>VYXF01010446.1:1789498-1890929 GCA_013397295.1 Polioptila caerulea | reverse complement strand
TTTGCCATTTTTTTTTCTTTTTTTCGTTTTAAAATATTTTCAAAATATTTTTTCGATAAACCAGGTTGTTTTGCTGGAAATATATATATATATATACTTATATCTTTTTTTCTCTTAATTAATTAAAAGAAGGTCTTTTTGTTTGGTTGGATTTTTTTATTTTTTCATCGGGAAGAATTTCAGTTACTCATTCTTAAATATTTTGCGATTGATTGTTCTCCCTCTCCTGCCCCCCTCATAAAGGAGCTTTATATCTTCATGTTACAACTGGAAATGAGACATAATGAAATTAATTGACTCCTCTGCCCTGTTTGATGACCCAGGAGCCTCTGACAGTCGGGAACTGAACCCTGATCTCTCAGATTTCAATACAGACTGGTATGAATACAGCCAGAGACCCTAAAGCCACAGCATGTCCTTTGAACAGATTACTCCCAGCCTTTTCCAGGAACTGTCATGGAAAGCTTTTGCAGCAGCCTGCAGGCCATGGGTCTCCCTATTGCATTAATTACAAAGGAAATAGATGTTCCTCCATTCAGTGTTGACCCCATAAGTTTGTCAGGCAGTGGAGCTCCTGGGATCAAAACCTGTTTCCCTTCAGTTTCCCTCACTTGGGAGAATTATGGTCTGTATTAGAAAAATTAATTAATGATTTGAGAGAAAATTTCAAATTTAGATGTTACCCACGCTGAGGAGAACAAATTAACTCATTTAATGTCAGATTTTCCATTAATTATATAATTAGCCTTCTGGCACTTGAGAAGAATTTAATATGAATACACATGTTAAGTCCAGAAAATTGTGTGACCTTTTTTTGGATGAAGTGGGGCCTTCTGCATTTGTCTTTCTTCCCCCTCTTCTGGGTTGCATGTGAGCTGCAAGGTGCAATTTACTAGAGGCAAGGACTATCTGTGAATATTGCAATTACAAAAGATTAAGGGAAAAATGGAGCAACTGGAAAGATTAAGGGACACTCTCAGGCAGAACTTGTGTCTGTTTAGCCTAGAACAAGAAAATAAATAATTCCATTCTTTACTACAGTATTTTCTCCTCTTTCTTTCTGTCTTTTTTCTTCCTCTGGTTTCTCTGAAGATAGAATAGATTTACAGGCCTTTAGCTGAGTAGTGGTTGTGCAATGTATTCTGGGCAAAGAGCCTCTCCTATGGGCAAAATTATTTCTAAGTACATTTGGATCATGTTGACAATCATCACACGTGTATGTAGCCTGTACAAAGAACCACCTCTTGGGATTGCCCTGAATATCATTAACAGAGATAAAGTGAACTGTGTAGCACAGGTACACTTTGCTTCTTTAGCTGATTGATGCCTATATTACACAAAATTTATGTATGTAAAGCCGCCACATTTAGGTGAGTAGAGCAGATGTGCATGGTTGCCCGTGTCATACTGGTTTTAGCTATTCAAAGTGACAATACTGAGTGGTGACAACAGAGCTAATGCTATCCTGAATTACACCCCTTTAAATCCATTTGAAGCCATGGACTGTAAGACTCAATACTGGAACTTTTAAAATATAGGAATAGTTTGACATGTAGCGTCAGGGTATTTTGCTTTTTAAACATGAATTGCTCTGGTCTGTAACAAAGCCTTTTACCTTTCTAGGACATCATAGGAGGTTGTTCATTTTTTTAAACTACCGTACAGCTGAAGTCTGAGAAAAGATGGGTATTTCTCTGAAGTGTTACAAAGCTTCAGCAGAATTTATACCTGACTGGGATCCTTCTGGAAAGGCTCTGCAAGGCATGCTTCACTTACTGGGCTGGAGCAAACTCGAAAAGGGTTTCCTGCGTTGGGTTCTGCCAGTTCCAGAGTCTGACTTTGAAGCTCAGAATAACACATATGCATTTGGGTTAGTAATTGAGCACTTATTAAAGAGGTTTCTGGAATCATGACCTGAGAGTCTAATTTGGGAAGTGCTGGGCAACCACACCTTGGCCTCAAAGGTATTTGTGAGGTCTTCACATAAAAATGTCTAATATAGTTACTCAGAACCCTAGACCTGTTAAATAAGGGATTGGTTTGGTACTTAGAGCCTGAACTTGCTTGTCAATGACAGCTCATATATTTGTCAACATTCTTCAGGCATATTTTTGGAAATCTGAAAAATTTCCCGTTTGCTAGTTGCAGTTAGTTTGGTGGCAGCCAGGAATTCTGCAGCATAAAAACACATCTCCTGTCTGACCTTGAGGTGTGTTCCCTTTTTTGGGAGGGAATTTTCCTCACCAAGACTTGCTGTCACCAATGGGGACATAGCAAAATATCATAGAAATGTTCCAGTTCAACTAGATTGGTCTCACATAATGGTATTAAGTTTTTTGCCCGTGATTTCTCAAGGAGAATACATCAACATCTTATTTTGCTGTAATGCTGAAACTCATTGAATTACATGATGCTTGGGTCTATTCCTGGAATTTTTCTGACACACAGAATTTCTGCATTCAAAATAAGCAGGATATTTACACTGTTGAGCTAAAATACTTAGCAGAAGAGGTTTCAGTCTGAAATCAGTTGAAGGTACTCGTGATGTTTTCTGTCTTTTGGTTGGCTTATATTAAAAGGCTAAAAGCTTGAAATTAATATTTGTTTTCCTACTGCTTTTTCCTGGTGCATTCCAGAAGCCCTTCTCCCCTTGCAGCTCCTCTTTCTAAAGGCATGTAAATTTGCACAACCTCCTCTTCTTCGTATTGTCTTCTCCTTCATACTGTGACAGCCCCTTCTAGCAGGAGAAATGGTTGAGCTATACCCCCTCTACTGGTGAATGGTTTTATGCATTCGACTAAACAAAACACAAAACTGGATTTGGAAGGAGCTTATTTTTTATTAGAATCAATACTAAGAAGTTCTTTCCAGTCTTGTTAAGGCAGGACTGGGACAAAAAGTAAATGTTTTTATTCTCTAAGAGGAGGCTCTGAATCCCAGACTATGATCCAAATATCGTACAGTTTACTGGGAGCCTCTACTACCAACTTGCCTGTGTTCAGTGGGAATAATATTCAGCCTATTGTTGGCATAACAGGCTTTGTAAGAAGAATTTGCCGGCTTTATTTTTTACCATCATAGCCATAATTTCATATATATCCTGTATATGAAGAGCTGAAGAATTTGTGCATATCTGTAGGCTTTTCCCTTTTCCACACCTTTATTTTTTCCCCCAAGAATCAGGCAGAAAGTCCTGGGTAGAGCTAACTGCTGCAGTAACCTCTGAAATGTAAGGTCTGAATAAGCCTTCCTCCCCATATGGATAGAATTTGAGGCCGCACTTATGCAGAGTGAGGAAATGAGTTGAATTTAAGTCACAGAGTGGTACATAATTAAAGGTTTCTCATAACCAGTGTTTTGGGATTTTTTGTGCTTCTTTTTGTTAGACACCCAGTAGAGAATATCTGAGCCCACGAATCAGTTTGTTTCAGCATGGGAAAAGAATTTTAAGGTCTTTCTAGAACTTGTCAGGGAGTGAGTTTCCTAATAGAATGAAGTAAATTCAGAATTTGATTACTTGTGACATAGCAATTATTAATAGCATGAAACTGGAAAGATTTAGAGTGTATTTCAGTGTCAAGCTCTCAGTTGTTTTCTTTGATGCACTTCATCAGTTTGAAGGTAAAATCCCAGATCTTAGTTTAACGTAATTGGTATGTATATGACATAATTCCATAAGAGGCTTCAAAGTGGAACATATTTGTAAATCAAGAACTCTATAGTGTTCTTTTCACGAAGTTAGGACTATCACACATACATACAAAAATCATGAAACTGCAAAGTCATCTTTAATCAGCTTTAACAACTGTGTTTCCTGATTTGATATGGCTTTATGAATATGTGACAAACTATATTTCAGATGCAAGATTTTTGTGCTTTAAAGGTCAAATGTTTCAAATATATTGCATTCCTAATCAACATTGCATTTTATTTGCCAGCTGGAAATTTACTTTGACTTTGTGTGTTAGAGAAGGGAAATAGCTGTGAGCTGTTTTTTGGCACAGTACCATAGTTAGGAACAAGTAAAGTAAGGAAGAAGAATGAACTGAGTTATTCCTTGCTCCACAAAATTACTAAGGACAAGAAGATTGTATTTGTCAACTCCTCTTTATATGTGATAAATGATAAACACATTAAGTCAGCAAATACACACTTTCAGCAAATACATAATTCTAGCTGCTGATTCCTAGGTCATGCATTTGCTTGTCAGCAAGCAGAAACCGTTGAAGAGGTAATTGGAAATCTTAAATAAAAAACAGGTGCATCTTTTCTGACAGCCTTTTATTTTTGCTTAAAAGGGTAGCTGTCACACAGCATGTGCTCAGTGGCCAGTCCTGCTCACTCCAGAGGTTGCAGTGGTTGTAATGTAGTGGAGCCAGTTGACCATGCTAATATTCATTTAAAGGAAAACATCAGGATACAGAAAACCAAGTTAAAAGGAGGCTAGATGTGCTCTGAAGAGGTAAAGCATATCGAAGACACAAAATAGTTGTACTGATTTTAGAAACAATGTGTGGGAGAAGCTCTCTCCATAGCCACATATTTACTTCAGGATCAGTGTGTGTGTGTGTGACCCAATCCCATTATGGGAGAGAGACTCCACAGTTTTAGACCTTAGATTGAAACATTTAGAAGAGGTTTCTTCAAGATACATATTTTTAAAGAAGCTAACATAATTTAAGAAATAGTAAAAACTGTCTGCAGTCTAGTCCAAGTATATAATCCATACAAGACCTTGCCAGCATTCATACTTAGCTGAGTGAATGAATGTGATACTGTAAAATCTCATTTAGCCTAATGAATGGACTCTTTATTTCCTATTCATATAGTAAGTTATTCCTGAGGAAGGTAAATGTGAATATATACTAACAGATCAAATTCTGTCCCTCCTGTATGCTCAGACACGTTCTCTTTGGATGTTTCTATGCCAGTACCTCACTATATTGCAACCTTTTGGTGGTGACATCTGCCCACCAAATGTTTGGGAAGCTGAGTGAAAATTCCAGGCAGTAAACAAGGTGTCATCTCCCCATAGCTTTTTAGCATGACATAGCTGACAATTTTTTAGAAGTCCTGCCTCTCTGTACCCCAGCTCTGCTGTGTCCAGGGCTGAGACCCTTGCAGTGTTCAGTGGAACTATCTCCAGCTGTGTCAGGCAGTTAGACCAGGGTAAGCGTGGCACCACTGTGACACACCAGTGGCTTAAAGGAGTTTTCCTCTTCACTTTTAGAAACTCCATAGCAATCACCCTTATGGTAGGTGTATTTGATGCTGTGAGAGCCAGGCTAAATGGTGCCAAGTGTCTGCTGAGCTGAATAGATCAGTACACAAGCCACTTCTTGCCAATTTATGAGGTCAGAAAAATCTTTTGCTTACTGCAGGTTGACAAAATGTGGACCCAAGGTGTTTGCTGAGATATGAATAAGTGAGTTGACTGACTTTAATCAGATTTGTCTTTTTCCTTGTAATGAAACATTTTCATTTTCTAGCCTTGAATAATGTTTGGAAATGCAGAGCTTTTACCTGTCTCTTTTCATTCCCTTCCATTCTGTTGCCTCCTCTGAAGAGAGGAAGCGTTTTATGCAGTTTTCTCTAAGGGGAAAAATCTTTTGCGTTGAACCTGGGAGAATTTTTATCTTATTCTGTTTTCTCTGGTAGAGTGTGTTTCTTCATGTGGGATCACATTCTGACACTGCTGATCTTGGAACAGTGTTTTGTGTAATTATCTTTATTCAGCTATTTAATTTTTGCTCCATTGTGAGCTTCTACGATCCACTTCCATGATTAAAAAAAAAAATTATTTCTGTAGCCTTTTGTTTTCCTAATGATCTTCCTCAGCCCAGTTTAATCCTCAGTAAGCCAATACAGCTCTGAATTGTATCATGACAATGTTTGTCCCATTACTTTAATTTATGAGTGTTTTTTAATGTATGCATGTGTTAGAAAAGAAGGAATTTTTTCATTCTGCTACAAGCAGCTCTAGTTGGTACTGACAAACTCTTGAAAGAGTGTATTTTCTGATAGGAACATGCTGGGGAACATAAAGAAAAGTAGGTGTTTATTCTAGGAAAAATGAAATCATGGAAATGTGTGTGTCCTCAGTAGAGAATGATGTATTGTGATTGTCCAGTGTATTTTTTCATATGATCGAATGTGATAGACTCATAGAACCACAGAATAGTTTGGGTTGAAAGGGACCTTTGAAGATCAGCTGTTCCAAACAGGTGCACAGGCAGGGCCATCTTTCATCAGATAAGGTTGCCCAGTGCCCCATCCAGCTGGACCTTGAATACTTCAGAGATGGGGCATCAGCAACTTCTCTGGACAACCTACACAAGGCATTCCCAGCACCCTCTTAAAAAGCATTCTCCCTTATATCCAAACTATCTCTACCCTTTCAGTTTAAAAGTGTTGCCTGTCAGGAAGCCTGTCAAGGTGCCTCTGGATGGCTTCCCTTCCCTTAAAACATACCAGCTGCACCCCTCAGCTTGGTGCCATCCACAGACCTGTAAGAAGCTGAGTGCTCTCAGTTTCACCGTCTGTGTCGTCGGTGAAGATATCAAATCACATTGGTCCCAGCACAGACCCTCGAGGGACAGCTACTGCCCAGTTTAAGGAAGAAGAACAGAGCATATAAAAGCCTTTTTGAAATGAAAAGAATGAAATTAAGTATAATTTCGTATTGCCATCTGTTCTGAGGGAAATATGTTGATTTTTTTTTTTGTGGTATTCTACCTTTCTTTCTCTGGTTGCATTCATCTGTTTACAGAAAACAAATGTGATCCCTGTGATAATGGCTGTATTATTCTAAGCTCTGTTATTAAGAGAATGTATTTCATATCTCTTAATACAGGGACAGAAAATCACAGAGCGGCAGAATCTTCATATGAAAGATATTATATTAGTCATCAAGGGAAAATTGCCAATTAAAGTATGTTACAAATGGCTCCACTCTAAATAGTGTTTATTCTGCCCATTGACAGAGATTTTGCTTGCTTATCTTAAAGTACATAGATTCCTTATAAACAGTGAATCTGAATATGTGCTGGAGTATTCTTCTCATCAGAGGTACCTCAGTCTGTTTTCTCATTTTCCTCTCCCTGCAGGATGTATTGCAGTGAGGCTGAACTACTTCTATAGTTTAAAAGGGTCAATTGCAACAAACAGCCACCAGCACACTAAGGTGTTGTGTGAGGAGGCTGGGTCTCTTCACCTCAAGCTCTAAAACCTGTTTCCCACTGTCGTGTGGTACTGCAGGTGCAGATGTTCAACACGAGACATCCTGGTTTTGAACCTCTGCTGAACAGATGAAATCCTGATTGTAATGTTTCTCAGAGCTGATAACAAGTCTTGTATTCTCTGCCTGCTGTGGATACTCATCACATGCTTTATAACCACAAAAAGCAAAAATACCCCCTGAAAATGCAAAACTAAACTCTTAAGGCTCTTCTGAAATGCACTATCCTTGGGTAATTGAAAACTAAATAGGCCTTCCTTATTAAAGCCTTCTGGTAGTGTATTGGCTGAAACACAATGCTATAAAAGAAATTTATTTCAATTCCTAGAATATAACTCTTCACTCTGCTGTCAAAAAGAATAAGCTGCTTCTTGGAAGCGTGTGTAGTGAGCATCTTATGTCCTTAAGTAGCTTCAAGTGCACAAAATACTGTTGTTCACCTCCATATGTATTTTTAGTACTAGGTCCTAACTTTTGGTAATGACCTGAAGATAATCAATGACTCCTCTTTATAGTACTGCCAATTTTTTCATTGGCATCACCCCATGGAAACATATTAGTTTTAACTATTGTAGAGTAGGGACTGCCAGCTATGCTAAATGTGACTGCAGAAAAACAGCTTCATAAAAATGCTCCTTCACCCCTAAGTCCAGGTCTTTTTCTTTGTATGGGAAGCCCACAGCAAAGGACTAGGCATTGCTTTTCTTTTTTCTTCCATGTGCCTATATAAGAAGTGGTATTGAATGAATGAAGAATGCCTTGAGCGTGGGTTTTTAAAGGATTTGAAAATATATTTGGCAAAGGAATGGCTGCCCGCCCCCACTCCTCAGTCAGGAGTTTCTGGTTCTGGGTCGGTCTCTTGTGAGGAGAACTGCTGTGAAGTATTTTAATGAAGCAAACTACTGTCTTTAAAATGCCAGAAATAATAATTATAGAATAATTGTGGATGTATATTTGAATATGCATTTTTTGGATGTTGATTTCTGGGCATCTGTGGTGGCTAGCATAACACGACCTCCCCTGAAAAAGAATTTCCCATGTACATGTAAATACATTTTCTGAGATTTGGAGATAATTATAAACCACAGAGCAAGAATATTGTGGTGAGTTTCACTGAACAGAGAGGAACAAAAGATACAGAGCTGTTTCTGTTCATGATATGATTACAGGGGTAATAAGTTAGTGTCAGCTGAAGCCCCAAACCACTTGGATTTTATTTGATTCATTAGTAGTGCATTAAAGTGAGAAATATATTCTGGTATTGAAATGTACTCTAGGTAGCTATAACAAGTATGCCAAGGCCATATGTAATGAGTAACTATAATGTTTTATAGCTGACAAATGAAAAATACTTGAGGCTACAATAGGAAAACAGAGATTAAAAGGGATGAAAAAAAGGACATGATTTTTTTGAGATATGTCAGTCCAGAACTTTTAAGTAACATTGTTGGGGAATCCTAATTTGCCTAAGCTGAAAAACATAAATTTAAATTGTATTTGAGGCACTTGTCACATTAAATCTCTCCTGTCATTTTTTTAAAATATATGAAAGTTCAGACATAAAGTTATTCGTACAGGTGTAGGGACATTTTAGATAAGCTCTCCAAAGCTTGCAAAGTGGAAAAAAAAAAAAAAAAAGGTTGATATTTGCAAATTTTCCTCAATCTGTGGAGTAAAATGTATTTCTTTGGTTTATGAAGTCGAAGTAAGGAATTAAATAAGACAGCAGTCTCAACACAAGAGCATTGGCTGTTGTTAATACAGCTTCATTTGCAAAAAATAAAATTATTTTTAAACCACTTTTACTACACACTGTTTATGCTTTTTTGTTTACCACAAAACCCTGTAGACAATGGCAGAGAGATTTTGAAGGACGTGCTGTGTGTAATTTCTATTTGTAAATATTATGATTCTGTATTTAAACATAGTATTTACAGTGTCATCCGAGGAGGCTGCTCACATTTGGGAGCACCTCTTATTCACACAGTCATGTTTTTGGAGAAGATAAATACACTTTACCTGTCCGATTGCCAGGACCTCAGTTTCCTGATTTTCAACAGAAAGGGTATTTCTTTGCTCTAGATTTTTTCAGAGGAAGTGACTGAGGGGCAAGGGTGGGTTTCTGTAAGCTGGGGTGATTCTTAGACATCTTGTCTGTTTGTGTAGTTTCTGCTGCAATAGCCCAGCAAGCTGTAACATGGAACTGGCAGCTCTTAGAAGTTCAAAAAAAGAAGGAAAAAAAAAACCTCACTGCAATAAAGAGCAGAAAGTTAACCTTGAAACCAGACTGATTATCTTTCCTTCAGTTTACTAATTCATTTTCTCCTGTCTAGTGCTACTCTGTTTGACCTTTTACCTCTGCAGAGAAAGTATTCATGTAAAAGTGTTTCATTTTTTTATATTGTGGTAAGATTTGAGTCCTGAACACAACAATAGTCCCTATCAATGATAAAATTACTTGAAAGTAAGTGTAAAAATGCAAATGATAATTGAAATATTCTTTAAATAGAGTGTATTAGTTTATGAAGACATGTACACCAAAAATGTGATACATCTAGATTTGTCAAACAAGTTAGTGGACTTACCAAGTTAATGAGTTCTCTTATTTCACACAGGAACAGACATTTCAGTTC
Organism: Polioptila caerulea; assembly: GCA_013397295.1. Lineage (NCBI taxonomy): Eukaryota > Metazoa > Chordata > Aves > Passeriformes > Certhiidae > Polioptila > Polioptila caerulea. The sequence continues at coordinate 1,881,059 of VYXF01010446.1, read as the reverse complement.
TGAACATCAGAGAATTGTATTTAAATCATTCTGCACAAACTGAGACTCCCTCTAAAGTGATGGGGATGGAAGTCAACCAGCAAGTGTGGTTCATATTTACGTGTGATTCTGAAATACTGTTGCAACAAAAAAAACTTGATCAAAGCTTGGTGGTTTCAGAGACCAAACCACCATAGCCTGCTTTTTGATTTTCAAAGTTTGGGGTGGGGTTTTTTTGATCATCTGAGGTTACAGTTTTAGAATATTTTTCCTAACATGATAAACTGAAAACAATTTAAAGTAGGTCAACATAAATTTGAATGTACAATTATACACTCAAGACATTTTTTTTCCACAAGACTCGTTAAAAATAGGTGATTTTTAAAATTGCAGGCACAAAATCATGCACATTTTATGCTCTTACAAGTGGTTTGTAAATGCTCTCTTTTGTGCACTGTATTGAAAGCAGTGAGAGTTTTATCTCTGGTACCACTGAAACCCAGATCTGTACCTGAGTACCCAGAAGTGACCCTTCATTTCCCAGGAAAGTTGAGTGTTGCTCACAGCTTCTCTGTTTTGGGGTTGGATACATCTAGTTTGGTAAATTGCCATGTAAATCAATTCAGTATCATTAGGAAAAGCTGAGTAATGTATTCCATAAAGGGAAGAGTGCTCATGTATTAAACACTGCTGAGCTGACTTCTTCATTGTGTGCATCGTGTTCACATGATGTTATTCAAGGTTATTCAAGATCAGTTGTGGACCCTGTGGTATCTTTTACGCAAGAGTGTGTCTTGATATGGGTTAAAATCTACAGGAAATTTCTGGCAATTTCCCAGTCACATTTACTACGTTTCACAGGGATGTATGTTTGTGTACCCAAGTGCTGTTGGGTGGGTGAGGGGGTTGATTTCCAGAGCACAGCTCCAGTCCTCCATATGCTATACATTTAATTTTAAATACAGCATTTATGTATTTTGAGGGAACTGCACTAACTTGATAGTGTTGCCTGGGGGAGAAAGAAATGCTTTCATGCAGAGATTGTCACGGGCGGTGAAGTGATAGCTGAAAGTAGCTGGCCTTATTAAACAAAGTTCCTGGAGGTGTTTACATGTCTATGTAGCTGTAAAATAGCCTTTCTTCAGTCCTGAGGTTTTTTTTCCCTTTCTCCCAGTTCTGTGTTTCAAGTTTATATATATATATTGTTATATGTGAGCTTCTGTTTAGAAAAAGATTGGGAAGATTGGGACTAAATCCCATTTGTATTACTTATGTGGGTAGCTCAGTTGCTTTCAGTGTGTCTACTTGAACAAGTAAAATAAAAACAGATTTAATTCCAAATCCTTTTACTAACCAGCAGGGAAGAATACTCATTGACCATAATAATAACAACTTAGCAGAGTACTAGATGTCATCTATAAATGATGCACATTTTTTAGTCATTAAGTCACATTAAGCAGTACTAAGTTTTGCCCTCAGCATAAGTAGTCTGTTGCAATTGCATCTGTCTCTTCGCTCTGCAGAGAACATGAAAGGAGGATTGTGTTTTACCCTATTATCTAAGAAATTGCGAAGCTATGAGAAACAGATTACTATTAATAAACAAAATTTTCTTCAAACGGCTATGCATACAGTTGTGAGGAAACAGCTGCTCTCCCTTCCAGAATGTACACTTGGAAAGTACATTAATTTTAAAAAAGATTAATTTAAAGGCATCAAAAACACTAAAAGTGCAGATACTGTGACAAGAATACATATGCACATTGTTGTGATTTAGGATGATCTGACAGAGGAACATTTTTTCCTCTTAATACGTGAAGTGGTAAATTTTAAGTCTTTCTCAGGCAGCTAAATTATCACAAGCAGTACAGGTGAGCCATTGGTGACTTCGATCATATCCAAGTTATTTAAATGGTAACATGGCTTGAATTTTCTCCACCACGCCTTCCCTTTGCATTAGAAAGTAGAGACCAGGGCATTTTTCTGTTAAAGCTCTTACACAAGTATGGTTTTTGTGAGGAGTACCTGACCAATCATTGCAGCAATTAGTAGAGCTACACCCCTAATTAATGGGTGAACAGGCAGCTGTCTGGCACATGTTTCCAGGGCATTCTCAGGGCCGCCACCAAGACCCGGCACGTGCAGCCAGAGTATTTCCCCCTCCACCCATTGCCAGCAAGGCTGGAATCAGCAGTGATAATCTTAGGACTTGAGGTGTTTGTCCACTGAGAGATAGATTTGTAAAACAACCAATTCATTAGAAGCAGACCAGCAAAGAGTCTCCAAGTACAAACAACTTGGGCAGGAGCTGTCTAGTCTGGGACTGAACCAGAGGCAACTCTATGAACTCTTCTGTTGCTCGTAGCCGTTTGCTCAAGCTATTTTCTTTGAATACACAAGATTTAAGCAAACGTGATCAGGATAATAAAGATAAGCAGCAGCACATGATAAAGATAAGTCATACAGCTCTAGTACTCATTGATTAAGCCACATGTTATTTTTGCATTGTGGATTTCTGCCTGACTAGTGTCGTGTTCTGGGGTTCACCTGGTGGTGGTAGCTCGGACTCAATGACCAGCTGTTTGTCACCTAGTACAGACAGCCAGTAATACTACGAGTAAATAAACCATGATGAGAGCAGGTATCACGAGCAGCTGAGCCAAGGAGATGAGCTGGAACTGAAAATGGGAAAGAAAACAACACAAATGTAATTTTCATCATGCAAAAAACATCTGTGTGAGTAAGGATTCCAAGTTGTTGTTGCCAAGGAAATTATAATGGCAGTTTCAACTGTTGTTGGTATTTTATCTTGGTGTTGGGAACAGACGCAATGGTATAAAAAAACCTGCCTTAAAAATGTGATGTTTAATTCTTCTATGACAGAGTCATTGATTATGACTTACAGATTAGAATGTCTGTTCCCTCTTACTAATTAGAAATGTTGATTCTTCATTAGATAAGGTGTCATTTCTCACATAGATGATGTGTGAGACCCTGAAAGTAGTGAAAGTGTCACCTGAAATCTTGAGAGGAATTTTACAGAGCTCTGAGTTCCTCAGCTCCAGCTCTAAGGTGATGACTGCTTTCACCAGCAGCTATCTGCACACTGGGTGTTTGCCTTCCCATCCTGAGAAGAGAGGCAGAGGACTTCTCGTCCTAGCCATAGCCTTTCATTGTGACCTTTCTATGACAAACAAGCCTCCTTCTCTTCAACCAATTTTGCCGTCATTCTTCCCAGAACCACTTTGTATTTTTCAATCCTGCTTTTAAATACAGGCAGGGATGAAACAAAGCCATTAACAAGAATGGTTTTCTAATCAGAAGTTCTGATCTATGGGGCACCCTGGAGGTGTGTGGGCTGAGAAGAATGTAGCCTCAGTTGCCCCAGGTGAGCTCCCCTTTACTGGAACACACATTGGAATCCTGTTCTTTTAGTGAAGTCTGTGGCATAACCATTTCTGGGGCTATTGTAGCAACACTTGGTAACTCCAGGTCTGATTTTGAGAGGATTCCAGCCACTCCAGAACAGACTTTCTACATAAGCCCCTTCCTTACTATAGCCCTAAAGACTCTCGCGAAAGATCCTAGGAGGAAATGATGCTGATGAAAAAACAAGAAATTTCTTTATTTTTAATTTTCTGTTTACCCTGTCATGTATGCAGATAAGTCCCCTCACCCCAGAGACATTATAAAGTCTCAACAGTATTCTGTTGACTTAGAAGAAGCCCCATTATTGTGTCCCAGTCTGACTGTGGCACGTCCCTGTTCATTTTGGCTGGTCAGTCAAGTGGTGTAAAGTTCATACCTTGGACACTGCTAAGAAAATTGTGGGTAAATGGTGGTTTTTTCTGACAAGTCAGAGTGTGGACTGCTATGGGGGCAATCAATCTCAACCAAGGATTGAGACATTTTAAGGTTTCTTTCACCTTGGACCTGTGGCTGGTCTCCATATTTGAAGTAAGAGAATAATTTCAAATTAAGGGGAAAAGGTTGTGAAAATGTGTCCATTTGCCAGTAATTTCCAAGTGTGTTTTCTTCTGTTTACCAGAGATCTGGAGAAATAAGACAGCCTCTCAACTAAATTGACTAAATAAAAGGAATCTGCTTTTGAAGTATATGGATTTCAGAATCGAATTTCCTTTTTCTGTGCCTGTTGGCTTTATAGGCTTGTTTACTCAGGAGGAAATGACTTGTTTTATAATGTGTTTAACATCATGTTAGTTAATCTGTGCCATAATAAAGAGTTGTTTCCTTGTGTAAGCAAGCATTTCATGTGTAAGCATGTGTGAATCTCCCACTGAACTGGGGGGCTGGGGGGGTGGGGGGTGTATCTAAGCCTGTCCCTCTGTTTACAAAATGGACACGAGCAGACTTGATGGTTATACAGTTGTATTATATGCTTGAGATAAACTGCAAATAGTTCTTTAAATTTGCTTCTCATTGCTTCATTAATATTTTGGAACAAGCAGTTTTGCAAGCAGCTTATGTGTAAAAACTGGAGTCTCTATAAAGTGTCACAAAAGGAAATCTCGGAATTAGACCCTTCAGAATAAAAAGTTGCAAAATTTCTAGGTTCTTATTTTGACATCTACCTAAGGACTCTTAAATATTGTAGTCTTGAACAAATCAAACTTCCTTAGAGGCCATTGGATAAATCACTTGCGAGTCGGGGCCAGCTTTCTGAGGAGCAGAGAATATGCAGACATTGAACAATACTACTGCCTTGATGTTGCATTCATAATAATCAGAAAGTGTGGGTGTACATATATTAGAAGTAGTCCTGTCTGAATCATTCTCAGTTACTGAAATGTCTGACTACTGCAGAGTATTTTTACACTAGTGTTTTTTAAAGTACAGTAGTGTTAAGATCTTTTTTGGATACAACTTTAAAAAAATTTCTGACATGAAATCAGCAGTCTATTATCTCAAAGTGAAGGACATGTTAGTTGAAGTTCAGTTGATCCATTCTTCACTAGTACATCATGTGTGGCTTTTTTGTCATTTTTCATCATTTCTGATAAAAAGTGAGAATTTGCCATCATTTTTTTATTAGTGATCAAATCAACATATCAAATGCATTTCAAATCTAAAGCTTTCAGTGTGTTCCACCCATTCATGAGAAGTCTTTCTAGTATGTTTGAGCTGGTCTGCTTTAGTCCTGTCTGCCTCCCTCTCCTGCATTGCCTCTAAGGTTTCCACAGAAACTAGAAAGTCAATGCTGTTTTAAAGAATGCTTTCTTCCCTACTACACCTCTTAAATCTTCCAGCTGCTCTGGAGTTTTTGTGTTATCTGTCTGCACTTAGTCACCTCATCCTTTTAAATTAGATTTAAAATTTAAAAATACAGTGCCTGGTGGTGCCACCCCACTGTTGCATGTCATGGATTCTGATTAACTTAGAGAAGAGATAATGGTAAATTGCAGCTGTTGTCAGCAAAGGGAAATGTTGTGAAATTAAAAAGCAGTTTTATTTTTTAAAATAAATTACAATCCTGGGAAAGAAAAAAACTCAAGGAAAAGCAAATTAGGAGTAACATGGAAATAATATCACTTGGCAACTTGCAAGGTTGGAGGTCATGTTAGAAGGTCCCAGGACAGCCTGTTCATTCCTCTGTAGTGTTTTTCATTCCTAGGTACTTGTGGTTTTCTCTTTCACTAAAATAGGGCTACAAATCATGCTTGATGTCATTTCCCGTAGAGACAAATCAGGCTGAAAAATATTTTATCTTTTTTAAGCTATACAGTCAATTTCTGGTAGTTTAAAAGAGCTTAAACTTCAGATACTGGTATTACTTTAAAAGAAAAAGAAACAAAAGATATGGCAAAAGGGAATTGAGCCCATGGGTGTGTAATAGGAGGCGAATGATTGTTTCCTACGCTGAGCAAGACAAGCCTTCTGTGAAGGGTTTTATGTAATTTTCTTCAGCTGAACAAAGCGGAGAATACTTAACAAAATTGCCATTTTTAAAATCTCATTGTGAATACTCAGCATGCTGTGATCATACACTGTGTAATGGTGTTTGCAGTGAATAAATTGCTGTAGATAGTATAATATAAATAACTATTTTGTGCATTAAGAAGCAATGCTCTTCGTGATGGTTTCTATCTCAGGAATGCTCTGAGGACAGGGGTTTGGAGAATAAAAGCATCCAAGTACTCTTTGAGTAATACCAGTCTTCTAAAGCACTAGGTTACTTTTAATGATTTTTAGCAATATTATTTAGAAGCAAATAGCAAAAACGCCTAAGTGATACTTACTTTGGTCTTAATCTCTTTGATATTAATACTAATATCAAACTTAATAATTTTAAAGACAACACAGCTTCAGAGCTTCAGCCAATAATTTTTAATGGCTCCCATGATAGGAACAGAGATAAAATCTGTCACAAGAAAAAAGGATTTGCTTCATAGAGACTTTGGGCACATTGACCTGGTGTGCTGCAGGTTTGTTGCAAGAAAGAAAGAGGCAGGAAGCCCTGGAGTTAAACTGCATCTCACTTTGAATGACAAATAAACTTCTAGAAATACCTTGCTAAAACTACAGAAGACTGACAATTAAAAAATGCTGTACCATACTGAATTCCAATGGTCTCAATAAGCATTAGAAGCAATGTCAAGCACTACCCTGCCTGACAATTACTGCTCCTTTAGCAGCTCACTGGGATCAGTTTTCCTATATGTTCTTCCAGTCAGGTATACCACAAACATTGATTCCAAAGTGTACATGAAAATGGTAACTGGCTTCAATAAAAAGCACATAATAAGAGCAGGATATAACCACTTTGAAAGGATTGCATCCTGACTTAGAAAAATGTCTTAATATCCTCCTTCCCTTGCTGCTTGCCTTAAAGTACTTTTTAAAAGAAAAGATGTTCTTTTAATGAAAGATGGTCTCAGTCAGAAAACTGAAAGACCTGGAAGAAGGTCTGATTCAGAATTTTCAGCTGAATTCTCTGACTGCAATGGAAGTGATGTAAGCAGTGTAAGTGATTTGTCAGATGTGTCTCTCTCTGCCAAAGCTTTTCTGAGTGACAAGTGGCCCAACCACTTCAACCTCTGTTTCCATTATGAATACGGAAGTCTAATGAAAGATCCCTTCTCAAAAATCATACTTATCTCATCTAATAAAATTGATATTTTATATAACATATATAACATTGATATAACATATGTAAGACATAAATTCCCATTTATATTGTAGGGTGACCAAAAACACTGGATCTAGCATGGACCCAAATTCAAGTGTTAGGTCATGGTAAGGCAAGATTTTTCACTAACAGTTGAGTCTATTTAAAGTAAAATGAAAAATTCTTTTAAAATGTAAATATATATTGTAATTTACTTAGAGTACTTAGAGTAGATCTCTTGGGCCTCAAATTTAATGCTGAAAAATTTCTAGGTTTGGTCTAGATTATAACTAGTAAGAACAATGAGCATCTTCCAACATTTTTAATAATGGCACTTCTTTGCACCATCTAGATGAAGGAATTGATATGATGATAGTTTCAATAAAGTATTAAATTGATTAATTGAAAAGGGAGATTTTGGGGATTTTCAGCAGATTTTCAGGGGGGGAAAAAAACCACATTAAAAAAATATTCTGCTTTCTAAAAATGGGGGCTTTATTTCTTGAGGAAAATTTAAGTCATCAATATTATAGCCCAAGTAAGCACTTATCTCTAAGGGTTTATTCTGAAAGGGTTTATTTCTTTAATTGTTCTTTGATTTTACTGCCTGGAGACCAGCCTGCTAATTTTATTCATAGCAGAGGTATTATTAACCACACAACAGCACCCATTGCCACAGGCAGTCTCAGTGCTCGCTGCTATCTCTTTGTTTTTGTTTTGTAGAAGTGTATTGTTTTGGCTGCTGTGGCAACTGTTTATTACATACATTTACCAAAGTACCTCCTGATATCACTGTAGCATCTGGGTAGGCAGCTGTGACTCCCTTTCCCTTCCCTACGCCACTGTTGCTGCAGCTCCCACTCCGCTTGCTCTTCATTTTCCAGGGAAGGAAGAAACAAAATTACTGCACTGTAATAAACCACCCTTGTACCATTTTCCCCCCCTCCTCACTTCTTGAAAAAGTGGAAAAAATAGCAGGATGTGTTGATGGCTCTTGATGAGGGAAAAAGAAGCGGGGTGTTAGGAGGAGTGGGGTCTGCATGTCCCTGAAGTGATGAAGGATGATGAAGGAGCAATGAATTGTCACCATACCGAGAGAGGGTGGAGGAGAAACCACGCTCAGGCAGAAACCAGAACATGCACTACAAAGAGTAATAGCCAGGAACAAGGGAGTAGTAAAACTCAAGAGCTGGTGGATCAGTTGGGCTTCCAGGTTGCAGAGCAGAGAGTACTGGGACAAGAGCAGAAGAAATTCAGCAGATAACCTGTACTGCTGGCACCATCTGTATCCTAGTGCTGTCTGTATCCATTCCAAAGTTACAGAAGCATGGCAGTGGCTTACAGGACTGTGATGCTGATGCCTTAAGTTTAGGCATCAGTGCCACTGCTTCTCAATGGCACTTTTTGCATTTTGTTGAATAGGGCTGGATGGGTTTGTGGAGGTGGGTGTGAATCCCCTGATGATGTATCAGCATAGCTGCTGCTGATTTGCTTCTTCTCAGATTGAGATTAGCCAGCAGCCACTTCCCAGCACAGCCCCACTGCTCATCTCATGGTTGTCCCCAAGCACAGGGTCAGCCTTGAACTGTGCTCAGACCGAAGCAAAACTTTTGCTTAGAATAAGTTTAATTATTGGCACCATCTTCAAAGCTGAGAGCAGAGGGTATAGTGAGTTTATTTTAATGAAGCTTCATATCTGCTTCTCAAGAGATGTATCTCATTGAAAGGTGGATCTGCAGTCTTCCGGTTTGCTATATCCATCTTCTCCCCTCATCAGCTGTGCTCTTATTTTGCCAATCTTCCAATACTTTTGTACCCACTTTGCCCCCAAGGCAAGTGGCTTCCCAGCAGCTTCCACAGAAAGCAGCTAGAGGCAGGATCTGCTCCTGCATATCTGTTAGATGTGCAAGAAATGGGATTGCAAGAAACTGTTTTAATACTTAGAAATGGAGATCATTCTGTAATGAGCTTCTCTGCTCAGAGGGAAAACCCCTAAACACTGAAGCCAAGGCTCTGCAGGATAAAAGAGAAGGAAGAGAAAGAGCCTTGCATGTGTCCTTCATTTTCCTGCTGCCATAAGTTACCAAAATATCTGAGAGGGGCTGCATCCTCTGCGGACTGCACCCTGGTTCTGATATGTGCTTCTGTGTGCTAAGGCAATTCAGATTGCATAATGCAATAATAGGAGGGAATTGCCACAGACAATGCCATGGAAAGTGAGTTCATGGGCATTAGTATGATATCCTGGTTCTGCTTTATTTTTCATTGTAATAAAAACTCACACACTCCACAAGAATCTTTCCATTTCATCCTGATGAATAGGAAGGCCTCCAACCAATGTGCTTTCCTATTTTATTTGGCCTGATTGCTTCCCTGCCATGCACTGTTCATGTATCAGATCTAGAAAACCATTGAAGTTAAAATCCTACATGTTTTGTGCTACAGGCTTGCTTTTCCCTTGTGTTAAAGAGTATCCACTTTAATGGTGGCTACCAGCAGGATTCAGAGGCCAAGAGCTGAAGGGAAGACCCTGAAACAGTCCTCATTTTCCACCTGACCAGAAACACACTACAAGTTTATGCTGCCTCCAGTCATAGACACTGGGAAAGCATATGACCCCCCTCATCAAGAAATATAAGGTAGATTAAAAATTATAACATTATTTTGAGTAATCTGTTTTGTGTTACTACTTGATAATCAAGGTAGACATTTTTTTGACCCTCTGTATTTTCACTTATTAAAATCATTCTCTGGAAGTTAAGCGCATTTATATACAAATGACAGCTAAAAACCAACTGTACTTTAGTAACTTCTCCAGATAGGTTTTCATCTGGTATATCTCATGGATGCTGTTGTTTCCATACAACTCTGCTAATACATTATTTTACATTTAATATTTTAGGGTATTTTAAATGCAGGGAAAACTTGATGTTTATAATGCATTGCACTAGACAAGCAGTTTTTTGCAGCATTACTTTCAAGTGGCTGCCTGCCTAAAACATATTGAGGGAATAGAAAACACTCCATGTGGTAAGCATATTTAAGGCAAAGTTAATTCAGTTCTAGTAGAATTTAAAGTATTTTGCTAATAACTGAAACTGATGTCCATACATTTCACCTGCAAGTATCTATGGGAAACCACGGCAGAACTGAAATATAGGAGCGGCAAAGGAGAGTGGGGAAAAAAAAAAACAAAACAACATTTTACATGTTTTCACTCCTTTGTCCTGATTTTCCTACATTCATATGGATGTCATTCTGGAAGAAAACTGGCTCCATGTCCACCTCTTCCAGCTTTTCCACTGAGCAAACTTCCACAGAGATGAAGTACAGTAGTCTGTGGAGGGTCTCATCAGCTGTAGGAGAATAATAGCAGCAGACAGCTGGCTCTTGGCAAGCCATTAATAACTTCAAATCTCCAGGGGCTCAGCTGCACCTCCTTGGTCCTGTGTTACATATTCCACCTGGGAGGTAACACTGGAAACACAGAGAACACCAGTTCCAGAGCCACACTACATCCTCTCTGCTGGTTTCTTGATTGCCCCACCCTGCCCAGTCACTGGGTTGTCAGCAGCTGGGCTCATGCTGGGAGGCTGCACTGCTGGTTTGGCAGCAGACCTGTCCTCCCAAACACCTTACAGTTCCTCCACTTCCACCTGGAGCTGCCCAGCCACCGTTCTCTCTCCCTTGGAGCAGTAGGTTCATCGCAGGCAGGACGTATGTGCTCTGGCCCTGGGTCAGCTGAGTTCAGGACAGATTTAGTCTGCCTTTTGCTGAGAGGCTGCACATCTGAATCTGTCCTTAGATTAGATTACAGAACTTCAGGCACTGAGCTGTTTGGTGCACTTTCTTTGAGATCTGTGGTTTGGTTGCCAGTAACTTTAATAGAGCTGGAATATAAATCATACTGAATGTAAAACATTTGGGCTTCAGTCTGCCGGGCAGATATCCATGTAGAGAGAAGGGTAATTAATTCCTCTTGCATTTTAAACCTTATAGAATAAGGCTTTGGCTGACGTCTTGCACATGTGGGAATTATCTCTGGTGAAGCCTGTTCAGGTTGCCAGTAATGTGGATAAATAAAAGGCTTAACAATTAAGAAAGAAGGAAAACAAAGATACTACACCTGTCAAAGTTTTTGTATTATTAATGCAAGGAAGGAAAAACTGTGATGCTTGTGCATGCTGTTGCCCTTAATACCAGCTGTTGCCTGTGCACATGGGTGGTATTTCACATGGCTGAACAGCCCTGCTGCCAACAAGCACTCAAACAGGCAATGTCAATAACAGCAGTCTTCCCACACTCCATACAATTTAAGCTATTCTTCAAATTAATAATAATACTTAATAAAGCTTCATCTCTCATTTGCAAAGAAAACCTTCAATTAATGTTAATCAGCATCCTCTGAATGTGATCAGGCTGGGCTTGTAGCTGGACGTGCCGAAACAGTTCAACTGGCAGATGGAGCATTTTCCAACTATTCTAATTAATGACTGCTCATTTAAAATGTTAATGCAATTAAATAAATAGGAAAAACAAATAAAAATAATATACAGTATGAAATTGCCACTATCAGAGAGAGAGTTCTGATCAAAAAAGTGAGCCTCACTCAAATCCAGAAAGGGCCCAACCATCCCCTCCTGGCTAAGTAAGTTCTGAAAGAGCTAGGGCTAGCTTCTGTTACTATTTCCAACCATTTCTCTGGGAATAACATTTATATAACTTCCATTTTAACCTGCTGGCATCCACTGAGGAATTGCTTCTTTAAGTGTTAGAACATTTTCCTGCAGAAAATGAGAAGGGATTCCTTTCATATATTAGGGAATTTTTTTGGTGTAAGATTTAGGCTTGCCTTGCTTCTTGTCTTTTCTATTTGAAATAATTGCCTGCATTTTTTTTAGGAGTTTTATTTTCTGTGAACATTGTATGCCATGTAGGACTGCATTTGTTTGGGCTTATAAAGAGTTCAATTAGCCCCTTAATGCCTAGTTCAGTCACAATTAAACCTTCCCTGTTGACTCAGGATTGGTCTTTCTAAAGGCAGTGGAGGTGGTTTTAATTATTCATTCTCTGGTTTGTTTCTTACAGCAGTCTCAGCTGTGCTTTATTATGCAAAGGTTAATGCAAACTGAGAACTGGGTAAATTAAATTTGTTTGGCAGCTAGCAACCTGATGTATTATCGACACTGTGAAATATGGATGACAACACTTCTGCTATTGTGCCACTTAAAAAGCCAGATTTTATCTTTAAAACAATTGCTAGTTTTGTTACTATGGCTGATAGAAAATGAATGTTCCATAATGTTATAGTCTCTGTAACCCATTATTGTTGAGAAAGCAAGGTAGTTTAGAAAGCCAAGAAGCATTAACAGCTATTATAGAAAATGGATGTAGGTACCATGACTAATGAAGTGCCCTGCACAGGACTAAGTCATGCAGCTGTATTCAGGGAATCATGCAGTCAGAAGTTTTAATGAAGGGAGCCGAAGGAATTGCAGGTGAAAGCAGGTTTTATTAACTCCCAGTGAACAAAACGAATGGTTGAGCAGTGAACATGACATGATGTCGGATCATAATTGTATGCCTTGGGTACATTGTGAGGTATGGAGCATAGCCAGGAGCTTTCAGCTGTTCTACACACAGAGTGATTCCACAAACCCCTGCACACTGCAGAAACCTGCACTGCAAACATAACAAGAGTTGTTTCACAAGAAATGCCTTAAGACAATACCACATCACTTTTTTGAGATGTCTACCAGCACTGCCTTCCTCTAAAAAAAAATTAATCAGATATCTGGAAGTCACTATTCCAATTGATACTAATTAAAATTCAAGTCCTGTATCAGTGACTGTAATCAGCAGGCTGTGAATGGAAAAGAAGTCTTCATATGCTTTAAGAGGCCATCCTGAGTAAAATTATGTTGTAATGACAGGCATTATGTTGTATGAAAGGAGGCTGTGTTAGTTTTTAGAAGAGTCATACCCAAAAACTTTTATTCATTAGTATTTTATTTCATCTTTTTCAGGAATTCACTGTAAGGGTGAGAGATTTTTCTTATTTCATACAGGATTATGTTTTGTACATTTTAAGTATTACATCACTACTGTGTTTTTAACCAAGGACATTGAATTAACATAATCCAACACTTCCTGTTGGATTTAACATGATTAACATTACCCACTTCCTGTTTATATTGTTTTTAAGATAGGACAGTGATTGCAGAGCAAAGCAGCCTTCTGTGGTAGTGACTGGAAACCTTAGGTTAGGAACAAGTGCAGCTGCAAGGTTGGTTGTACTCAGTCTTCTTTAGTACAGTCTGTGCTGTGTAACGTGTTTAATTACACTGCTGCTGACTGAGGAGGTAGGTGGGTGAGGAGGTGGATGAAAATAGGATGGCTCGTGAAGCAAGACAGTGACAAGACATCTCAGCAAAGTCTCTATATCCTTGCACTGTAAACACTTCACATCTGCCCACTAAAATATTTGAGATAAGACAGTTGGGAATTTTTCTGTGCTTATTTGAATAATTTATGATGTGATTTTAATACTTTTTCTTGTCTGAATATATCACTTCTCTGGCAGAGCTTAGGACATCAGATGCATGTTCTGTTGAGGACTAACTTAATGAATGTGGTACACAGTTTTCATTTCTGGAGTTACAGCAGAACCAGTGGTACTACTGATAGAGTATAACTGATGCAGTATATCCTTGACTGTGTGTGGTTATTATGTTATATTTTTGTTTTCTTTTTAGTGCTGGACCCAAAGGAGACAACATTTATGAATGGAGGTCAACTATACTGGGACCTCCAGGGTCGGTATATGAAGGTGGAGTTTTCTTCCTTGACATAACCTTTTCACCGGACTATCCTTTTAAACCACCAAAGGTTAGTAGAAGGATATTCAAAGTCTGACAGGAGTCTTCTCTTTCTGGTATTTTTTAATGTATATGTTGGTATATGACTTTAGGATGAAACATAAAACGTTCAAAGCAATAATGAATTTTTTAACTTGACTCTTTTGATAGGAAGAATTTAAATAACTGGCTAAAATTTGCTTGCATGCTGCCAGTGTACCTGAATGGATATGCATTTATTTAGCAAAAGGTTGCATAATTTCCAGTAGCTACTTTTTTAATTTGGATTTCTTTCTAATATGAAAGCACTTATATTTGATTTGCACCCTTTATAAGTGGCTGAAGATACTTAATCTTTCCTGTTGACCCATGTAATTAACCAGGCTTGTATGGCTGTCTGGACAAAAATATCATCTATTTCACTACCCCATATAATATCTGCAGGTGCAAGATATTACAAGTAATTGCTTTACATCAGTTTTTTGGAAGAATGTGGAAATATGGCACCAAAGTCAAGAAACTGGAGTGACAGAGATCTAGAGGAGTCCTTAGAGATTCTTTTTATAATGCTGTTTATAATGATACCAGCCAGAAACAGAGAACTGTATCAATAATATGAAGGTGACAGATCATTTCCATGATCAGCTTGAAATGCCAAACAGGAAAAATCTAGTGGTTAGGAAGACTGCATAAACAAAAAATGGGTAGAATGTGGCAATAAAGAGCATCGTCTATGACCAGTAGTAATAATTGCTGAGAAGGATGTCAGAATGGGACTTTATTGCTTGATCACGGGATTATTGCAAATCACCTCCCTAATGTATTTATAAAAAAGGGAAACATCTTCCTAAAATGCATCCTCTGGCCTACAGGGAGAAGGAATTACCGGTGTCAGAAACAAGATACTTGGCAGACCTTATCTGGAAGACTGAGTGCAAATCTTGACACACATATTCGCTAGTAGGAACAGAAACTGGGAAGATTTATCCCACAGAGCTGTTAATAGAATCAAATAAATTGATGGGGTTCTCTTTCATGAAACAAACTAAAAAGAGATGCATTGTTTACCTTGCCACTCTGGAGAGTGTGTCTGGAAGATTCCCCAAGGAAGGAGCAGTGAGATCAAAAGTATTTACCTTGTTTCTGATGCGTTTATGGAAGGATGGGTGTGCCATGTTGGTCTATAATAGAAGGATATTGCATTAAAAGAGAGAGAAGCCAATTCCTATTTGATTACTTTGAGTAGATTATTGAAATATAAGTGCTTATATATAGAATTTTAATGCCAAAGTAGTAATGTTTACAGCAGTAGATAACATTGATACTATCAGGAAAAATTTTATGAAACAAATGAGAGATGTGAATGTAAAGCACTTGTCATTCTGCAAATTGGATTTTCCCAAAAGTAACCTAAAGATGAATGAGTATAGCAGTATTAGAGATGGTCTAACTTTGTTTACCCCTTTTGGTGTTCCAGTTTAGAGAAGCCTTGTTGTCACTGAGAAGCCTTAGAGGCATTGTACACCTTGCTGACAGCACAGTTTCAGATTTAGGCAGCTGTTGTTACACAGTGAAGAAAGAATTTGAAACTTCATAATGTCTCCTTCAGTTAGTTAAAGCTCTGGGTACCCTGAGCTGGGATCAGTCCTGTTCTGTTCTTCCCTCTGTCCTGTACTTCCTGCCTCCCCCTAGCCCAGCCCACTGTCTGTACAAGGTCTGTTTTAACAAGCCCTGTTTATTTACTTCTTTCTTGGGCTTAGTCTGTTTGCACTAGCTGCCGTGCAAGGGTGAAGTTCAGTCCCCTAAAGAAGTTAGAATTATATTATTTAGGGGATAAAATGGCTTTATGGCATATAAAACAGAGCTTGAATTTCTCTCAGAGAACTAATACATAAGAACTAGCTCTGAAAGACAAGTTACAGGGAGGTCTTTTGTCATTCTCTCTGTTGAATCTGTTGAGTCTTGAGGCAGTGTATGCAATAGACACCCTTTTAAAATAGAAGGTCCAGTTTGCTATTTCACCACAAGGTAAAGTCTTTTTCAATCTGCACACAGTTGTTGTCAGCAACCATGTTATTTTGAGACATGAGTAATACAGCTGTGCATTGCTTATTAATGAAATGTCAAGCAAAGAGGTGGTTTTTGTCCTGCTTCGTAATAGATTTTATTGTCTGCCTTTATCTTGATGCCAGTTGTCATTGTAAGAAATGTGTGCATATAAATCATATGAAAATGTACTGCTTGATAAAGGATAAGAGAACTGATGATGCCATACTGTATTACTAAACAGCCAGTATTTATGACAAGGGAAATTGTCATCTGTAAGAAAGTAATGAGTGTGTGTGCACTGGGGACTCATGTCAGATATAACTGTGTCATGAGCATGTGTTACACACGTGGATTCTTACTCTATTCACTTCAGCCACAGTTCTAAATGACCCCTATTTTCAGTCCTGCTGTATGACCTCACAAACTGTTGTCATTTCATTACACCTATTTTCCAGACCTGATGAAACTCATTCATAGTGTCTTGGTTTGAACAACGGGTGTCTGCTAAGGAAGGCAGGAGCCTCCCATGGAATGAAGAATGTAAACCCCCTCCCTCCAAACTATTATAATTTTGAAATTAAAGGTCTCTCAGGCAAAGATATGGCAATAGGAATAACAGTTCTTTATTAGGAGAACTAAAATAAAACAAGCATGCAGTATTACAAAAAAACCCCACTGACAGTCAGAATACAACCTGACACCCTGTGGGTCAGGGTGTTGGTAGCAGTCCAGTTGGAATGGTGGCTGCAGCCCTCCTGGAGTGGCAGATGTGGCTCTGTTGGAGCAGTGATCCTGTAGAAAGGTGCAGCTCTCTGCTGAAGGTCCAGTGGAGACAGATGGGCCTGGTCTTCCTCTGGGAGTCCAGTGGAAAAGGCTGACTTGGTGTCCCAAATTTCAGGTTTTTATCTAGGTAGGGATGCTTGGCTCCTCCCCCTGGATGGAGCATTTCCCAATGGGATGATGGAATTTTATCAGTGGACTCAATGGCCCATTGGCAGATCTCTCCCTGGAGGGAGGATGGGTCATGGAAGAGATAAGGAAACTGCTCTTGCTGGTTTCTTATCAGCTGGCCTATTGACAGAAGATTACATCACCCCCCATCCCAGTTCCAAGAGATAGTGATGGAAATCCCCTTGGTTACATTTGGCACTGCAACCCATGACACATAGGTAAAATAGTTAGGGAAATCCCTTGAATAAAGCAGTATGGGAAGACCACTGCTTATCATAAGGTAGCTACTGCCAGTGAGCATTGCTGTGAAAGGGTAGTTAAATATGTTCTCCCCAAGCTGATTTCTAGCAAGAGAAATGTTCTGAGTACATGGAACCTAACACATGGCCTCACTGTGCTGTCTGTGTCACTGGGTGTTGGCATCTCTTCTTCACCACAAGATTTGTGATATTTTGTGCTATTCTCAGAATAATGGATTAGAGGGTTATGGGCATAGATCATTTGCGATTTCTTTGTAATTATATTCTAATTTTTCTAACTCCTCATGGCTCTATCATCTTAAAAAAACTAGGGATAAAGTACAAGACTGTGAAATGTACTGAGAAAGACATAAAATGTGTCCTGAGTGTTGGCAAGATTACCTCCCTGTAAGAACATAGCAGAAAGGGTCTAATTCACATTTTTCACTATGATTGAATTCATAAATTACTCCTGAGATTTCTGTGGGCCATTTTCATCCCTCATTCACTATGAAGTAAGGAAATATTTAAACAAGTACTGTCAAAATTGATCTTCCAAAAATGTGACCACCAAAAACCTGGGAAGAAACAGAAACTGTCTTTCCCAGATGCAATTACTTGACCTAGCCTGGAGTTCCAAAGGCAAATTCCCATGTCACATAACATAGTCACTGTTGGGGCCTAATCCAGAGTGTGTTAAAATCCCTTATCTATTTTCCTTATCTATTCTCAGATTCTGTGCACTCCATTATCATGCATGTGTATGTCACACATGGATCTTGAGGAGAGTAAAATAATTTTTAAAATAAGAAAAATACAGTGAAAATGGATTTTTATTTAGTCTTTTATTTTTATTACCATCATTAAAATATATTTGTGGTGTAAACACTGATTTGTATTACAAAAAGTTCTTGATATCTTCTGAGGGATTTAGATTGCTTCTATAAACACTGTTGATGCCTGTTCTGATCACTGGACACCCTGTTGCATGTTGGAAAACATTAAATAAACATAATTAAATAAACAACAGAGACCACAATTGCACAAGTAAAGATGTTCGACCTATATTTTTGTTCTTTTTAACAAATGTACAAAGTAATTTTCATTTGTTTTTCTAGGTAGTTAATCTGCTTTTCTACTTTGCCTTTATCACATAAAAGAAAGTGAATCCCTCTTTCATTCAGATTTTTTTTAAACAAAAAAAAAGTATCCAAATTTTCACTTTTAGGTATTTCTTCAGTTCTTGCACCTTTGTAGCCCCCAACAATCTTAAGATTTTCAAATTTTGTCCCCATTTTCCTCATTAATTCTCCTGTGTGATCCAGTTCACATTTCAGGTTTTGTATAGCACATATCGCTGTCATCAGGTTTCTCTTCCAGTGTGCACCAAGTCTTTCCCCTATGGATCCATAGTTTTCTTTTTGTCTGTCCTTACCTTTCAGTGTCTTTCCAAAGTTAAACCATAAGCATAATATCAAACTAAGTTACTCTTCACCATCACAGAATAAACCATTTGGTAAGTCAGAGTATAATTTGCTCTCACAATCTTAATTTCTTCCCCTTTGAAGTCAGTCTGTTTCAGTATTTCAGCTTTTTCGCATGCCTTGAAACTGGACTCCGAATTTTTTGAGCCTGAGGTCACTGACCTTTTCAGCTTTTCAGCTCTGCTTTCCTTATAAATGGCATTTGGCTTCACTCACAATTGCAGAACACTCATGCAGAGGAGGGAGTTTTTCTTCCCCAAAAAAGTTTACCTCTGCGTGACCAATTCAGCTTGAGGAGTGATGGAGGGCCAGCCCAGCCTAACTCTGATTTAGCTCTACAACCAGAAAACAAGATTTGTAGAACAGCTCATCTGAGAACTGATAAATTAGCTTTGGCTTTCTGGGAGGCTCTAATCAATTAAAAATATTTCCTTGCCTCCACTGTGAGGAAGCTGCTGTAGCAGTGCAGAAATGAGCTGAGCACCTCGTTGGCTGAGTCAGCAAGAAAACAGGCTGGCTGCACAATCACCATTCTCCTCTCGGCTGCATTCTCAGTGTCAGGTTGGTTTTATGAGATGCCAGACAGAAGGAAGGTATGGAACACACAAAGTGAGGCATAGATGTGGTGATGAGCTCACTTTCTGCTAAAGGCCAGATGCTGCTGAGGCTTTGATCTCGGTCACAAGGTGAGGTTTCACTTCAGCCCAAAAACACAGCACATCCCTTGTAATGTAGGGGACTGAAAAATAGACAAAGCTGTGCCCTGTTCAGAGCAGAAATTAATAAAAAACACTTAGATGGCCTGCCAAGGAAATAACCTTACATTTTTTCGGTGTCTTAATGACCCCCTCAACCTTTTTTAGAAATACCTTTGAGATTTCTTTCTCCTGCTAACTTATCTTCCTTTCATCCTTAATGGATTCAGACAGTTCACCCCTTGGCTTTAACAGAGGAAAGCTCTTTCTCTCTCTATCCCATTCAACACCCCAAAGCTCCTTTTTTGGGCTATTGAATGGGATCTAGCCATGCATAGATGTGAGAGGACATAAGTGTGTACATATATCATTTTATATGTATTTGTGTATGTGTATTTGAGTCAGGAGTATCGCATCCTTTAGTCAGCCTGGTCTGACAGAAAGAATTTCACCTCAATTTCTGTCCTTAGTCAACATAAGAAATAAGTGAATTCCCCAAGTATGCAATGTTTTGATCTGAGATCCTTTAAAATTTAGCCATCAGTACAAACACTGCTGCTTTGTGTACACTACACAACTGAAGGAAAGGCAATAATTTCATTATCCTGCATACTGTCCCTCTGGAGCAGGAAGCTTTGACAAATCAGGAAGCCATACCAGTCTTTTGTACAGGTGTTTGTAGAAAAATGAATGCTCTTCAAGAGAACTTTACTCCCAGGAATTGTCACTGCAGTGGAGTCTGCATTTTCATCAAGAATAATCTTTATTAATAACTTCTACTCTCATATTTGACTACGTTCAGTCTATTACAGTGTCAATTCAATTTAGCTGTGGCTGATACAATATGGATATATCTATCATTATCTTACTATTCTGCTAGCTTTATTTTTGAATTTGAGTGATTTATAGAATCTCTTAATCCCAACTCTACAATTAATCTTGCTAGGGACTTTAATCTCAGCTGACTGAAAAATGGTTCATAGGACTTGAAAGCTGCAATATGCTAAATCACCTCTAAATCAAAATTAAAATAGAAGAAAACTCTGTTTCCTCCATGTAAATCTCCTATGGCTATTGACTGACTGAAAAGCTGTTCTCAGCACTTGAAAGCTTAGCTGGTTTAAATCAGCTGTTGGACTGCAAGGGAGGCCCTTTGCCTTTTTAAATATAATGCTCAATGTCTATAGAGTCTGATCTTAATGGCAATATTAAACATCTCTTCAAGTTTTCTTATACATGATTGTAATATAGCACTAATCTCAATACACTAAATATCCTTCTGTGGATTTTTTTTCCTGTGGTAGACTCATTCATAGTTTCAAAGTATTTTGTAAGTTCAGCCTCATGTCTGAGGGGCAATTCTTTTTGTTCCTCACTTCTACTCTACATGTTCATACTTGTTTTATATGTGATTGGCTGTTAAGGACACTTCTATCTACAGTGTAATAGAAAAACACTGCTTACAAGAGTTGATGCTAAAAAAAATAAGCATTCCTTGGTATTTCTAACCTAAATTGTTAAAATG
The DNA here is from genome assembly GCA_013397295.1 of Polioptila caerulea. Classification (NCBI taxonomy): domain Eukaryota; kingdom Metazoa; phylum Chordata; class Aves; order Passeriformes; family Certhiidae; genus Polioptila; species Polioptila caerulea. Next base: position 1,860,154 of record VYXF01010446.1, on the reverse strand, counting down.
AACCTTAGAAGGCAGATGTGCACTTTAAATTGCATTTATTGCTATTAATACAATTTACACTTGAAGCTCTAAAACTCCTTAAGTACAGCGGATGTGATTAACTCCTTTTTTACCATTTCTGCAACCCTAGTGCAGGCAGGGCTTCAGTCCACCTCCTCTTGCCCCACTTTCCAGGCATTGCCATCATAAGGATAGCCTTCAAACACAGTGCTCTCCTGTCAGCCTTATCCCTTACACTCATTTGCCTCCTCATACTTCTCTCATAGCCTCTGTCACATTCTATTAGCTCTCAGTGCCGTGCTGTGCTGCTCACAGCTTTTTTCAGCTGCCTCCTGCCCTGGCCATCCTCCTCCTCCTGCTGATGGTGTGGCACTGCCTCCCCCAGTGCGTTCCCACAGCGCTGCCTCCCACGGCCCCTTTACTGTGCCTCCTCCATGCTCCCTGGTCCTTCTCACCCAGCCTTTCTATTTGCATCTTCTTGCTGAGAGCAGCCCGGAAATCCTTCATCCATGATAATAAATGGAGTTGGCCGGTTTTCCCAGCAAGTGAAGTCATTGGGTGTTTGCAGGCAGAAATCAGGAGCAGGGGAGTCTTTGAGAGGGAGAAATGGACAGCCTACCACCAGCAGGCCATTGTCAGAGCCAGCAGGATCACCCCCAGTCCTGTGCTCCTCAGAGCAGCTCTTTCCAAGTGTGTGAGCTGCAGAGTGAAAGTTTGTTCCGTCGGTCACATTCCTGGGATGCCCCAGCCCTAGAAGTGTTGAAGGCCAGGTTGGATGGAACTTTGAGCAACCTGGTCTAGGGGGAGGTGTCCCTGCCCATGGCAGGAGGGTTGACCCTGGATGATCTTCAAGGTCCCTTGCAGCCCCAACCCTTCTGTGAGTCTGTGATGTCTTCAGGTGGTGCTGAGCCAACGTGCAGTGGTACAGGGCCCTGGACAGCTCAAACCCTGGTGGCTGCTTAAGAAACTGTAATTTCTCTCAAAATGATGGAATGAGTGTTTTAAAGTGGAGGACATAGAAGTGAGCAGAAATGTCTGAGGAGAGAATCAATAACTATGTTTTATTGTGATTAAATGCAAAATATGTATTTGATAAGGCAATGCCATGGAAATCTCTGCGATTTCCTTTAAATTCATTTATCTGATAATTCTTCTAGTAATTGGCAAATTGAATTGCCAATGATTCTCTAATGAATAGTCTCCTTAGTCGCTCTGTTTATAATACACTAATTTATAACAGTAGTTTCTATTGATTTATTTAATCTTGGTGCAAACAGCTCTATCTAACTACACTCCTCCTGTTTTCCTTCTCCAAGACTAAGGTTTATAATTTCTTCCAATTTCCTGTGAGCACCCAGTACATGAAGCTCTTTAAGAGGGCCTGTAGAAGCATCTTATGGGGAATATCTTCTGTCTCACAGCATTGGTTTTCAAATTGTTTGTCAAATATATTTTCAGAAGAGAACTTGTCTGTTGGAAATTTCAGAAGCAATGTAATTCTACTGTATCAAGCATGTTTTACTACTGCATAAAATCCATGAGATCTAAAAATACTTAATATTATGTCAGTGTTGTTTCTTGTCCTCTTTTACACACACGCAGATAAATATACAGAGATGTGAGAGAAAGAATTTTATGCACATCCCGACTATAAAATGAGAGCAGATGAACTGATGCAGACAAAAAACCACTAGTTGTGAAGTCAGTCTGCCTAGGACTTCTCCTGTATGGAGTACCTAAATACCCAAAGGCTGTTGGAATTGGGTGAGGAAGAAGAGGCCCCTGTTTCTTAGACTAATGCCTAGGAATAAAATCCCATGCCTGGAGCACTATGCAGGAGCACTCTGGTGAACGGAGAGAGAGGACAGTACAGCCTACATGCCTTAAACTTCAAAAAGGAGGTTTTATTTTATAAAAGTTAAATGGTTAGTAAAGCTTAAAGAAAACTCACTCTCTATAAAAGAACTTTTTTGCTGACTTTCCATATGGAACTACTAATTGTAAGAAAGATTATGCTGATTATATGAAAATTATTTTATAAAAACTCATAATGACTTTATCAGAGAAAGCTTTTGATGTTTGGCATATTACCATCTTGTTTCTATTCTGACTATCCCGAACCCAAACAGTAATCCATTTCCCTTGTCCTCTACTTCTCTCCCTTTGTTTTCAGAAAACTTTGTACTGTTTAGGATTTTTTTTTTTATTTGCCCTCTTGGATACATTAAAGATTATCATGGTCCCTTTTTACTTTTCCTGCCGTTAAATCTGTGTGCAAAATGAGTGCATTTATATAATATAGATGCTTAGTGCTGCTGTGCTTATTCAATTTTTTTCTCCTGCAGCACTGTTCAATGAGACAATTACTGAGCTTCATAATTACAATGAATATAATGAATAATTACTCACATTGCATACTGATTCATTTTCAGTAGTATTAAAGGTTAACTCATGTGGATGCTATCATATCCATTTAAATTGTTACCACTTTTGGCTACTGATGTCTTGCATTGTGCATTTTGCCAAAGAAGCACAGCGCAGTTTGCATATCAGACTTCTCTGTAGGTCAAGCAAACATAATTATAGTTAATTATTTCCTGCTAATGCGGATACCATATATTTTCCTTCAATAAAATAAATTATATTTGTTTTTAACCAAGTAAAAGTAGATGTAAGTCGAGTGTTTTGAGAACTGGATTAAGTTCATTTCTTGGTGTAAACTTAAAATTCTTTAATAGTGAGCATCATATGGCCAGTCATTTTTGCACACTTTTTGTGATAAATCATTAATTATCTCAACAATTGTTCATGTGCATGCTACAAATCTGCACTATCAAACTGGAAATAGTCCACCCTGTCTCAGAAAGGCAGCCTCAGTGCTCATAGATAAATGAAGTGCACTCTGTAAGAAATTAAAGAGTGCTAATTAATACAAAGTTCATTGCATGAACATTGTGTCATTCAGAGCTATATACATTTTTCATTTAGATTGTTTTAGAGTATTTTTCTCATATGACTAAAGAGTGTAGGCCTGATCTTGTTTTTATTTTCTTTATCTGAGTGGACAAATGTATTGCTCATAAAGTCTGACGAACTGAGATGGGAACAACTTGCTCTCTCCTGAGCTCTATGAACATCATCATAAATGGCATCATATTTATATATATATATATTTATACAACCTTTTCTGTATGCAGTACAACTTCTTCCACTTCAGGTAGTGCCACTGCAGTTTTATTAAAGCAGAACTCCAGGGGAATATTTGAGGAAGACAGAAATCTCATCTCAGACAGGCATGCAGGATTCCATCCTTGTAAGAAATGAAAGGTCTTAAAAGGAACTTAGCAAATTCCCAGGGAATGAGAGCCCTGGATATCTCAACTCTGCTTCCAGTGCTTTTAGCTGAGCAAAAGGAGGTTGTTTTTGTTTATGGTCTGGGAATCTTTCCTCTTTCCCCACACAGTCACCAGGCTCCGGTGACTGAGAAGCAGGAGGTGAGGGTTTGAGCCCAAACAGACTCTTGGTAGCAAACCCTTAGGGCACATTGTAACCCCTTGTAATTTGTAATGTAATTTGTAAATGTACTTTGTAAAACTGGGGAATCATTTCTTCCTCCTGGTACATTTTTGAAGAAAATTGCAACTAAATTCAGTGTAGTCTGAAAGTGTGTGAAATGGTGTACCAGGCCCCATAGTGACTGTTGTGTTTAGACCTCTATGCAAGAGGGAGGTAGTAAATTAAGACTACATCATGCTGCAAAACTGGTGTTCAAAATCACTCTGACACCCAGAAATTACTTATCTTGCCTTCAACCAGTTGCCTCCAATGACTCAACTGAAATCCATCTTAGTTTCCTCTTCCCAGGTTTTAAAAACAGTCTTTTTTCAGTCCTAAAACTTACTCAGTGAACAGCCAGACATAGCTTTGTATGTTTGGCATTCAGCAGTAGATAACAGATGAGTTTATTATTGTTTGCTTCCAAAACTGATTGAATATAAATTCCTTATCATTACTTTTTGGAAGTTTGTTTGTAGTACTCAGTTTTCAGAAGGTAGTCCCAGTTTTCCCTCTTTCCCATAATTTGCATTTTCCTGACCTATACATATATTCAACAAAAAATTAAGTATGCTCTTTAAATTCCAGAATGAAAGAGAATAAATCCGTAGAGAACACTTATTGTTCAAGAAAACCCATAAATTGCTCCTCTACAATTTAATTGTCTGAAGGTGACTTTGCCTGCATACCCACAGACTGCTTTGAGCCCTTGCATGGGGTTGTTTAGGTGTTTTCATTAAGGGATAAATGGAATTAGAGTCCACCATTTAAAGGAAACATTTAAATGACATGAAAGGTAAAAGAATGACCATAATTAGGAAAATTCAGTTCCCCTGGAATATGAACTCATGGTTTCTCTCTACACATATAATAGGAAGGCCCTGCATAACCTTATAATGTAGGTATGGTAAGCACAACATCCAGAAAGTTCCATGTCAGCATTTCCCACATTATCAGCAATTTGAGGCAGTACTGGATGAGGAAAGCAATATGTCATCCCACTTTTACTCTGCTGCCTTGGGGTAAGAACTCTTTACCTACCACCTTCAGGCCACAGTTTCCAGCATATTAAGGCTGTCATTAATACAACTTCTTCTGCAATTCCAAACACTGTGATTATTTTCATTAATTAATTGATTTTTTCAATACCTAATTAATAAAATATTGTCGTTATAAAATAACTAATATGTTGATTATTTAAATATTTAAAATGCCTCTGTCTTAGCAAGCATTTTAAAGTACACTGGTATGTTTGGCAAATTGGTGACATTGTCAGTGGCAAGCAGCAAGCCTTATCTTGCCTTTCTCAATGTCACAGATTTAATATGTAGTCATAGTGAAAAAATGCTGTATTTCTCGTCTAAGCATTTTCTAAAAACAGCCTTCCAACTGCAAACAGGTATAGTCCCACATACATTTATTCACCAGGTAGCCTGAGATGGCAATGGAGTGTTGAACAGTTCATGAAAGACATGAACTACCTCCATTCATCTCAGTGGCTCTGAATCCTGCCAAATTCCCGGTGTCCTTGCTTCAGTGCTTCAGAAACAGCTGAGGGAGGGGAACGTGTGGCAGTGTCTGTCCCCTCTGCTGACACCAAAACAGTTACACTTAAAATACACACTCAAATTGATGACCTTCTCTGAAGCAGGTTACAAGCTCAGACTGACCTGTCTATAAATATTTTAGAGGGTATAATTTAATCTGTGCAGTGGATTCAGTGTTTCCCCAACATTCAGTGAGCCCACATATATCTTATTACTCGGCGTATTTAGATGCCAGTGAATGAAGTCCTCACATTTTTCATTGTGGAAGTATAGGGAAGCACCTTTGTTGAAGTGAAATACTTAAACATAAGCTTTATTTTGATAGTGTACTGAAAAGTCAACATACAATTCTTAAAATTAAGCAGGTGTTTGCCTGAGTCCTGGAACATCCTGCTAGGAAGCAGTCACTGATTCACTTCTAACTGGAGTATAAGGGTTCCTGGAGTTAATCTACCTGGGGAATTAATGAGCACCTGCAATTCACAGGATGGTCTCTGCTTCCAGTGCTTTTTCTGGACACTTTTAACATGCAAGGTAGTTTATGGCTTTTTTGTTTGTGCAAGGTAGTTTATGGCTTTTGCGCACTGGAAACCTTCCGTGTTCAGAATAGCTTCCCTTTGTAGACGGCTATCTAATTTTATCACCAAACTATAATTATTTAAATAAATAACTTTTTCGATGTCACAGAAGACTTCCTTCCCTCCAAATGCTGAATGTGTTTGGGCTTCTAATGAGGGGGAGAAAATAGATCATCTGGCTATAGCATTTAGATTAGTTGAGATCATTGTGCCAGAAATATTTTAAATTCATATAGAAGTCCCAGAAGTGAAGCACTTAGGCTGGAAAACAATAAGCAGAACCACAAGCGAAGGGGAAAAATGAAAGAACCTACAAATATGTAGAGATTGGAGTGGCAAATTGTCAAGTTGTCCTATTAATTAGAAATACTTTTAGATACAGAAGCATTTAAAAACTGATGAACTTGCTTAGTAGGGTTCTTTGCTACTGAACTCACTGGTGCATAACAATGGGTTCCAAAGCATTTTTCCAGATCTATGTGGAAAAGTACTTACAAGAAAAAGTATTTCTTGTTGAATGCAATGTTTTAATACCATAAATCTACTATCTTTTCTTTCCATTACTTTGTCAAAGCTTCTTGATTTAATACAAAGAGGCAGAATTTTTCGATGTGCTAGAGAATTATTTCTGTAATTATTTTTTTTTTTATAGAAGTTTGTCTGTGGTAGGGCAGGGGTGGGTTTGTGAGCACTCCCAGCTTGCATTAGCATATCCAAGTGGAGTGAAGAGCACAGCTTCCCTGAGTCAGGGAGTGCTCTGCCTGCTGTTGTATCCTGCCTGCCCAGCCCCTCTCTTGGCAGAGCTGTTGCTGGAGATGTCTGAAATTCTACATCTTAATTATAGATTTTATCAACGTGTTGTTGAAACTGTCTGGGTTTAACTTGTCATTTGGGTAGAACTGATGGAGAAATTAGTCCTTGGTGACCTCCAAGAGGTGGATTTTTTTTACATTCTCCCTTCTTATCCAGTAGCCCCATTATTCATTCTAAACGATGAAGTGAACTTCCATAGCTGAGCTGCTTTTAAAATAAAAAGCCTGTATCTTCACCTTGAAAAAGGAGGACATTATTCTGGGCTAAAATAATCTTCTTGGTTTGTTACCAATAGGATCCACTGGAAGACCATATAAAATAGACACAGAAATTATCAAAATAAACTACTAAAAAACCCCTAAAGGTGTTTGTAAACAATTCTATTGATAAAAATGTAACTGAAAGTTTAGAAATAAAAGCATTTTATTTGAGCAGCCTTTCTCAAAAATATTTCACTTCAATATTTTCAGGAGCCACTGCTATGATGCCTTTGCATTTTTTTTACAGCTTAATCTATTGTGTCAAATGATGAACAGATGAAGACAGTAGAAGAATCTGTCTTGTTCTGACTTCCTTCAAAGTGTGAAAGAGCTGTGGACCTGAGTTATGAACATTGTCCAGATCAGGGGCTGGAACAGGTTTTTTTGGCCATATACAAAATAATGAGATTGATGAGACCAAGGCAGGAGGAAACTCAGGAAATGTGTCCTATTCTCAGCCTGCACAAACCGGTTTCATTGCTGGCCACAGATGCAAGAGACAGAGTTTATTTCCTTTATTTTGTCTTGCCCAGTCTTTAACCAGCCATAGCAGAGGACCATCATTTCACCCTGGAAAGCAGAATGTTTGATCCTGTGATTTTTCATTGTTTAATAACTGTGTAATTCCTGGCTTGATCACTGTTGTACTGAGACACACTGTCCTTTCCAGGTAACGTTCCGGACAAGGATCTACCACTGTAACATTAACAGCCAAGGCGTCATCTGCCTGGACATTTTAAAAGACAACTGGAGTCCAGCGTTAACCATTTCTAAAGTTCTCCTCTCCATCTGCTCCCTCCTCACAGACTGTAACCCTGGTAAGACAAATTAACTTCCATATCCTCATTCATTTGTCGTTCACATTTGGTCAGCTCACTAATATCTGGTCAGTGCTCTGGTTTACCGGTACCTTCTGAAAAAAACACAAAAATGTAAGTTTTAAATGCCATTCAGATAAATACTCTAAAAAGAAAGCAGAATTTCAGAAGCTCAAGTGCAATTTTAGTAGTGGAGAATGATTTTTTTTTTAATTCAGAAAGTTTGATCTGTAGAAAATACCTTAGTATGCACTAATTTGGATATTACAACCAGGATATTACCACCAAGAAATATTAATGAGTTAATAAATATTGAAAAGGAAAGCTTTCATTTAAATATGCTGATAATGTGGTCTCTAAAAAGAATATTAATAGCACTGACAATGATAGATGCTTAACGCAGACTCTACAAATAATGAAAATTAGTTTAAATGAGGTTTATTCAATATCTTGGACAGTCAGCGTGAGTATTCAAAGCAAGCTGTCATTCTTATTAACTAGCATAGCACTTAACCTCTCCCCTCAGCTCTTTTAGATTTGTTTTATGCCATTGACCACTAGTTCTATAATTTCCACTTTCTCTTATCCTATTTACCAATGCGTAATTCTGACTGTAGCCTTGGAAAACCATAATATGTAGAAATTCCTGAATAATCATTGAAGAAAAATGATGTGATCTGTTTATATGTCATGAGGGTTGTTGCTGGTTTGTTTTTTATTATACACTTCAATATTATTTTTAATTTACCTGAAGGGCTAAAAATTGCTTTGAAAAGGGTAGAATGTGAGATTCTGGCATAATCAGGGGCCGAATTGAAAGCTGTAATAGAATATTGAAATATTTCAAAACTCAAAATAAGGTGAGAGCGGGCAAAAATGTGACTGACTGCTTTTATTTTCATGGGGATTTGTTGCTGTATAGAACATAGAAACCTGTGGTGTTCCTTTCAGCTAGGAGGTGGAGTGATAGAGTGTTACCATTTTAGGCACATTTATTTCAGGTGGATTGAATGTTCTCTGCAAACGTCTCTGGAAGATTGATTTCTGTTAGTGTTTGGCCAAAAATATGCAGAAGTGTCTGTAGGTAGTCAGGCAGATAGATGACAGAAGTGTACAAAAACCAAATTAATATTTGCTCAAATGTCTTAGAGATCAAGTAAAGAGCTGGAGACACTGCAAAGCTGTGTGGGGATTAAGAAACAGGCAGTAAATACATGCTCTCTTGTGGTCAACTCTCTTTGGAGGGACACAGTCATCTTGAAAACTGGACAGTTTCCAGCAGTGATTTGAAATTTAGAAATTCACTACTTCTGCCTTCTCAATTTTAAATCCTTAGAGATGCTATCAAGCAACAATTTTAGCATATCAAGTGTGTAAGAGGAATACTGAAAACAGTTATCCATACCATATTACCATGTACAAGTTAACATGCCAAAAATGGGAAATTCTTCCATTTAGCCTCTTTCAGTTGGCAGCCATAAGCATTGTCCTTACCACAGTAAATAAAACAATTTTATGATGTTTCATTTTCAAATCTTCTCTTTAATTATGAAGTAGTTTTGGATTTTGTCACTGCTTCATGGTAAAATTTTTCCTTTTTTTGATGGATTAACACAATTTCTTCATTTGTATCCCAGTCTCACAAGGCACTGATGGTAGATATTTTTGAAGTGCTGAGTCATTTTCACCTTCCTTGGAAATTGCCTCTTTCATGTTAGATATTCTTTTTATTTAAAAGTGAACTTTGAATTTTAGTGATGTGCAACAGAAGGCTTGCAGAAATTTACAAGTCCTTACTTTTTGTCATATTGCCTAATACGTTGCAGTTGCATTGCCTGTCCCTTTATTTTTCATGATATTTTATTATTAAAAAATTATTGGTTACTTGCCATCAGATGGATGGATAGAAAGATAGGTCACTGATACATATATCATTGAATTATATCACATGTATATACACATAAGTAGCTGCAGAAACATGCATATATATTTTTTTCCTCTCTGTCAGCTGGGAGTAATTTTCTAATCCATCAGTCCTCTCTTCATCTAACTAGTCTGCCCCTTTCTAAAGGCAGAAACACAACAGGGGTCTCGACTTGATAAGCAACTTTGAACTCTTTTTTCACCATTCATCAGCCAGCAGCAGATCAGGTCAAATGGAAAGGCAACATTGAATCTCCCACAAACATAAACACGTAGGATGGGCGAGTCTTCCACCCTGGCCTCTGAAGCGAAGAATCAAGTATCAGTTACCCCCTACTCTTACATTTATGCAAATCTTCATTAGAACAACAAATAGGAGTAAGAATGGCAGCTAATTAACCCTCAGTCATACACAGTGATTAAACGGCGCTGAGGCACAGCTGCAGCTTCATTGGCAAGCGCTGCTATTCTTCTCCAGCAGGCTGAGCAAATGAAAAGAGGTGTTTGCTCCTGCCTCTCCTGTCATTCACACAGTAATCTACAAAAGCCACAGAGAGAGTCTCTTTCCTCCCTGGTTATACATCACCGCCCTTTGTTCCCTATCACTCCAGGCAGGAGCAAGTTTGTCCTTTTTAAACGACTAATACAATCCTTTACTCATAAGCTGTCCCAGACCCTTCAGTCCTGATTATTATTAATTCTCTCTGTTTTGCTTGGCAGTGGCAGCCAGTAAACTGTGTTAATGAAAGGTCTGAATTTTGTAACAGCTGGCTGACTTTTCCATGGGGGGGAAGGGGTGTCATAGGGTTGGTGTATGACTGAACACGTGTGCATTATCTGGGAGTGCAAGAGAGCCAACTATATCAGAGGCATGGGGGAGATGGTGGGATACACTAGCCCAGTCCAGGCATTAGTATTTTTCTTTAAGGTGGTACACAAGGCCACAGCACATGTCCCTTTCTACAAATCAGGGCTCCAGTCCTGTAAATACTTGGGCATGTGCATGAGCAACCCCACGAAACCAGATAGATACACTCACCTGCATGAGTGAGTGAATGTTGATGGGCTCTATGCTTGAGTGCTGCAAATGCCTGCTTCCAGTGTGAGCTCCTAGGGCTGGCCTGGGTGGGCAGGTAGTTATTGCAGAGTGTGGGCACTCCCCACTTTGAAAATGTATTAAGTTACAAAAACCTGTCTTGCTTGGACTAAAAGTCAACTATACCTTAAGTGTTCAAGCGAAACCTGAGGAGTGTAAATTCCCACACTGCCTTAATCCAAAGAGCTTTCAAGTGCAGATGGCCACTGAGATTTTGTGTTTTACTGAGTTTGAAGTGCTAAGCAAATTAATTATTTTTTATAGTTACAGAGCTGGTAATGCTGATCTGGGTTAGAATGTTTATTTTTCTCAGCTGATCATTGCCATCCTGGCCCTGCCAAAGGTTCTTGAGCCCCAGGAAAAATATCATTTGCAAATGCTTCAGAGAAAATAAATTGTAACACTGCAACACTTTTCTTTGTATGGCTCCCTTCCTCACGTTCAAGATCTGAACTTGGCTGGCCTGATTATCCCCAATGCCTGAAAAGTCTTAACATGGAATCATGTCTGCTTAATAACACACAACTAAGCCTTGGTTAGAACATCAGAACAAAGGCTACCTCTCCCTCACACCAGCCTCTGGTGTCATCCTCTGGCTCCGGCTCCTTACCATTTTTCCCATGTGCTAGTTCCATGGTCAGTGGTGATTTTATCCCTCAGCTGACATTCTGGAACCAAATGTTTTGCTGCTGCTCCTGGCCCTCTTCCCTGCATGGCAGCCGTGCCCCTCTGTGAGCTCCTGCGATGGAGATGTGCCAGGGGGTGCACACAGAGGATGAGAGTGGCAGACTGAGATGTGGCCAGCCACAATATTGCTTTCCAACAAACATTAGGCTGAACACTTGGATGGCAGCTGTAGCCAAAGTAACTCCTGAAGGGCTCTACAGAGCCTCACTTGCTTTGCTCTTTAAAAGCCTCTGCCTGATTCCTAACCTGATCAGACTCACAGGAATTTTATACCCACTTGTTTTTAAGCAAGTCTTGTCCTATACCTTAAGGGGCCATTTTTCTGGTTTTCACTCCTGGTGTACTAATGAAGACCATCCTCCTGCCTTGTTGTCTTTATTTGCTGCATGCTACCAGACCTGTGTCTGAGAGCCTCCTTCTGTAAAGAGAGGCTTTCTGTTCCCCTACTCATCCTCACTGCACTCATCCTTCCTGTGTGCCTGACTCCTGGAGTTCACTGGGGCATGAGGCACAGCTAGGCAGACTAACCTGCTCATCATCACCGTCATCCGGGTGGAAATATTTACTGCTCCCTGTTGGATGTGCCTATCTCACTTGGCAGCCCCACTGAAGGTTATTTCTGTCTTAGCCCTGTCATTTTCACTGTTTGTCTGCTTTTTAACTCAATTGAGTGAAATGGTGGATAAAGGAAAAGAGGAAAAGGAAAGAGAAAAAAGGAAAAAGGAAAAAAAAAAAGAAAGGAAGAGCAAAAGAAGGAAAAAGCTTTTGCTAGAAAGGGCATTAACCTCTGGCAAAGGATATGCTCAAAAAACTGCCCTGCTTCACTGGGGTCGGTACTAGTTAAGTTGGTTGCTCAGCTCTCAGATACTTCAGTAACTTATTGCCAGTGTAAAGATGCTTGTCTGGTTACCTTTTAAACTCACCAGAAAGTGTGAGGCAGTTTGTTCAGTGTTACGTGTACAGTTTGCTGTGAACCTAGCTTGCATGCATGTCCTCACAATAAATGTACTTGTAAGAGTAAATGAGTAGCACTGCATTACTTTGGACAAGCAGCACTACATTACTTCAATGTGAGACCCATCAATTTTTATAGCAGTTGCAGTTGCACAGCACATCTGAAAACTAGACTATTTATGTTAAAAAACGTTGCAATGTACATTGTGGCTTTCAAATATATTGCACCCCGGTTAGAAGTGGATGTGCTGTTTTTTTACAAGTACTGCCATGAATCATGAATTTACTAGATGGCTTCATACTTTGTTAACCCACATGAAGTAATGTGGCTGTGCATTTTAATGACTTATATTTGTCTAAGCATAGAAAAGCAAAGTCAAAGATCTTAAGGTTATGGGGATCTTTATGTGTCTCACTAAGGGACACAGGACATGCTTTTAAGCTTTATTCATATGAGTCATCCTTACATTTTGCCTTTATCTTCCCCAGAAACTTCTTTTTTATCACAGAGTAGGTATAACAGGGAATATTGGATAACATGCTCTTGTTCTTTTGCTGTTGCAATTACAAGTTATCCGTGTGGTTTGGCATGATTTAGGTCAGCCAAAACTTTCTGCCAAAAGGTATTGACACCCTTACATACACCTGCATGAAGGTACTGTTACTTAAGAAAATTTAGAGATGGGATTCAATTATTGCATTATTCTTTTTCTTTTTCTTTCTTTTTTGTTTTTCCTTTTTTCTTCCCTTATCATTTTCCTAAGGGTGTTCAAGGTTCTGTACTCTGGTTGCTGAGGGTATAAAATCCCAGTTCTGTCATCTTTTGCAGAAAAGGGTTCAATAGTGTAATTTAATGCATATCTTTGATCCTCAATGGGATCTAAAACAGCATTTTGGTGAGCGACTTTTCAACATAATCTTAAAAGCCCTAAAAGCCTGAACGGTATTTGCCCTGCTACAAAGCTGCTGGAATTGCTGCTCTTTCCAGAACCTCTGCAAAACATGAGTAGCTGGGGAGATTTAAGTCAGACAACATGCAAGGGAGGGGATTGGATTGAATAGTGATTTCTCATCCCATTTCCCTTTCAGACATCAGTATAAGTTCTTGGAGGGAAGCTGGTGGCCTGCTGCAATGCCACTGCCCTGTAGCAGGTTTAGAAGCCATCCCCAAAGCCCACTGTTGGAATTGCTTCAGCCAGGGTTCATACCTCCAAGTGGGTAGATCTGCTGTCTAGAAAGTTTCGAGGACCTCCACATTTTGAATTTATACTGGTGTTTGGGAAACTTAAGCTTCATCCAAATGTTTGTTTGTAGCAATTCCAAAATCTCTACAAGTTGCCATAAGGTATTGACAGAAGTACCTGGAATACCCAATATACCAACCAGTACCCATGGAATTGTCTTCTGCACACCCCAGACAAAGGGGAGTAGGTTCACTTAAACCCTCTCAGGAAAATGCATCTCCCACCAGGAGCTGGAGTGAGGCTATCAGATGTTGATGCCCCCTGACACACTCCATGCTCCTGACACTGCTTTGGGCTGATCATCTCTGGCACAGGGGCACCAAGAGCCAGAATTGCCTCAGCCACTTGAAAACCAAGTGTGTGTCACTGCATCAGGTTCCACAGGAATGGCTCTGCTTCTTCAGCCAGCAAAGCCCCAGCCATACCAGCATGCATTTTAATACACTAATTGATGTCCACTGCATCAATAAAAAAGATCTATTTTCAGAATTACTGTGATACTTGAAACCGCTAGCCTGCCCAAAAAAATGGTTTAAAATAAATCCAAGGCAGCTTAATAAAGGAAAATGTAACATAGCTGTAATAATAAAATCTGTTCTGTGCTGGAGCATTTGGCTCTGAGTGGGAATTTGGCTGACTTGTGGTCACAGCTCTGCTATTTGGCTTCCATATTCAAACTCTAAAATAGCTACCCAGCCCTAGGTAATGAAGAACAGGTCCGTGCTCCTCACCACTCAGCAGCCTGGCTGTGGCTTTGTTTCTCTCTGTTATTCCATGTATCTTGATCTAGCAGGAAGCATGTACCATGTTCCTCCTCACCTGGTGCCTCCCCACTGCAGAGGCTGCTGTCTGTCAGTGCCAGTTCACGTCAGGTGTTCCTTTAGCAATTTTTCAGACTTGCCAATTATCATTCCTTCTTCCCCTCACCCCCAGCTGTGAAATGAATTTAGAAACTCTGGAGGACAGCAAGTTCAAGGGATGAGCCACTTCTCATTTTCCTCATTCTTGTAATTTTTTTCCTTAAAGCCATAATCTGCATATTTTGCTACTATCAGAAACTGTTTCAGAATCCAATCTGATTTGTTTTCTTTTTCATTTAACATCTTATCAGCTTTGCTCAGTTTATCAGAAAGGATTCTTAGGCTTTCCTGTGTCCAAGTACATTCTATTGTGGTTTCTAGTGAAATTTTGTTTCCTTTTCGAGCATTTTTGTCAAGACATATAGAAGACAGGAAAATTATAGGTACTCACTATAAATACTCATTAAAATTATAAATACTCACTCTTTAATAATCCATATTTGAGTAGCTTTGTCAAATATGATGGATATTCTGGAAATGACTGAAATACTTTCAAGTTGGTAAAACAATATTCATTTGTCCAATTTTATGAGGCTGGCTAAGCCCTGTTACTTTGATTCTTTTCTGGCACCCACAGGCTACCAGGTGCAATGTCACAACACAGTACTATCAGGCATACAACAAAACAATCTGATTTTCCCATATATCCTTTTTGTAAGCAGCAGAGGGTCGTGTAAACAATGAAATTGCTCTGTTGTCTGAGATTATTTATATTCTTTAGCTTGGAGCTGTTTTTTCCCTTTTCTTCGGAGTTTGTATACTGTACCCTGTCAGGAAGTGTGCAGGTTTCTGGGCTGTTTCAGCACAATGGAAAATGCTTTCTTTGTATCTGAAGCAGGAAAATACTGTATGCCTTGTCACTCAAGCATGGCAACAAGTAACACAGAGTAAATGAAAGTTAAAGCAGCCAGGAATCAGTACAGGGAGCAATGTTTTTCGGTTTGTTCTGAGTTGCAACATAACCTTTCTGTTCCTTTTGACATCTCTGAGGTGAGTTGTTTCCAGATGAAATGAGCTCACTCAGGAGGCTCTGGCTTAGCAAAGCCCAAGTGCAGTGTGGGGTTGCTCTGGTGCCTCGGAGCTGCTGGGCTGGGCGCAGAGCAAATGGATGTTCAGCATAAAAGCCATCCTTGTAAGTTGTCCTAAGGGAGCATGAAAGGAAAATGCAGCATAAAACCGATGGGGTTTGTTCTGCTCTCAGTGAGTGCTGAATGACTCTGTTGAAGGTGGAGTTGTCTTGGGAAAAACATGAGCAAAGAGATCCCATCAACTAAGACAAAGTTCTTTTTGCAAGAAAGTACTTGTGTATCTATAAATACTGTATGTTCCCCTCCCTGTTCTGCAGAACCTGCTACATGGGTAAATTTACATATTTGCACTGATCATATCATAGAGTCTAGAGCTGATATTTACAAATTCTTGGTAGATCATCAGTGCTTTCTCTTTCCATTCCTTTTAAAAGATACTGTGCCACACCAGTTAGGCTGTAGTGTGTATGCAATATTAACTTCTATTCTATAGCTTGATCCACTTACAGTTTCTTAGATTCTGAGCTGAACACACAGTACCAATATGTGAAAGGCATTTAGGCACCTAAAGCTGCTGGCTGACAGCTGGCAGGGTTTTCAGTACTTCCCATGGGATTTAAACATCTGAAGTCTCACTAGGAGCCTCTCAGCACTGCCAGGAAGAGACTTGCTATACATCTGGTCTTTAAATATTTGCAGGCATGTACACCTATATGTCTTAAACTCTGTGGACGTGATGTATAAACATGGAATTAAACCGATGTAAATGCAAGAAATGCAGCAGCACATTATGAAAATTGCATATAGATATGCACTGAAATAGAATTAATTTCCTTTGCCATGAAAAGCTGATGAAACTGTTACAAGATTTGTTCATATCGGTTGACTAAGTCCCCTCAACATGAACTCATGACTGTGGGAATTATTATAACAGCAGGAAAAACATTTGTGAACTGTCATCCCTTTAGTAGTTCTCAGGAAAATATGTCTTGGAATATCTCCTAATTATGTGTGCAGGGGGAGGAGGCTTGGATCAGGATTACTATTAATGTTGGCCTAAATCATTGCTCTTTTCAGTTGCACTTTGACAACACCTTATGGGTGGAAGACCATTATTTGTGAGCATAGAGGCTTTTAGTGTGTTTAGATTTAGGCTATTCAAAGCTCACAAGACATCATTAAAAAGATTAAAACAGCTATAGAAGTAAGATTGTTTAGAGATACTTAGTTTTAAACCCCCCCATTATGGTTTCAGAAGTCTACAGTCTGTTTAAATCATATTTTTACTGAAAAGTGTCTGGAAAGATTTACATAAGAAAATTGGTGAGTTTATGTAATTTAGAAAGCGAATGGTAGAGATTACTTTTTTAAAATAAAATCTGGATCCTGTGGTATCCAAGGCATGATGCAGTCATTAGCTATAGCTCCAGATGCCAGTCACACATGCACTTACCCTGTTCTTTTTTTTTTCTGATGTATCTGGAACTCTGCAAAGAATAATGACTAGAAGGAGTACAGTCACTCTCTAGCAGAAGACCAGTGCTACTCATTGAGTCAGGTACATTGCCTGGAACTGCTCATCCCTCAGTGGTTCAGAGAAAAGTGTAAAAATCCCTCAAAGTGCTTTACTCACACAGTAATACACAGGAGAGGAAATTCCCTCCTGGCCACAGCTAACAATCAGATTATGTGCTGAAGAATGAGCAGTACAGCCTTTGCAATGGTAGCTCAGGTGCTGCATGGCTACCAAGTTTTTTAAGTCCTTTTTGAGTTTCCTAAATCACCTTCAATTATTCCTGCACTATAATTTTTGTGTGTACTTAACAATTTGGTGTATGAAGCATCTCCTTCCTTTTAAATTTTGCTAAATGGGAGAGGTTTGTTTGTGTTCCTTTCTCATGGAGAAGATAAACAAAACCCCTTTTTTTTTTTTTTAATCTTCTTTACCAAATTACCTGTCACGTCTTATTTATGTTTTTTTTTTTTCCTTCTCAAAGAAATCACCTTAGATTTCAAGCATTCCTTAAAAGGAAAATGGTTGACCATGCTGTTAATGATTTCTTGTCCTTTTCAATAATGTTTCAGCTTCTAATTTGTTTTTGCTTAAGGAGATGTGAGAAAAATTGAACTTGAGACATAATAATACCCAACCATCAGTTTATTAAATAGAATCTGATTAAATCAGAGATTGACTAAAATCCAAATCAGTAAGGAGGCTTTAGAGTAAAGAAATAAGTGTAAAGGGATATAAGTGGCACTCATAAGAAAAAAGAGTCTTGTCACAACACTTAACTCTTCCTCATTTTTATTATTCCTCAGAAAGGGTTTCTAGAACATATAAAATAAAGTCTTATCACAAAATGGAAGTAAAGCTGGAAAAATACACACCTGACTTTTGAGTTTTTGTTTTATTTACATGAAACTTATAAAAGCTAGATGATAAATTTACATACTGGGCTTTTAAAAGTTCGTTGATTTCTGCCTAAGAAGTTTCTGCACGGAGTTTCTTTAGGCTTTGGCTCAACCATCATTAAATTAAAAGTACTTGGGAAAATGCATGAGTGATGGATGCTGTAACTACAAAAGGTTACAATTCATTTTCTTTCCAATAAACATGTGTAATTTAAAATATTACCAGTGGAGGTTTCCTATGCCCATTACCTCAGAGAGAAGACAGGTAATTTAGTGCATACACATAATAAATCTTTGTGTGAACCAAGACCAAAATAAGTCTTCAACATTAAATATTTAACAATGTGAAGTATTTAAATAAAGCTCTTAGTTATTTCTCATATATAAAATACAGATTTCTAGCTTAATTTGAATGAGTTCCAAGATAGAAAGTAAACTGCCTTTCAAAACGCACTCTAATATTTTGCAGTCATTAAGTGTATTTTCTTTGTTTCATGCAGGTTTTGTCTGCCAATACAGACGTGTCTTTAATCACATTGGAATTTCATTTCTTTTTGTGTGTATGAAGTAGATACATCACTTGCTGGCTTAGCCCATTCTACTGAATATATTTTTCTCACTAATGTAACTGTATGTATTTAAAGGAAAAATACATAGAACTAGAAAATACATAAATTTAGACATCACATTCTAATTTCACAATAATTTAATCTAATATTCATTATTCCCAGTCAGTAAAAATAGTTCAAATCTCAGATGGAGTAAACTGGCATCAGTCCTGCTGAGCTTTTATACACCAGATTTTCCATTTAGACTGCGTTCCATTTCACTAAATGGGGGTTTGTTTTGTGTGTTTGTTGATTTTCTTTTTCCCTGTGTACCTTTTTAACATGAAGGCAAGGACAGATTTTCAAATTTCTTGCCATACGTTTCTAACTGAATAAGAACCACCCTCAGGACCCTAATTAGCACAACTATTTTTAAGACCGATTATTCCTGTTCCTAAAATACGATTATTTTTGTTTCACCATAGAAATCACACTGCTCCTCATTCTTTAAGCCCCTGAAAGGAGGCCTGCTACATTTGGCTAACAGGTTCCCGACAAGAATGTAGAGTCAGTCCTGAAAAGCAAAATTTATAAGCCTGGATATGTTAGCTATTAAATCATTTAGTCTCTCACTTTCTTGCGTAAGATTTCAGAAATTAGTATTCCTGAGTCATTCAGATTCTACCTTGAGAGATGATTTACACCACTGCAAGACAAGTCTCTCGTATTTTGCATGGCTAATTTTCTACATTATTCAGCAGGGGAGGAGGAAACGGTTGTTTGTTTTTTACAGTTCTGCAGATCTATCAAAGGCAACAAATAAAACAAATTATATGCAGTGTGTGTTTCAGAATCCCTATTTTCACAGCAAATTAAGTTCAGGTGCATTAGATGGAGTTGTAGACAGCTACTTAAGTACCAAAATATATGGTGCAATTGTCCCAGATTTAAGGATGGGCTGTACTGTAAGATTTCATATTCATGTGGGATGCAGAAATAGCGCTTTGATTAGTAAATTGTTTGCAGAATTTTCCATCTGTACAAGGCTTAGAAAAGGCCCTTCAATAGAGTAGAGCATTTACAACTCCAAGATGAATTAGATTTCAGAAAGGTCTCAGGGGCTGGAATCCTCGTTGCTTGGGTTTTTATAATATTGATTAGGTAAAGTGGCTGTATAAAGTGGCATGAAAGTAGAACTTACTGTAAGACATAATATTATAGTAGCAAAAGGAATTCCTCAATGACCTTCCATGTCTTTTTCATCTCTACCTTGTATAGCTTTTTTCTACAGCTCAATTTTGGGACTCTTTATGCCCATGCCTGAAATCATTTTGTGAAGTGATTATCATTTAGTCAAGCATGCCAGTGGAGTCAATGTGACCCCTCAGGCAGGAAAGATAAGATTTCCAAATGAAGTTATTTTAACTGTTACTAAATAAGAGATTATTGCTGTAAAATATCACAAATTCAATCTTTTTTCAGCATTGCCATGTAACTTCATTGCAACTAATGCAGGAGTAAAACTTGCCTACGTGACGAGTGCTACTTATTTTGTTTAACCTGTTCTTTCCTTCTAGTCCTATTAGAAGCTGGTCATAATTAGGCATAATTACATTCATGTTCTGCAGTTAGTCTAGAAGTGGATAGTGCAGTGGGTTGCTAAAATGGGGCTATTTTCTCACTCACCTGCTGATTCCTCAGCCATTGTCTGTATAGATAGGGAATGAAGAGGCCTGACTGTTTTTTGTGTTATTGGGTAACTGTAAGAGGTGTGTTCATGCAAGGCACACCTAAGTTCCTATTCCTGTTCCGATGGATGTTAAACTTGCCAAAGGATTTCAGGCCCTGGGCTATGAAAGAGTTTTATTTAGTAGGCCTTTAGAAGGGATAAAATTCTTCACTAGC
Organism: Polioptila caerulea; assembly: GCA_013397295.1. Classification (NCBI taxonomy): domain Eukaryota; kingdom Metazoa; phylum Chordata; class Aves; order Passeriformes; family Certhiidae; genus Polioptila; species Polioptila caerulea. The sequence continues at coordinate 1,839,926 of VYXF01010446.1, read as the reverse complement.
CCCACCTTTTGTAAATAAAGGCCTCTTGCATTCTTTTGACATTTTTATGGGCTTCTTAATAGCAGTTTTGGATTTAAATTTGACAAATTAATAATGAGGTTTGGATTTAAATTTGACAAATTAATAATGAGATTTAAGAAGACGAGAAGGGGAAAATCAGATTAAACTAAAATAAGCAGCATTCATAGCATATGTAGGCTTTTCTGTTTTCTAAAGATTAATTGCAGTAAAGGTATAAAGGATAGATTCAAGAGCAGGATTCAGATGGCTCCTGCATCTGACCTGATGGGGAAATGGGTGAAATGGGTGTGTTTAATTTGAAGATTTTTGATATTGCTCACATTCAAACACTCTTTGAAGAGTGAAGATGGCTTTAAGGACTAATTTTTCTCTCAGTGTCTAAATGATTCTCAGCATCTAAAAGACCAGACCATGCAGTAATACCTCCTCCCCTGCTCCCACGGGAATCCACATGGTAAGTGGATCCTATGGGACCTCCTGGTTTTCTTGCAGAATGATCTACCTTTGGTACATGGGATTGTAGGATGTCTAACCCCTCACAAAGCATGCTCACAGAGAATGGCTTCACCCACAGTTGCTTAGGGGTTAAACTGTTTGCTCAGGATGTGTAAGACCCTAAGGTCAATCCTTTGCCTGGAGGAGGTGATTAGTGGGAAATAAGGAGAGACAAATCCAGGGGAAAACTGGTTCCATTAGATGGAAGAAATGCCAAACACACGAGCATTCCTACAGAATAGCTATCCCTCCCTTAGTGAATCTTCAGGCACACAAAAAAAAATCACATCCACGGTACATTTCTGAAATACAGTTATGGGGCCCTATGGATAAAAGCCAGTTTAATTATGGGTCTTAGTATTTTGGTTGCTTGACAACATGTTGAGATCCGAGGGCTGTGATTTTCTTATTATCCACTCACAGCCATCCTCCACAAGGTAAATGCATATTGCTGTAACTTCTTCAAATTTTATCAAACCACATGCCATGTAATGTCTTTCAAATTAAGTTCTACAGTTAGTAACACCTTTTTATTCATTTTTTTTCTAATAGCAACAACTGCTTCTCAATTGAGTTCGTTATTATGAACAGACACATTGCTAATGTATCTGTGCTTTTAATATTGAGACGCATCCAAGCATCAAAGTGAAGTGTGTTATTTCAGAATTTTAATTGTTCCAGCATACTGGCACTTCTAATAGGTGCATGTTCTTCCTTAATTAAAGACAACTCTTCAAGATCAGTACACTGCCTCACTGATCCATGATTGCCTCAGCTAACTCCCAGTCAGCCAGTAAGGTTTATAGAAATCCTGCTAAAAACTGAAGACTGAAAAAAACATCTTTCTCTTTAAACAAGAATGATTTCCCTTGGCAAGATACAGAGATGAATCACTGCCAACACTTTCCTTTAAAGCTGTGTTAATAAAATTGGGCCAGATAATACTCCTTATTTCAGAAACATCTTTTTCTCAGGCAGCCTCATATTTCACACAGGTCTGTGGTAGGTAGCCTGACAGCAATCAAACACAAGAGAGGAATGAATTTCTCCCTCCATGCTTACAAAGTGGATACTTTAGTAAATGGATGTTTCCTAAACTAGATTTGCAGAGCTCTTTTATTTTTGAAGATAGGTAACATTTTTTTCTCCAGACAACAATTTGGACATCATAATCAAGTCATGTATACCTTAATATTTGTGTAACTGCAATCATTGGGCAAACTTAACAGAAGTCAAATGTATTTCTGGCAATTCTACAGAGCTCAAAATTCAGAGTGGATAGCAGTCTGTTTTGTGATTTACATTTATACAGCCACATTTATGAAAGTATCCAGATACCTTGCCTGGGTGATGGAAAACCTTTAGTCCAGCTTCACAGATGGGAAGCTAAGACACCACTCTTAGACCACTTGACTTTCTTTCTATACATACTAGTATGTTTCTATTGAATGTTCAGAAGTGACCAGACAAATCTTTAAAACTAGTTCCTGAAATGAGAAGCAGACTTCATTATATGTCATATGGTATGGTTTCTACTGTGAACTGTAATTTTAAAAATTGATATTATCTTCACTGACTTTTTTCCCAGTAGATATTTGATCTTTATAGAATGCGCTCCTTTCTCCTCCAGTGACGATTTCTCTTTACTGAAACAACTAATTTATTTGTTCTCTTTTTTTTAATGCAGTGTTTATTGATCACTTTATCATTCTTCTGTATTGCTTTCAAAGAGCCCCACAGATGGTTAAATACGTTCTATGTGGATAGTTGAAACTGTGATTTTGTGAAAGTCGGGAATAAATGGTGGTTCAGCTTGTAGGCTGTGTAAAGCAATTCAGAGCCCTGCTACCCCGCTTTGTTCTGCCTTGAATCGCGCCGTTGTTCCAGCTCGTGCGCGTGTGTCGATCAGGCTCCCAGCCGCGAGCTGGTTTTATTGCTGCACAAACAGGGATTAGTGCTGCCGCGCTCCTTTTCTCTCCTGCCCTGGGTTTGAGCACGTTTTCCAAAGGTGGAAGGTTAGTGGAGTGATTCGGTGTGCCACTTCACCTGTCTCTGCCTCCAAAGGATTACTTAGTCTGTGCATTATTATTAATGATAGCAAAAGAGAGCAACAGTGCTGCTCTAAGATCACTGAAGGATGCTATGATGCATTTCACATAGCTCATTTTCTACATCAACACTCACAGCATCCTTGACATGGTCTTCTAAGAGTTCACCGAGTTTGAAACAGGTGATATGTGGCTAACTATGAAAGCTTCCCGAGGCAAAGTGACGCGATAAATAAAATTACTCACAAACAATTCATCTTCTCTTAATCCCCTCCTCTTGGAGTACTAAATTGTTCCGTGACATATTTAGTATAGCATGTCTCACTCTGCCTTTGCAGTTTTCACTGACTGGTCTTTTTATAACATTAACCTGGATACCACTGAAAACAACATTAAAAAGTATAATTATGTATTAAATAATTTTTTAATTAAGTTTAAGAGTGGTTTTGGTGTGAATCAAACTGTCAGCATTTGCTGTTAAGAAAACTGGTGTTTCAGTGAAGTATTAGTTTCTGCTCTTGCCCGAGTCCTATTTATTTATTTTTTTTTAAAGTTTGCCTTTTGGGTCTTTAAGGTTGGTACAATATTAAAACCAACAAAAATTGGATTCAGAAATCTTGGCTATCGCTGCCAGTCGGTATGGGAATATATTCTGTCCTGCACTGCTATTTGCAATGAAAGCACCCAACAAAATGTTGTTACTGAAAATACAAACTTTTATTCTGGGTGGGTTTGGGGGTAACCAATCCTGCCTGTTCTGCTGTATAAAGATTACTCCAGTGCAGGTATCCTGTAGGTGCCATACAGAGCACATCGACTTTTCTTTAAGAATAAAAGCTCAAGCACTCCATATTTTTTAATTGAAAAACAAACACAGCATAATCTGGTAATTAATCTGGTAAGAGAGGCTCTTTGAAAAGAAACAAACAGAAAAAACGTAGTATTTCCTAAACCAAAAACTCTTCTAGATACGTAACTGAAGTTAAAATAACTAGAAAATTACTTATTTGTTTCATGTCACACATCCTGTCCAAAGAATAGGAAACATTTAATTTTTGCTGTCTGCTGTTTCAGTACAGGTAGTTCTGGAGAGCCTCTCAATGGGGTGCTCTCACAGCTAGGAGCATGGAGTCATTTAGTTCAGAAGGAATAAGACCTTTCAAATTACAGCTAACCTTTGGAAGTTCTTTCACTTTAATTCTGCTCTTCAGCTGGAGCCCAACTCTTTACAGCCTGATACAGAGCTGAATCTAAACCCAGACCAGGAAAAAAAGGACATTCTAAATATTTGACTGACGAAACTGAGATTTTTATAAGGCTGTGGGTTTTTTACGTTTTAAGGTACTTCAGAAATCTTTCTGAGAACCCACTTGTGGTGGTGTAATAACTGCCTCCATCAGCTGTTCTCTATTAAAACTGCAAAATACTGCAATAGAAATAAAATTCTACTTTATAAATGCTCATAAAAAATATATAAAATGCATACAAACACCCGTAATGTACGTTTTAAGTCTAAGTGTGTGTGGCTTTAACCATGTTGGCATTACCGATTGGAATTTCATTGCACATTGTGTGGTTGATGGGGAAGGCACATTGAAATCAAGCTGTTAAACATACCATCTTCATTTTTTATTTCACTAGAGTATGTTTGCTGTATTTTTAAAAGAGCATTGCAAAGCCCAGGAGATGAATTCTGCTCTGAAATTGCTATTTGCTGACATAGAAATAGCTGTAAAAATACAAGCTGAGAAAAATACCGTGTAGCAATATATTTTCATTTATTTGGGGGAAAAGTAGTTTTTAAAGAAGAATTATAGTCTGTCTTCTGAATGATAAAGCAGTTTAACTAGCATTAAACACAGCTGAAATTTTGTAATGACCAAACCTCAGCTCATCCAAATCCCCAATAGCATTAACTCCCTAGAATTGAACTGTAAATTTGATTAGCCTTAAAATAGACGTGAGACACAAATGTTCTTCCTTTTACAGTCATATTAAGTGGCTGCAAAAGAAGATGACAAGGTATTGTGGAGCAATGCATCCAACCTTTTTAAGCTAGAGACAAGCTCCAGCTCACACAGCTTTCAAAACCACATAAATACCGGGCAATTTCATGAATTCTGATATAACATGAGGATTACATATGGTGAGGTGAGGAGGGATTTAGCAGCTGCAGTCTTCCCATAAATCATCCAGAAGATTTTTTTCATAGTCTAGTTCTTTGGATTGACATTTTCCTTGTAAACTATGTTTCTGAACCATAGCTTCTGCCCTTGCCTGTATAATATGGTGCCTTTTTACATATTTTCGTTACTCACGCACTGTCCTCTGATGTGAAATATGATCCTGTAATTCCTGATGTGTTAATATTTTGCATGGAGTTAATCAGAGTACAGAATAAAAAATTTCCTTTACACAAGTTAAAGGTTATGGAGGCATCCTAGGGTGGTTTTTTAGAAGTTCAAAGTCTGGGACTGGAAGGAGAGTAAATTACAAGGCCCTAAAGATTTCTGGGTCCACAGAGTTGCAGCAGCTCCTCTGGTGAGCTGAGGGTGTGGGTCATAGCACGATTCCCCGTGCTCCCTACATGTGGCTGTCACAGCCAGTGCCACCTGCAGAGCTGCTCTGGAGATCCAGTGCCACACAGGATCATGGCTCACCCTGCCTTGTCCAGGCTGGCACTGCCACCAGCACCCCAAAGGCTGGCAAGCCCATTCCTGCCCTCAGGACAGGGAGGGAGCTGTCACAGAGGGTGCCATCCCGGCTCTCAAGCCAGCCACCACACATCTGGTGATCCAAAGGTACATTTCTCCTGCCAGGCCACGAGTTGCTTTCTTAATTAATTTATTGTGGGTTTATTTTCATTTCTTTCACTGGATTGTTTTGGTAACACATTCCTGGCATAGGTTTATACTCCTATCCCCTGGTAATTGTTGTCACTTGGGCACAGTCCTGTTCAGAGTCAAATTCTGGAATTAACCCTGAGTCATTGATGAACCGTTTTTTAAGGGGAAAAAAAAAAAGCAAAAACTAGAGCAGTTTATTAGTTACAGAAACAAATTTCTAACATCAAGGGTAAAACCGCAGATATATACAAATGCAAAAGAAGAAAGTTTTCTGGTAGCGAGAAATGGAAACAAAAGAAAAATGTTGTTATGAATTTTGAGATCCAATTTTCCTTTTCATCTCTTAATTAGATAGTTTATGCAGCGGTTGTTTTATAAATACATATTTGGCCTTACTAATGGATATTTCACAATAACCCTTAAACAGTGCAGCCCAGCTGAGCACCAGGTGGTGCTCAGCCATGTGCTACATAGCTTAGGGCGGTAAATGGGGACCACTGTTTCTTCCTCATATTTGGTATTTTGTAGGATTTCTTCCTCATACTTGATATTTTGTAGGACTTGGGCAGTATAGCAAAGGCTTGTGCATGTTGGGAGTTAAATCCTTTAATTGTTTTAATTAAGATCTTCAATTTATCTTGTAATCTCTGTGTTTTGGCCCATCATGGCTAATGACGTAGCCGTGGTGACCTCGCAGAGTGTTGAGAGATGTGTCTCCTTGGACCTGCTGGCTGAAGCTGCCCACACAGATGCAGGGAGAGACCAGTGGCATTTCTGGAGCTCACACACTGTCCTTACATCCTGATATAATGGCACAAATGCAGCGTGCTGCTTCAAAATGCCCAGTGCGTCCCTGGTTGGGTGGCTCCGGTCTGAAGTTTAACTTTCCCTCCTCGCCAGCTGTCCTGGCTTCCCAAACAAAGCAGTTGTGCCTCCTGATGGATTTATGGCTTCACAGCAACTGCTGAAATAAGCCAGTTCTTCAAATGCCTATTGAAGTGTCCTTTTTGAAGTCCTCATGAATACCTACCTGTGACACACCTCCAGACCCTCTGACAGATGTGCAATAGCTGAGCCTTGCTGTCAATAACTATTTTTCTATTCCTTGACATAAATTCCTTGCTCTCAAATGAGCAAATTGCTTTCCCAAACTATGGGTTTTTGGGGTTTTTTTTATTCAATATTGTTATAACAAGTAAAACATACAGCCAAACTGAAAAGAAAACAATGTCATTGCTGTAATTACTGAAAGTACCTTTTAGTAGCATTCGTTTGGCTGCTGCCTGTGGGTGCAGCTGGTCCTGCTCAAGCTACAGCAAGCAAGGACCTCTTTTTGCTTCCATAGTCCTGCTCTATACAGGCAGATACCAATGGAGGGAGGCACTGGCTTGGGGGAAGCACCTGAGATGATTGATAGTTGATTCTCAGGTCACTCAGCAAGAATTTACACACCTACAACAAAAGCTTTGTAGACCTCAGACATCTTACAGGCCGTCACCTCCACTCTTTCAACTGCCAGACAAAACACTGCAGAGACAAAGGCTTGGACATACAGATAAATAAATAGCCCAGTCCTTTACATTACTAGACTTGAACAGATTTCCACACCTTACCAAGAAGATTTCTCACTGATTCTCTCACCCCAAAGGAAAGCAGACACCCTCCCATGCTGGGAGGATGTGGGAGGGGGAAGAGCCTGTGCCTTCCAAAGCATTGTAAAGATGTATGTTGTTGAAATACTTTCTTTCTCCTAAAAGGAAATATAGATGAAATCCCATGATAGGAAGCCAAGCATTCTAATTATCATCCAGGTTTGGGGATGATGATGTGATCCTCAGTATCCTTGCAGTATTTCAAGGAAATCAGTTTACAGCTCTCAATGTGAAAGACATGCTTTCATAGAAACATTCATCCTGCACATAAAAAAACCTTCCAGATTTGAACTAGATGAACCTTTACTACAGTACATCACTGTTCACTGACTCATACAAGGTTTTATAAAGATCTCAGAGGCATCACTTTAAATACACACTAAACCTCAATAAGAACTTGCTGCATTCCAGATGGTAATGCTGTGATATTCCTGCAACCCTGCCCAGCCAGATGCCTCAGAGGCCAAACCCCACCTTCCCCTACAAGCATGAAAACCAGGGTATGCTTCAAATTTTGCTTTAAAGATTCCTTTCAAGTTCAGCCTTTAGTCTCCATTTCTCCACGAGTCTGTGGCAGTGTTTCTTTGCACAGGGGCCTTATGTCTGAGGAGGATGTGGGAATTTGCAGCGGTGCTCTCACACTCATCTCCAGCCTGCCATTACACTTTGAGGTTTCCCTGTTGCTATTTAGGCAAATCTTTTGTGAAGAGAAATGTTGCCCTTTCCTATTGATCAGGTTCCCCATTTACCCTGCAGTGCTCCTCAAACCTCATTCCAGCCACAAATAACTTTTTCCTACTTAAGTGCCTGTAGGCTGTTAACCTCCTACTTGCACAGGACAAAAACCCTCAGATAATCCCCGACGCAGTTTTTCTCCCTGGCTGTGGAGTTAAAGGTTATACTTTCTAGTCTACAACTTTTAAACTCTGTCTAGGATCAGATATGCTTTTACACACATGCATGAAAAAATTATCAAGTCCAGGCCTTGGTGACCTCCTCTGGATATATTAAGATATTAAAGGTTAGCATATGCAGTAAGTGTTTGCAGGACTGGGACTACAGGGACTTAGTACACTGCAGTCACAGTGATAACTTGTCTTACTAATTTAGAAGGTGCAAACTTAACATTCAAATCACAGGCTCTTCCTGAAAGTGCAGGTTATGCATGGAAGGCAAAAGAATTTCATTTATTAGGTATCGCTCACTAATATTCGGTGAGATTGGCAGTCAGCCACAATTTTTGACTAAGCCAACATGTTTCCCCATCATAAACTCTTATCATCAACAACCAAACAAAAAAGCCCAGATTTACACTGCTTGGCAGAAGGCCTGACGTCTTGTCCCGGGAATTTCAGTGGTCAATAGTGCAAGCACCACACTCAGATCACAGCTGTACGAGGAGGCCGATGCTCACATTGTTCAATGGCACCATCTTCAGACAACAACAAAGCTGATTGTTACCTGGCTTTCACTAGAAGTCATATTCATCTGTCCTAAGTCAGGGAAAAGTGTGGTATCAGTGCCTCTGGACTTGCATGGTACAATCTCAGAACATTTACTGTTGCAGCAGAAATATCAAGAGTATGGGTTCCCCTCAAAAAAGAGCGGGAAACTATAAATTTTGTCTGCTTAAATTGAGAAAAATGTTGTCTGAAAAAGAAAAATGCTGATGAAATACAGTCACTCATGGGAATGTCTTGTCTTGGATTGTTTGTTTTAGGAGACTGATGGGTTTTAATAATTATTTGTGAAGTAATTTGTCCAGACCATATCACACAGCATCCTGGCCATAGGAATGCTCAGAAAGATCCCATAAATTAAATAACAAATCCCAAAATTTGGAATTAACTTCTGTGGCTTTGAAAAAAGTACTTGCTGCCCTAATTCCTTACATTGCTTTATGCTTTGAAACTAAAAGTATTTTAAAAAAAACCAAAACAACCTGATAATAGAATTAGAGCTCATCCTCTTCTTAGGTGAGAATATGAATAGTTGTGGGAGTCTAATGCCATAAATAAATTACATCACCTGAAGGTGAGTTTTAGCTCAAAATAAAATTACTGGAACATTTTTTCCAGAACTTCAGAGAATCATTTCAGTTATATATGTTTACAAGGAGACATGTATAGCTAATTGCCATCCCTCTCCCCCTCATCTCCTTCCTTCCATGCTTTGAAAACAAGGCTGGTGTATGCCGTAGACCTGAGAGAGCTGAACGAGCGTGGATCTGAAAAGAGCTTTTTCATCCTGCCGAGGCTGACGCGCATTTCACGGTCTGTGTTTCCCTTTCAGCTGACCCCCTGGTTGGAAGCATTGCCACTCAGTACATGACGAACAGAGCAGAGCACGACAGAATGGCCAGACAGTGGACCAAGCGATACGCCACATAGGAACCTCCTCTAGGATTTGCTGGACCTGTGCAAGCACATTCACTAAGTGCATCAATAGCCCTCCCCTTCATTCTTATTTTTTATTAAATTTTGAACCATTTTGTGACAAAAGGTTGTCCTTACTTCCTTTTTTATTTTGTTTCATTTTGGTTTATTTTTTATTTTTATTTGTTCCGGTTTTTGGTTGGGTTTTTTTTTGTTCGTTTGTTTTTGTTCTGTTAACTTGAAAGTTGTTTCCCTCAAATGTAGACAGGGGATTTTGGTTATCAGTGCAAAGAATGTTGGATCTGTAATAGTATAGAGCTTTATCAGAAAGCTTTGTATTAATGTGTGGGGTTGGTTTTTTTTCTTTCATGTGTTTTTGGGGAAAACAAACAAATTCAGAATTATATCTCATTTCTACTTAAATGTAGTGTTTAGGGTTATTTTTTTGTACTGAAGTCTTTAATGGTGGGTGCATGCTACTGGGAACAAGTTTTGTATAAAAGCTTAAAATCAAGAATCACTGTGCATTACTAAGACTGTGTTTATCACTAGCCTTCTGTTTCCCACACAAAAGGCTATTGCATTGAACAAATTAATATGTATTTTGATTTACTTAAAAAACAAAAAAAAAAAGTGCTTGTAAATTTCTTAGGGACCTGCCACTTTTGACTGTGGATCAGTTGATGTACACTTGTATTATTAAAGCACTCAATAAAACACTGTGGCTGATAAATACCCTTCTTGCAGGGCGGTGCTTTTGCGTTTATGCAGCATAGGCTGCTTAGTCCTCACATAATACAGCTGCAGGTTAAAAAACTATTTTTAGACCTGATCTATTCACTTCTTCTCAACAATGCATTTCTTAACTTAGAATTCTTCATTGTGTCTTCCTTCATATATGAACATCTTCCAAATTTCAAGGCCTTTCTTTCACATGTCTGTGCTCAGCCTTGCTATTCAGAAGCCTCTTGCTGCATCTTTTGCACTATGGCTTCACTATATCCATCTTGTTACATTTAAAATAGTTGGCAATAAAAATAGCCTTGCAGTGAAAGCAGAATATTGATGTTGATTTTATACAGCAGACCTCATTTTGCCTTTCTCCAAGCTCTTTGACTGTAAAAGCAACTGTTACTTAAAAAAAAAATAAATGAATGTTTTCGATGGGAAAATTGAGCCCACTGCACCAATCATTCCCAGCACATTCAATGATAAGGGTATTTCTATTCAGATTTGACCTTCAGGCTAATTTTAGATATGCAGCCATGGAGGGAAAACTTCTACTTGGCTAAGGAAATGTGTGGGTGTTGTGATTTAGAAAATATATACTGTGATGCTGATAGCTGAATGTTCTTTGTGTTGCAAGGCGTATTGGAAAATCCCTGTCTCTCATAATTAAACGTTACAGATGCTGTATACAGTGCTTGCTTGCCCTCTCCCCTCTCTCCTTGCCTCTTGTGTTTAAAGAAGATCTTATCTTAAAGAAGATACATTACAGCAGGGTCACTATAAACATACAGGGATACCCTATCCCATCACACTCCAGCCCAATTCAACCATCATGAAAACCAAAACAGTCAAGGTGACACCTCAGGGCCTCTACACTCACCAATGCATTGCTCAGCTCTTTTGTTTTTCTCTTGGTCATTTGCTAATAAACTGAGCAGACATTCAGCTTCAATCTGCTGGTGAGTTGCCCTCTGGGTGAAGAAAAGCTGAACATTGTTGGTTGCCCTCTGGTTGAAGAAAAGCTGTAGATGGTCTATAACTACCACCCCAAGAACCACAGGGATCTCAAAGAAATAATCAAACTCTCCTGATCAAAGCAAATAAAGAGTCTTCTGCTGCCTGTAGAAGCCAGTTTACAAGCCCAGCCATACAACATTTCTAGGCCAATGGGTCCTAAATACAGACATGAAAGAACAATGACATTTCAAAAACAAAGTACAAAACCCAGACTTCTTTGAACCAGAAGTTCTTACTGTTCAAAAGCTGTGCACTTTGAATTTGCAGGTAAGTTGTCCTCTCTGTGAAATTGTACAGTTACACTGTCCTGGGTAATAAAATACTACTGCCTTAAGAACCATAAGGATCCCAAAGAAATAATGAGCAAGGACCAACCCACATTGATTAAAGCAGATGCAGAGTCTTCTGGCATCTGCAGGAGCCAAATCTTGGCAAGTCTGGCCATAAAACATTCTCCTCTGTTTGCAAATCTGCTCTATTTGCCTCCCAAGTAATTACTTTTCTTCATCTGCTAAACCTGGGGAAAATGAAGCGTTATTTAAAACCTGCTGTGGTTGCTGAGGAGAAATGAGCCATCCCCAACACTATTCAGTCTGCCAATAGAGGCACCGTAAAAATAATGCATTGGCATAATCTCTTTTTCTCCTTTTTTTTCCCTAGGTCTAGAAAATAATTGAACTTTATTTTGTCTCACCTTTGCTCTTCAGATACTCTCTAAATTTAGCTGATTCCTGCTTCTTCTTTTACGATAAATCAAATTTCTTATTTCTTCTAGTGGTGAAGTCTGTGTGCTGTTTTCAGACAGCTGGCTATGAAGATCTTCAAGTGACTTGCATATACTAAAACATTCAAGAGCATGCAGTTGGCCTAAAACCACATGCAAAGGCCATCAGTTCAGCATATCTCAGTATTTTCTCAGGGACACACAAATGCTAAAGCTGGGGCTTGTTCTTTAAAGACATCTTACAGCTGTTCTGAATTCAGTTGCAATATCAAGTAAACAATATTTAATTTCCAGTAACCCCAGCTAAATGTCACTGTTCCCTACCCCTTAAGTTCAACTCAGATGAAGCAGAAATAGGGGAACTCTCCAAACTGCATTCCCCATTCATGGATTACTGAAGGGGCGTTCACATCCCCCTGTCCAACTGACCAGCTGATTTCCCTCTTCAGAAAATTGCAGAACAACAAGCTTAAATCAAGGTTCCCAGAACCGTCCTGTATTTTCAGGGATAGCATTTCCAGGCTGCTGCAGGAGTGAGCAGGGCCATAACCCTTTTGATTACATGCATTGTGGGTGATTGCAGCCAAACAGTTAAAATTCATTATAACCAGCTGCTGTGCCATGAATAAGGCAGGAGTAATTCCTCTTGAAAGATCTTTGTTCAGGTTTTCGAATTGTGGGCTGCAGATGGATGGGCATATCCTGTGCCCAAGCAATGGATAGCAGCTCACAGCCCTTATTCCCTGCTACCCTGTGCAATGATAGCAGGGGAGTATAAAACACCAGAGGGGTTGGGACCATCAACCCCAGAATTGAGTTCCTCCTTCAAGCCTTCTCAACCTTTTAAATTCTGTCCCAACACATGCTCTGGGGGCAGTGCATGCTCTAGACACTTCCAGCATGCTGGTAAAGTGTGCCTTAATCCCTCTGATTTATTCTCCTCACTCACCTGTTCCTTTTTTCTGGATCCTTTCTTCTGCTTGATGAATTTGTTACTCACAGCTGAGAGGCCACCCAAGACACTGATCCCAGTTCAAATACCTCTTCCTGAAGTTGCCTGAGCATAGGAGCCCTTTCAACCCCTGAAGGAGATGCCAAGAATCTGCCCCCAGGCCCCTCTCCATCCCCCTTGTCTGAGGCAGTGTCTCTTAGAACAGGAAAGTAGAGGTGGCTCCAGTGGAGTGGGAAGATGCCTTCAGCCAGGCAGTGCAGCAACTCCCAACTAGTCCAACTCCAGTGGTATCCTGGAGTCTCTTCTTTCCAGTTTTCAGAAGCTTGTCTCTGAAGATAGGCATCTTACCGCAGGCCTACATTTTGAGTTATAGCAAAGACCCAGTGAAAATTCTGTCACCTCCAAAGTCCAAACATCCAGCCTTGGCAGTTCCTGCAGAGCCAGTTCTTCCTGCTGGTGTTTTCGTCATCCTCCATTGGTCTTTTTTCCCTTCTGCTTTTCATTCCCTTTCATTTCTCCTCCTTTCCTCCATGACATCAATACTACATCTTGATGTTTCCTTCTCCCTCCTTCCCTTGCCTCAGTCACAGCTCTGTTCATGGTCATGAAGGCACCAGGTCTGTAACACTGGAGCTGCTTGAAGTCCCCTGATTTTTAGGTCTTGGAAGCAAGAAAGGGCTTTGTATGAATTAAGTACTTCCTCATTGTGCTGTGCCTGGCACTGGCTATAAACTAAATCACTTCTCCCACACACATCATTAACAGTAATGAAATCCGGGCTGGCTTCCTTAGCATGGCATCCATATGCAAATGAATTTCCTCAGCTCAAAGGATCCTAAGAGCCAATGCATGGCTGCTTGGGATGCCTCCAGCAGCCTCTCTCAGGTCACAACTGGAATATATTTGGGGACTACTACTTACCAGGAAGAGTTTTATGATACCTTTAAATCCATCAATCTGCACCCTTATTCTATCGTGAACTTTAATAGGACTTACAGCTCACTGGAATAATGAAAAGAGCAAAGCAGAACATTCCTTTCATGTCTACTTTGATTGTGAAAGAAAGTAGTCATGGACTAATGGAAGGTTAAAGCAAAGGCAGGGCTACTAAGACACTCTAATCCCTTGCCAGTCCTAAATTAGAAAAAAACACCATTTCATATAACAGTTAAATAAAATACATATTAATTTCTATAGACTTTGCAGAGCAAAGCCCAAAAACCTCATTATCCAGGTGTCCTAATAGTACAAGTGGATGATCAGATAATGTATTTCAGGAGATGTTTTCAAGGGAAATGCATCCACTAGGAAGAGCTTTCTAGGATCTTCACCTCCCCACCTCAGTCAGGTTGCACAGAAGACTCCCTCCTTGACAGTCCCTTGGGAGACAAGGGCTGGGAACAAGAACCTCGTGTCATCCCTCTTTGTCACTGCTCCTCAAATACACTCACAACAGGAATTTGTTGCTCCAGCATCAGTGCTGGGGTCCCCTTTTGTGTCACTGAAGACCTTGGGGTCAGGTAAAACAAATGGTCACACTTCAGTTTCTGTGAAATGCCTCCTTTCTTTGCAGTTGACTCGCAGCCTTTGTGAGGCCCTGACTGGAGCCTCTTCACATGACTGGGGCTCTTACCACACATATTTCAGTGCAGCCCTGCCCCTTTCTTCACTTGTCATAAATGGGGCAGAGGAAGTGCTCTGCTCATCAGCTTTGGAAATACCTTGCTGTTAGCACAGTTGAACTGCTTCAAACTCTTCCACTTACATTTCTTGGAAACCTCTCAATTATATGAACATTTCTCTAGTAATCACTGCTCAGTGCCAGGGATCTGCAAAAATCCTGCTTCCTTTGTCCTTAGACCACATGCAGCCTTCANTTTTTTTTTTCTCACTTCACTGTTGGTTTTGTTCTTGGACCTGAAAGTTGTCCTTGGTATCGAGCTAGAGAAGGAATTGTTTTATCTCTCTACTCTGTGACGAGAACTCAGTAGTTATGAAACCTAAATTAATTCATTTAATATGAAACCTAAAACTACCCACTGAAACAGCAGAGAATCCAGAAAATACAAAAGCTAAAACCTAAGGCATCACATCCCTACTCCTCTCTGCTGCTCCCCATTTCCTAAATCAGCTTCTTCACTCAGGCTTCAGGCACCCAAATCCCTTGTTTAGCCCTTCAAACTACCAGTCACCTCTGTTCCAGGCTGCTCACAGCCAAGTGCTGTCTCAGTGTGGTGCTCCAACATCTCACTGAAGAAGGGAAAAGTCCACCCCAGAACTAGAGATTGCTGCCATCTTTTCAAAAAGAGAGATGAAAACCTGCTTAATTCTCCTTTATGTGGAAGAGAATGCAATCTTCCTGGGGCTCAGTGCTTACACTAAAGTACAAATCCTCTCTCTGCAGATCTCCTGATCTCAAAGTTCACAACAGCGCTCTCCTTTGGTCTTCCAGTATTGCAAGTAGTAGCAAACCAGTTTGTATTAAAAGCCCTGAATGTTGAATATCTAATAAACTGAATGAAACTTCCCCAAAAAAATCTTTATGGTGGTAATTTCATCATCTTTTACACAGGAAACTAATTGAGTAAATTAAAAAGTCGCTCCTGTTTCCTGTTCTGCTTCATTAAGTATTGTCCACTCTTGCTGCTGTTTCAAAAGAAAATTTTCCTGAAATCTACTTAGAATTTAAATCTTTATTGCAAAGCATCAAAGAATAATCACAATGTGTTCTGTCATATCAAGGTAATCTAATCAGAAAGTCTCATACAATCATTTATATACATACATTTTAATGATAATTTAATAATTGATAGGCTTAAAGAAATAATCTCATTCTCTTCTATTTCATAATATACATCATGAAATACTATATTTCATTACCATGTACATTTGCCATTTTATCTACTTAAAATAAATGCAGATTGGAATAACTTTGATCAATAATTTTCTAGTGAAAGAAGAAGACTATTTCTTTTGCAGTGTAGCATGTGCTGACTTCCTTGTCTTAAAAGCATAATCCTATTTCTAACTTCCTCCTTTCAATTTGAATGAAAGATTGAATGAAGTCTGCAAACAAAAAATGCTGGTAGTCACTCAAGCCTTGCTAATGTGCTGGTTGGAGCTGTTAGGTGTAACCACTCTGCACTGAAACTCTGGAGGCAGAAGGACAAGAGATGCAGTCAAATACCAAGAAGAAACAAAGAGTAAAAGTTTGGTTAAACCTCCAATTGCCCCCAGTGATGTGGTGTTGGGTGAAAGCACAACCAGCTCCAGTGATGCCCACATGCGTGGTTCCATCAGTGCAGAAGGTGAAATTAAAAAAAAAAAATAATAATGCTAACAGGAACTAATGATGAGGCACTTAGGAATTCAAAAAGGGGGAAATGTCAGTAGAAACCTTCTGTAGGTCTAGCAGGAATAAACTGGTCTGAATAGATAAATTGAGGATCAAAATGTCACCTCGCAGTCATAAATTATTATCCCAAAGTACAGAGCAGCTTTTCCCTGTCTAGTGTTGCCCTACACCATGGTAAAATTGGAACAAGACACTTCCACTAGACACCTGGTACATAGCCCTGAAATGTGTAGACTTGCCTTGTACAGTGAGAATGAAACATATTGAAATGTTAGTTGCCTAATCCATACGTGCTATTGCACAGTTGAATAAGAATGATTAAAGTTATTAGAAATATTTAAATCTGCTAAAGTAAAATCACTCCTCAGGCTGAACTTCCTAACACTAAATACTTGTCTTTTAAAGACCTGTTCCTCCAAAAAAACATTGCTGCTCCCAGAAAGCAGCAAAGACCATCAGCAAGGAGAAGATGAAAAAAATTCTCCATGTCTTTATTAAATCATTTGGGAAAAATAAAATATATTAGAGTTGGTTGTTCTCCAGGGAAGTGGTAGGGTGCTAAGTAGTGGCTGAAATTACTTCCCTTTTCCCTACAGCAGCTACCACAGTGCTCCACCCTTCCTGAGCAGGAGGGAGAGACAGACCACAAGACCCATGCACCGTCTCAAGCAGCCTGATCCATGCTGTGAGTTACCACCTGTAGATCTGCACAGCCACTCCTTGATCCACAAAGCTCAGCACATGAAGATGTTTTTCACAAACAAGACCTTTTACATGGTAGGTAGTTTTGCCCAGGGGGGAAGATTTCAACAGTATTTTGAAACAAACCTTATATAAAACTCAACAGACAAAAGTTATTAACTATTTATCTGTGTCACCAGTCCTCCAAATATTTATACATGTAACTATATTTCTTGCATGTATATGAGATCTCTCTAACCAATCTTCTTCAGCTGGCCAAATAACTTTTATCCATTATATTGTTTTTCCTACACATTTACTTGTTTTTTTAAGTATTTTGCTTGTTCAAGTGTCTACCCTCAGTATGGGTTTACTTTAATTTCACAGAAGGACTTAAAAGCAGTCCTGCATGGATTTCCCACACAAACGTTGCAACACTGAAAATCTGAATACAGAACACCATGTAAATCTGAATTAAATTGCCCTACAGAAATTTATTTTGTCTTAGCTGATAGAAAAGCAAAATGTAAAAAACACACTGAAAAGTAAATTCAATTAAGTGCTAGTAATCTGGGGTGTCATTAGTAGCAAAAGAGAGGTGCTGATTTACCACTTGTGTTCAGCCTGGCTCTGGTGCTCTAAGCAGCTGTGCTGTGCCAGGTGGAAGCGATCTGGAACGGGAGGAGTGAGCTCCAGGGATTTCTGTGGCCTCTCCTCTGGGTCCTGCTGGCCAGCACAGAGGCAGCCCTGGAGGTGGAAGCTGGAAGGGGAGCGGGTAAAGGGTGAAGACTTTCCGTGCTGACCAGGTCATGCATAGACTATGAGAGAAGCTGGTTGCTGAGCCAGGGTAAGTAGGACTTTTACTTGAGGTTAAGGAGAGCTGCCTAATGGCATGATTCCATTTCTATTTATTGAAATTTGGCTGCAATGTTTTTTAGTTTCCTTTTTGGATTATTTTTTTTTAGACTGATTCTCTGAGCTTAAATGTGTTCCTGTTCTTCCTCAGTTGACTCCAACTAAAATCGTGTATTCTGGATGTGTATTTAGGCAAACAGAGTCATCTGAGGTTGTGAGCTGGAGGTACCAATGCTTCTGACCTCTCATGTCACATGAGGGGGGAAAAAAAGAGAAAGGATTATGAGTATTTCTATGTATGAGCCTTTTTTGCAAAATAAAACGCCGTTTTATTCCATCACCTGAAGCCACAGGAGGTGCCTCAGTTCTTAGATGAGTTGATAAAACCCGTAGGATGTATTTTCTGTTTCAGGTGAAAGCTTACTGTAAATGGGAGGGATTTACCTGCAGCTTAAAAGACGCGCACAGAAAGTATGAGAGACCTGCAAAGCACTGTAGCTTTTAAATCTGAATTGAAAGAGATGATCACTGGGAGGTAATGGTGGCCTTGAATCAACTTCAGTTCTTGTGTAAATGATCCTCTGCCTCTACAATTCTCACTCACTCGCAGTGAACTCGGGCTACACTGTCAGTCTTGTAACTTTCGTTTCTCATATCTTTCATGGACTTCACAGGTCATTGTTTTGTCAGACTCCAGGTATAATGTATACCATTACACCTGTGGAGGTGTATACACAGTTAATGCTAAACATTTTTTTTGCCTATTTAGTTTTCCTTATTTTGTTTATTTTTCCTTCTCTTGTTCTTTTGGGTTTTGCTTTGTTTTGCTTTGTTTTGTTTTGTTTTCTGGGAAAGCTGAGAAAAGGAACCTCTTGGATAAAACCAGAAGAAGTATCTTCTTGATTAACTTGTGGCACCCAGTGTGAACTTTCAGACCAAGCAGTAAAAGCTGACTAAGTGAAGCAAGTGATAATACAGTAGTTAAGTGCAAAGTATTGCACAACTTCAGTAGGGGAAGCTGCCTGTCTGGCCTTGAAATGCCTGTATGTGGTAATTCTGCCTTAGAGAAATCGATTCATTGCCATTCTTTCTCTCTCCAAAATCTCCTTCCACAATGAATCAAGCAATGCTCAAAACTATACTATTTTCAAAACCAGTGAGAAGTAATTGAAGTTGACTAAAAGAGCAAACTTGGAGGCTTTAACTTTACTCTTAGGAAAGTCAAAGCAAGTTTTGCTATTTGTTTGAGCCTTAACAGGGTGAGAGAGGGAACTGCTTTTTATAAATCTTGTGGTTTTCAATGTAACCCTGGCTGGTTCAGATTTAGCTTGGCCTTTGAACAACTAAGCTCTGAGTTTTACTGTTAAATGAAGTTGTGGGGAGAACTAGGAAGTGGCACTGAAGCTAACCAGTATGGAGCTTCCTTTGGACTCTGCTCAGCCCTCCCTCGTGAAAATAGCCAGAAAGTTCCAGGGAGGCTGAGACTGAACTCTCCACATTTTCCAAAAGACAAGTCAAAACATGCCCTTGCTCCAAAGTAATGGGCTCTGCTGGAAGTCTGCTAGAGCCAAGAATTAAACCTCAGTTTCCACATCCCTTAGATGTGGCAATGATTTTTCCTATCAAAAGGCTTACTTTTTGTCTATTCAGTATGGGCTCTTGGCCCATAAACAACAATTTTCTTTCAGTTTAATTAAAACACTTTTGTCTGCCAGGATGCCATCAAATCTATCTTTAATTGTATTGCCAGTCATGGCTCATTAGCCCCGTAGGCACAGTGGTCAAGCTGAAATACTAAACAAGTAAACACTGATGAGAACAAGTTGTGAAGAGATTTCATCAGTTCATAAAATGCATGAGAATGAAGATTTTTCTTCCTTTCTGAAGGGAAAAAAACCCTTCAGCAATGCAGAGGTGACACATTCTGAAAAGGAAAGCAATCAGCAGTTTGGGTCCCTATCTTTCAGACCAAGAGTTGGGGTTTGACTCTGGATTTGGCCTCAGCATTGCAGGGATCCTGTCTTCCTCTCAGTGCTGCCCAGCAGACCTGCTCTGGCCTGTTCTCCCTACTTATGCTGTGCCACTTGGTTCAATACTCCAGTTTTAAGCATGCAAGGATTCTTTTTGGTCTTCTAGCCTGTCCACAAGATTACTTGGTCTTTTGTTTGTTATGCAACAAACCCATGGGTTTACTGCTTTTTCTATCCTTTTGCTTTTCCACATGTTTTTGTGCTATTTCCAGCACTGGTTTGCCTGAAGCTGACTAACCAAGGCTCTGTAGAGTTTGCATGGTGTGGTGAAGCACACTACTTCCTTTGCTTATTTCCTTTCCTTTACCACATCATCAGAGGTTATAATATATGGTAATGTACATGAGACATAACTTCTATTTATAGGTACAGACAGATGTATATGAAGTGTGGAAGAGACAGTGCTGCATAATGTATAAGAGAACTTCTTTACAGAGGAGCACTTACCTTCACATTTAAAACTGTCTATGTCACAAAACACTGGTAAATCCAGACTGGGAGAAGGGTATTCTGTCAGAAATCTCAGCTGTCTTCTTGCTGTAGGGCTTTGCCTTTTTTTGACTTAGTCCTTGGTGTCCCTATACTAAAATAGTGCTATTAGAACGACCAGGTAGAACAGTGCCACAAGGCCAAGGTTGCAGGAACCTCCCCTAGGAAGCATGGTCATTGCTCAACTCTTCGATTCTCTTCGGCTTTAAGCTTTGTCTCTAATTCTGTAGCCTGAACTTTAGGGTAACAGGGATTCAAATGCATGTAGAAGCCTGAGGACATGGCTTGACAGCGCTGCTTAGATGATCTAATGGCTCCCTGGCGCTGAAAGGGAGAAGCCCTTCTCACCTCCAGCCATGCATTTCCATGCTGGCAAGGACTCCTGCGGAGCTGAGTGAATTTACTGACCTCGCAGAAACCGTGTCTGTCTGTCTGTGTGTGTGTGTGTGTATGTGGAGGGAGGAGGGTCAGGTTAAGCTTTGGATAATTTGCCACGGGATGGGGGGAGCAGGACTGCGGGGATGAGATGCCAGATCGCTGAACGCCGTGGTCCCACCCTGCCTCAGCTGAGCCCTTCCACGCCTGGCTTTTCGCCGGCTCTAGTGCGCATCTGACCTGGTGTTGAGTCACCCCGGCGTGCCAAATCCGTAAAAAAGGGTGGGTTTTAGGGTGTCGAGGGGTTGTGTCTGGCTCGCATGTCCTGCTCAGAGCAGGGTGGGACAAGCACGAGAGCTGGCGTGAGAAAGGAGATGGGGAACGTGCAGCCAGGGGTGGGAAGTCGGGTGGGATTGCTGCAGACAGCAATTAAATTGGTTTAAGCTGTTGTTTTGTGGCAGCCCGAGGAATTTTAGGGGTGGCTTAAGCCCAAGTGTAAAGATACAGTTAAGTACGACCTGGCAATATTTTCTTCAGTAAATCTAAATGATGAGCATTGTAGAGCTGTTTTCCTTGGTTTCACAAACACTCACATTAAGCATTTTTAAATGTCGGAGTATTTATAGCCAAGGAGGCCGGTCTTTAAGAGCTGTGTCCCATTGACTGCTAGTCACTCCTGTGGCTGCGGGAGCAGCGCCCCTTGCTAAGACATTTCTGCTAAAAGCCCTTTGATTGCCTCCCCGTTTGGAGCAGGGTTATGCCAAAAAGGAGACCATGTCTTCTGGAGAGCTGCGAATGGAAACCGAGTTTGGTCTTACGAATATGTATCGTTAATAATTTTTGGCCTTTCTCTGTGTGTTGCTTTGTCTGTAGCCAGCTGCTGTAGAAAGGAGGAATCCGTCCCCAGCTGCATCTGAGTGCTGGTGTCCATCAGCTCTCTGCAGAGCCTGGAGCAAGCAGGTGGGCTGTGATAGCGCTCCTGGGGTGCCTGTGTCAGGGGACGCTCGTCTTAGGGGATGCTCATAAGTACAGCACCCTTCTGCGGCTCTGTAATTGCCCTTGGAGCAGCCAGGCTGCTGTAATCTCCCAAGTCCAGCGTCAGGGGTCCCTCTTATCTCTCTCGCCAGTGTGAATTGATCTCTAGGCAAATCTGCAAATGAATGGCTGCAGATGGGAAAAACAACCGGGGATAAATGCTTCCTTTGTGCCTGTAACTACCACACATGCCATTAAGGGACATGCCAAAACCTTAATGAAATAGTGCTGGGTACTTTCTCCCTGCCTCTGGGGCAAGCCAAAGTGGATGGGACCATGATGCCTTGCCTTGTTTCACCCAGGGTCTCCATCCAAAAAACAGTCATTCTCTCCTTACACAGTGCTCCAAAAACAGTGGAAATGGCCTCAGCATCCTGCCAGGTCAATTTGCCTTGGAATCTGTTGGCCCACAAAAGCTGCTAAACACAATTACGAAGTCCCCAAACCAAACATTAATAAAGGAAGCAGCGATATCTGAGGTGCTTCATTTAGGGGTTGATTTAAAAACGAAATCCAAAAATGTCAGTGGGAATCTTTTTCTGTTTTCAGTATGCTGTGGGCCTGGATGTTGCCCCATGTTGTGGAAAGGCTGCACACATGAACTCTGAGCTGCATGCAGCAGCAGTGCAGGAGGAAGCCTGGAGTGTCTGGGGCTCTTGTTACAGCAGGAGGAAAGCAGTGCTACAGGAATGAAAGCAATCCTTTCTCTGACTACTCACAAATCTATGCCATACATTTCTCCTTTTGGTACCCTGTAACTGAGCACATCGAGCTGTAATGAGGAACTGAATGGACAGACAGGTAAAGTAGTGCAGTCGCATGAGATCTCACCCTGCAGCTCATTATGTCGAGCTTGTGCAGAATGTGATGTGTTGGCACCACAGGGATACTTGGATCTGGATTCACTCTTCACCCTGTCTTCCCCATGGCAGCTGCAGATAGGCTATTGATCTTTCTCCTCATTAATCAGAATAATTTTGAAGAAGAAATAAGGGACTCATTTCCTATCCATTCTTTCCCTCAGTTCTTTAATTTACAAACAGCTTTATTTTGAGCTTTTCCTGTTTCCTGCCTCCTTTATGAGGCACCATTCAATGACTGCAACTTATTTGGTAGTGATATGTGACTCACAAAGTGTCTGGAGTTTTGCTTTGTAAAGCATTAAGATGTGAGTAAAAAGGGGAAGTGCCTTGTTTTTAAATGGGATTTTTTGTGCTGTAACTTGATCAAACTCTAGGTAAACGGATTCAATTGTCCAGGGTGAAGGAGGGAAACATGTACAGTCACAGTCATCTTTTGGATTTACATTTTTAAATGAAAATGAGTGCATGTATCCAGGGAACATATACATCTCCCTTTACTCCAGCCTCAGAATCTTTACTTACTTTCACAGCCTGCTGTTCAGCAATAAAATGCTATTATCCTCACTTCGTTCAGCAATTTTGAATATTTTAATTGAAATTCCTTTTGCAGACAGGATTTGAATACTCAACATGAATTTTGCAGACATGATTTTGTGGTGGACTTGACAGTGATGGGTTTACAGTTGGACTCTGGTCTGAGAGGTCTTTTCTGAGAAGGCAAGGGAAGTAAAGGACTCCCAGAACCCAAGCCAAGAGGTTTACAACCCTGGTAGAGCAGATGGAGATTCGGTGTCTAAGCAAACTGCAGCAAATCTGCGTGCTGAATGGAGAATTTTCTACTTTGCCAACAAAAAATGTGAAACAGAGAAGCCTGCCTTCTACTTAGGATTTCACTGCCTGAATCAAAGACACATGGAAGAACTCCTACCCTCTTTGAATCGAGTTTGCATTTATTTTTTAAGGAGAGAAGTCATATCCAGTTCTTTAATGAAATTATTTGATCTCAGGATGATTTTGCAAAGGGTCCCTCACACAGGCAGAGGAATGACTGAAGCACAGGAAGGGGTTTGGGTGTAAGGAAGACACTGAGCAAGCTGATGTAGTGAGCACTTAGGGACTTTAAGGGATCTGTGGAACTGAAATATCTAAATAACAGTTTAAAACAATTTAAATAGCAGTTAAACAGAAAAAGCCTAAAGTCCCTTTTGATTTTAAACTCCCCTAGAGCCGACAGCTGAACACATGTGCTGTGGCTTAGGCAATTGTACCCTGGTTCTAAATGTGGACTTGCATTTTATGTTCACCACTCAAGGCTGGTAACTTCCCAACATGATTCATTATCTGGCTTGTTCTCATTTTTTCCTTAAGTTCTCTTTTTCTTTTCTTTTTTTTTTCCGCTCCCCTTATTAATGAACTCCTATGAAATAAAAAGAAAAGGTCTCCTTTTGATGCAAATCAAGCAAGAGGTTTGAATGGATTGCTGCTTTTATGGTAGGCTAGGTAGTTGCAAGGACCAGTTGCTAAACTCCCTAATGTGCTACAGCAGGCTTTATATATATACGTATATGTGTGTATATATATACACATAGATATTTATATACATATATTAGGGAAAACGTCTTCACTGAAAGGGTGATCAGGCATTGAAACAGGCTACCCAGGAAAGTGGTGGAATCACAAGACCTGGAAGTGTCCAAAAGATGTGTCAATATGACACCTGGGGACATGGTTTAGTGGTGAACACATTGGTGCTGGGATACTGGTTGAACTCAATGAGCTTAAAGTTCTTTCAGGACCTAAATATTTCTATTATGTATGTATATATATACACGTGCATAAACACGTGTTTATGGAGGGAAAAGCAATTGTACCCATTTCAGGTTTGTTTTGAGCCTTCTCTGAGTTGTTTCTTTATGAAGCAGTGCCTCAAAAGGTGATAGGAATAAGGGCCATGCGCTTTGACTCCCTAAGACCACATACTTCCAACTGCATGTGCAGAATTCCTAAAATACCCAGTGAGGAATGAACCACAGAGCACAAAGCGGAGTGGGAGGATGTTATTTGGAAGGAAGTTGTCAAGCTCTTCACTGCTGTCGTATCAATGAGGCTTCTTGGACAGGTTGCATTAGGATAGCATTGATAGGAAGTGAAAACTCTCTTACTTGATGCTTGGAGAGCTAGATATGAGATTCCTGAGAACCTATCCAGAGGAAAACAAATGGCTGCTGCCAGGAAGCAGGTGTTGCACCTAGCTCTCGAACTGTGTAGCAGATTTGTAAGGCACTGTTGAGGTCATGGGCATTATTAGGAGGTGGTGGAGAGCTGTGTGCTTTTGATTCCCCTTATTAGAAGGGATTTGGGGTTATTGCAGAAGTTCTGACAGTGCAGCCATGTTTGCTGTCTTATTGTACCTACTGCAAAAGGTCAGTCCACTCTGGCTCAGGGAGAGGCTTTGTAGCCAGAGTCCTCCTGACAATAAAATATAAATGTTTTGTCTATCTGAAGGTGATGATAGCTTGGTATTGCACAGTTTTCCTGTGCCACTGGAATTTGGGTTTTTTTTATATATATAAATGCCTCTGTCACCAGGATTTATCAGCCTGGCAGCAATTATAAACAAGACCCCATGGGCTTGGGACTTTCTCTGAATATCTTCAGAGAAATGTTAAAATGTGTTGGGTTTTCTCACTGAAGAGTCACAGCTTATTATTCTGAGCTCGTGAGAATAAAAAGTGGTGTGGATGTAAAACTGAAATCTGCCTCTACCATTAAAAGTGAAGGATGTTCCCCCAGGGGTGATCCCAGGGGTTGGACACCCATCTCTGCAGTGCTGCTGTGTGCAGCTCTCTAGCAGAGAGGTGCACACATTCCCTGCCAGAGAGAAGCCTGGGGCACCAGAGAGGGCACCAGACCACTTCTGCCTGGCCAACTTCTTCACTGATTACTCTTTGGCAGCAATAGTGAGGGGGAAATCTTTGATGTCCACAACCTTAGTCTATTTATATATCCAAGACTAAAGGCTGTAAATATGGGGTCTGTGAGTTGAAGTAGTGCTGGAGCTTTGTTATTACATTTTCATCAACATATCCAGTAGCTCTAGCAGCCACTAAAAGGATATTTTCACTGTAGGGGAGTGAGAAAATACAGCTGTTAATATCATGAGGCCTGTGCAGAATGCTCATACCAAACGGTTTAAAAGCTGCTCTCCAAGGGGCTCAAGGATGTTATGAATAAAATCTCAAAATTTCCTCATGTTGATGTTTTCTGTTTTAATAGTATAAGTTAGAGTTCACAATTTCTGTAATGTGTTGCATTATCCCAGTATGTTCCACATCAATTACCCAAAAAAGTTGTAAAACCCCATGTTACATCCCTGGTTTATCAATCCTGTTATCCCCTATCCCCAGTGTTTCTGTAATCCCTCTTTACCTTCATTCCACTGGGTAAAAACTGCCACTGCCCCCACAAAACAGCGGCGGAGGAGGCGGGTAAAACAGCGATGGGAAAAAACAGCGACAGAGAAAAAAGGCAATGGAGAGAAAGACGGAATATGCAAATTAATGCCAAAAAGCCTCAGTTTTAAAAGAGATACTCCTAGAGCCACAAGTCCGAGCCAAAGTTTGCAAAACCAACCGTAGGACTGTGTCAGGAAAAGGCAGAGCTGTCTCTCCATCAAACTTTTAAAAGATCTGCCCTGACCAAAGTAGACCTAGAAAGACATGAGACCCCTGCGCTTCCAGCCGATCCGGCATCTTCCTGAGGACTCCCGTGAGGATGAAAGTCCCAGCTCTGCCTCTGGGCAAAGCTGCCTGCACTCCTCCTCCTCTGCCTCATCCAAGGGAGCAGTGGCAGTGTGCGTGACCCCTCGAGCCCCCACCCCAGAGCTGATTTCTTAATAAAGGCCATCAAAAGGAGCCTGGTCTGCTGGCCCTGTGTATCTCAAGGAGAGAGCAGGAAGCATGCAGAATTGCCAGCTGAGGTGGCGATGTCATGGAACCAGACTGCCAAAATTGTGCAACAGGCCTTAAAGCATTCCAACCAAAGCCATTACTAGCAGAGTCCTGCTAGAGTTAAGTGCTTTACTAGCACCAAACCATCAAATGGTTGCAATCCGTGATACTCCAAAGAGGTGAACAGACTCAGGTGTGGATAGGGGTTGAGAAGAGCTTGTATTCACACTCATTGCCCTAGTCAGTGACCTAGGAGAGGAGATGGGGATTAATGCTCCTTTCTGCTTAGCTGCAACTCTGTGAGTTTGTGTTCATTGCCACACAGTGCTAGACTGTCAAGTGGAGGATACCCTGTCCTCTCTCCACCTATTCCTTAAATTTCTAGGAGGCATGGGTCTAACTCCCTTCTGAGTTTGAAGGGAGATGAGCCCAAGTCCCTACACATCTCAAATCAATGTCTGAAGAGGAAGGCTGTCATGTTAAAGGCTGAAGGAAGTTTCTACGTCTTTCAGGAGTCAGCCTGGGATTATGAAACTCAAATGAGCAGAAGTGAATCTTCCTGCAGCCATTCTCCAGTGCTGAAGTTTGGGGCTGGGAAAGGATTTTGGACCCAACTTTTGTTCTCCATATTTTCTGTGGGATCATTCTTAGTGGCAGTTTCTTAGTGTACACGCAAGGGGCCAGGATGTCTTGAGGGGTGTTTTGAACCACATTTTAGACATATGGTCTCATGTAGTGCCTATGTGACCTGTTGCTGGAAGGGATGATCCAGCCCTTCCTATTCCTGAGCCCCAGATTCCAGTTCATCACTTTTTGCCTCAAATCTCACTCCTGTACATCTGTAAGCAAACCAGCACAACTGGCTAACCTGATATCAGGAGGTTTCTGGGGCATGTCTGGAAAGAGCAGTTTTCTGACAAAGGGAACCCGAGCAAACTTGAAATGGACTAACACTGGTTGCCAGATCACTAAATCCAAAATAGTGTGGTGAGGACACCTCCCTGCACACAGCCAGTGTTAGAGAAGAATTCAGGACTGACCCTTCTGGCAGTGTCCTACCATGGTGCTGGATGAGGAGGAGCAGCAAATGCCAGCCCCAGCAGTGCCCTTTACTCACTAGTTTCAGGCGGTTCCAGAGATGGAGCATGGAGCACATGTAAGCAGTCTGATCACAGCCATGCAGTTTCTGACCCCATAAAGTGCAAATTATCCCATGTGGGATGGAAAGTGCCCCCAATTCATCCTGCTGTAGGAAGTATTTTCAAGATCTGGCCCGGATATAATGGAGGATTTTTTGCTGCATCTAAAGGGCATGATTTCAATGAACTGGATGGTGAGTGTACTTAAGTATTTCTAACAATTCCTTCCCTGTGCTTGTGGAGACTAATTCCTTTCTATCTGCTTAAATTCCATTTTTCTTTCCATCTGTTTCTGTTTCTAGTTTAGACAAAATGACACCGTTTTTTTCCTTAACACTTTGGTAGAAAATAAAATACTCCAGTCTTTTATAAATTATTTTTTCTGCCCTCTTTCCCCCAGCCCATTCAGTTTTGAATAGAATGGCATATGTTGTCAGATATGCAGCAAAAGGAGAAGTATATTACCCAGAACCTAATAAAACAACAAATCTACTGTGCCCTCCTGGTCTGCAATCCTTCAACAGGCTCCCTTCATTAAACATAAAGCCATGTGTTTCATAAAACAGATCACATCCCTGGTGCCACAGTGTGGTATGTGTTGCTCTCACTGTATTTCATGAGGATTTTCTAATTTATAGCAGCACAGTTTTTATTCTTACCATTTTTTTAGAAGTATGCTCCCCCCAAAAAAGGGTCATACTGATATCTGTGGAAGCTGTAAACTATTTAAAACCGACTGAAGCAGAAGAACTTCCTTACAACTAACCTTGGCAGCTCAGCTTTATTCCTGGCCCTGTCTGCAGCAGCCCAGCTATGTCTTACTTCTTCAGGCATTGTGGTTGCCCAGATGAAAATCCCAGTTAAGTCTGGTGGTGTTGTTCTGGATTTACACCGGGCTACCCGTGAGCAGAATTAGGCTGTGAGCTTCCGTGTGCTCCTGCAGCCTGGACTGCGTTTCCATGGCACAAGCAGTGCTGGAGCACCCAGGAGGACTGACAAGTCACAGAGATCTTCCATTTGTATTCTGCCAGTTTGCCCCGGCTCCTCTGTTTCTATTTCAGTGTCATTTTAAAGCAAAGGCTAAGGAGGTTATGGCCATGTGCCTTCAGCTGGTGCTCAGGCTTTGGGTAACTAAAAGCCCTGGTGAGAAGAGGACACCAATGGAGCTTCTTTGTATTTTGTTGAAGAATGAATTGTTGCAAGCAGGGGGAGAAAACTGAGCTCTCTTGTAGAACAGGTTTGTACCTTGCCATTTGGACATTTTTTACAGTAAAAACAGCTCTTCAGAAACAAGTGGATTATATGTACTAAAATTGTCCTTTTTATTATTATTTTAAGGTTAAAACACCATAAAAAGCTGCACATGTAATTCAGGGAGAGATGTGAGATAAAATACGTTGCTCTTCATTAGAAAGGTTGCTTTTCATTTACAAGCACATGAAAATAGCTTTTTACTAGCTGAACTCTTTCTGGTTTTCTATGCACAGCTCTCCTAATAGTATCTCAGTGGGCCAAAATTTCCCCTGAATTAAGTGATCTCAGTCAGATTGACTCAAATGGTATCTTGGTCTCTTGCACAAACAGAACTTTTGCCCCACTGTTACAAAAATATCTGCAGTGTTTATTAATCCAATAAATTCTTGAATTAAAAAAAGACATTAATGAAAAGGGTTGCTAATTAACCACAGAGTTGAAAACTTAAAGTAGTTACTCTAGACCAAGGCTCAGTTATGCTGACGTGAATGTGAAGTAATTTTACTGAAGTCAATGCTCTTACCTCAGACTTTCCCCTCTGTCTGTAAGCAGAATTTTGTTCAGTCTTCCTAATTATCTTTTATCTGGGCTTAGCTTCAGCTCAGTAACACATCTCCACCATGCAACCAATCCTTTGGCTTTTGTGAAAGTCTTTTTTGTTGAGAACAGTGCCATTTTGGTTTCCATTTAAAGAGAATTAAAGATCCAATTATGTAAATTAATTTTAAAAGCTTTTTTGCCAGTCTTCTGGGGAAAAGGTTGTTGCACAGACTTAAAACAAGGGTTCTTTTGCTTTGAAATGCATCCTGGCATGACACCTGCCTCTGCCTCCTGTCATTTGGCTGGCAGCTGAGTGGGAGACTTTGGGCACTTCAGGGACCTGACCTGGAGGAATTCTGTGGGGCTGCCAGCATCAGGCAGGGCACCACTATCCTCCTGGGGGAAAAAAACATCTGGGCTTGATTCATGACAGTGGAGTGGAAAGGGACAGAGGAAGGCAGAGGGCTGTATTTAGATGTGATACAGGAGACCCCAGAGCCCCCAGGCACATGGGGGTGACCACTGGGCTTTGTGTCTTGGCTGTGAGACTTGGAGGTTGAACCTCTGCACTGTACTCCTCAGGATTTAACAAGGGCAACTGAAGCAAAGAAATTCTTCAGGGACAGAGTGGAGTTTAGCTCAGAAAAAAAGTGTTCAATCACAAGCCTATGTTATTTAGGCTTTAATAATCATCTACTGCAAATATTAGGGCAAGACAGGGAAGAGTAGGGACATGTTAAAATAATATTTGCAAGTACCCTGTGCTCAGTGTCACGTGCAGGGTTAGCTACCCTTCCACTCATTTCTGTCTAACGGGGAAAAATGTTCACATGGAAATGCAAGGCTACCTGGAAGAAAGCTCAGAGGCTGTGAAATCAGCTCCCAACTTTCTTGTGCCCCCTTCTCTGTATCCAGTTTCTTCCTAACACTATGCAAAAGCTGCTCAAGTAGCAGTAGAGCTGCTTCTCAGCCATTCTAGCAGAGTGTGGAAAATCATATGTTACAGAGGACAAATGGACATTGGCATTATCCATCCATACCATGGAAACTGCAAGAATACATCCATGTTGCTGCTGAAAGAGGGAAACCAAAGGTGGGCAGGCCCAGCTGTGGATGCAGAGCCCAAGAGAAGGCAGTGGGGACCCTGGGGTGCTGTGACTACTCATTGAGAGCTGTGCTTCAAAACTCCAAAGGGCAGTGAAACTTCTGGGAGTTCATCTGTCTTCTATTCTTAGCCTGGGAGAGAAAGGGTGAGGGAAGTGATGCCTCCATGGTGTCAGGAACAGGGGCAGCTCCAGCCAAAATACACTCCCTCTATCTGCAGAAAGCCTTCACTACTCTGTGGCTCACTGTGGTCTCAGAAGTCAACAAAGGGCTCTGTTTCTCCCATGGGTTTTGGTGTCCCCATGGCACACTTGTCAGGCTGGCCTGATGAGGACCATGCTGACAGAGCCTTCACTGTCCTCCCCTCCTGCTCATTAACAAGCCAGCAGTCAGCAAGAGAGAAAGGAAGACCAGCTTAGAGAGTGGACTAGAAAAAAATGACTTGTGGGATTGTTTTCTGTTTACAGAAAGTTCCCCTTGTACCTATATAAACTAGAAGATAAAAAAAAGCAGCAGGATTTGACAAATTTGATCCTAATGAGAACACTGCAATGGAAATGCTTCTCAAAAATGGAGTGGCTCTTACCATTCCCTCTCTGGATGTTGAGTGGGTAAACCTTTTATACAGATGTGAGTGAGAAAAGTTGAGGTCACTAAACCACCATGTGTGTTTGAAGTAAGCTAAGTAAGGATTTTAGAATGGCAAGACCCTCCCCTTGAATTTTGCCTTTTTGATTCTGTCAATTTATATAAAGGGACTGCAAAGAAAAGGAGAAAAATATGTGTTTAGATGAACCTGCAACACTCAAGCAGAAAAGATTAGGCAGCATTTTCAGAAAGAATGACTCTCAGTGTCCTTTCAGTATGTTGCTTTACACACACTAGCATGCTCTGCACACCACTACAGTGATAGACAGCCACAACTGATGTAGTAATAGCCCTCAAGAGCCTACAGCATAAGACAATGTCATAACATTTAAATTATAAAGGGTTTAAACATTTAAACTAAAAGGGTGTCAGGAGCACCTTCTACAGGGGTCACTGAATGCACTACTAAGAGAAAACCCATCTAGCTATGGTGCTGCTGGAAGGTTTGGGGTAGAGGCAGTATAAATATTTTTAATTGATTCCTTTTGGAAAGCAAAAAAGGAGCTGGCAGTAAAGTGAGAGATGTTGTGGGGAGAACAGGAAGTTTTACATGAAAAATGTTACTTCATCAGTCTAGTACCAATGGCACAGAGGCTGTTGCCTCAATGAGCATCCCCACAGGATCCCTGATAAAGCTGTTTAATATACACAGGATTGTGCTTAGCTGACTGAAGACATGATGGGAGGGTAGTAGCTCTCTACTGAGCTGCGGAGTCTCTGATGGACAGCAGTTCCATTTGGAGCGTGGTCTGGAGGCAGCAGTCATGCCCTTGATGCCTTAAGTTTTAGCTTTCATATTTTTCGGATTCTGTTCTGTTTTAGTGTGTAGTTCTGGGCTTCATATTAAGTGTTGATAAGCTCTCCTCACAGAGTAGATAGACGAAACAATTCCTTTTCTAGTTTGGGACCAAGGACAACCGATACAAATTTCAGGTCTGAGAGCATAAACTGTGAATTGAAGAAGGAAGAACAAGGAGGATGGAACCTGAAGCTATAATTGGACAACTAACTCCAATATGCTAACGGACCAGAACTTATAAAAGTGTGGGATCTTGTGGCTGGTCATCCATTTTGTGGCCATTTTGGGGTTCATCTTGTGTGCAGCCCAGGCTGCCCAAGTGTGTCCATTGAGGCCTTTTAATAAATACCTACTTTACCCTTTTACTCTGTCTAGTCTCTCTTCCAGGTCAGCCTCTCTAGGCGTTACCCACAGAGGCCTGAGTGCAAAGGCAGTAGTGCCTGGGCTCCTCTGTGACTTGTATTATTTACACTCCTGAAAATGCTGTTAAATATCTGTCCAGTTGTTCATTCAGAGGACTCAAAAGTTGCCCTGATTATAATTGAAAGTGTTCCAGGATAAATTAAGAATCAAGACTTAAGAATTTACAGTGTTATAAGGTGCATAAAAAAGTCCCTTACTTGCAAATCTCTGCTTCTCTTAATCAAATTTATTCAAGATTTCCATTACAGCTGGTGGCAGATAGCTTCCAGTGCAGTTCCAATACCATCCAGAAGACATAAGTGAGACTCCAGTACACTAACAGCCACTCCCTTGGGACAGCTTGCTAAGTATTTCTTACCATGAAACAAAAGAATTGCACAAAGCAGAAATCAACACTCTCTAAATTTTGGTCTGTACAGAGCGAAACTTAAGCGAGTGGAGAGAAGAGAATATCCTATGAAGACATCCTATGAAGATCTGGGCTTTCTCAGAGTGGAGGGAGACCAGAGACTGAAGTTGAAAAATTAAGCCATTTGATTCACTTGAAAGATCTGGTTCTTGTCCTTGTTCTGACTTCACTGAAGCTGCTGCTAAATTTTCATAACCAGAGCACCAGGGCCAGTCAGGATCCACTTTGTTCAATACAAACGAGTGAGCAGAGAGAAGACGACTGGGGAAAACTGGGACAAACTGAAGTGGGAAACCAGAAGTCCAGAAAATGAAGAGCTGATCTAGAACAGAGGGAGTCAAATTTCTTCTGAACATTGTTGGCACAAGCCAGTAAGGGCTTCAAAGAGATGAGAGCTTTTATTCTCTTGCTTTCCTCTCAGAACATACTGTATATGAGCAAATCACTCATTCATCATTGCTTCCACTCTTGGTGTTGATGGCTTTTGTTGATTTTTTTGGTGGGGCTGGGTTTTGGTTTTCTTTTTTTTAAACTTTTGCATTTCTGCCCATACAGCCCAACCACTAAAACAAACTCTAGCACAGCATGTTAGGAAGTGGTTTGAATATGTTAAAGATCAAAGGGAAATGCTACCCAGGGTGTGATGTGCACTTGTTCTTAATTCAAGGTTAAAGAAACAGCAAAAGCAAGGATGTACAAAATTACCCCCATTTGAGAATGCATCTGGGAGGTGAAGGGAGAGACATCCCTCCCTAGAACCCCATAAAGCTATGCACATATGCTTCTCCCTATTGTTAATCCGTTTTGCTGATGGGATGTGGAGAAGATTTTATACAGAGGTGCAAAATGGAAATCTATTGCAGGAGGAAAGAGTGCTGCAATCCCAGAGGGACTCTTATGTGCAAAACAAAATACAACAATGGAGTTAATTAGCATTGCATGGTTCACAAAATCCCCTCGAGGGGATCTTTCTCTGTTCTAAATCATCACTTGTATGTGAGATAGAAAAGCTCCCACTGAGCAGGCCCCTTCCACCAACTTTTAATAGATATTGCCACGGTTTTTCATCATTTGCCATTGGCTTTGAGAAAGGTAACAGCTGAGCCAGGGCTATTCAGCTGCATTAACCAGCTGCATGTTAATACACAAATACTACCCTGCCCCTCTCTTCTGCCTCCGAACAGCCCCGCCCCCCACCCCNTGCCACACATTGCTCTGCCATTGTGACACAGATACACAGGTAGAGGAGTTAGTACAGGTTGACAGTTAAGCAAGGAAGGGCCTGCCTATGAATATTTGAACTCACTAGTGTGCAGATGAAGTTATCCAAACCAGATCTTCAAGCCACCGTGTTCACATCCATTTGAAGGGAAGAGTCACTATGACCCAGTATCAGGAAAAAGGGCCAAAAGCCAAGAGGAAGGACCTGGCTTCAGGAAACCCACAGAAATTAACAGCATGCTTCTTATTCCCACTCTTGCTACTACTGTCAGAGCCTGTTGGCACAAGACTCCCAGCAAGCCCAGCTCTATCCTCACTGAAATTCCCTGCACCCACACAGTGCATTTTCCAGTGGGTATGAACACTGGAGTCTGTGCTCTGCTCACTAATGACGCACTGTGAGTGAGGATTAACACGTCTCAGCTGATTTGATTTGCCCCCAGTTGCCCTCCCACTCTCTTTTGTGCCATGCCAAAATGGATCAGTACCTGCACATCCATTTGCAATCACGTTGGCCAGGTGGCCAAGCCCGTGTTTCAGTGCCGGCTCACACTCAAGTGCAGTTCTCTCATGACTGCAATCTGCTGGAATCAGCAGCAAAGCTCCGCTGTGGACACTGCCTGATGCACCACCCCACTGCTGATCCTGCATCTCCTTGTCTCCTGGGGAGAGCTGGGAAGGCCTGGAGAAATACTGCAATACGGCATTCATTGTGGAAAGACACAGCTAATGAACTGTTGGAGCAAGAACATGTCAGGGCATCTTGTAACTCTCAATCAGGAGCTTGGAGGTGAAGTGCTTTGTAAAGAAAGAAGTCAGATTCTGGCAGGGTTTGTGCTACCTGCCAAATTCTGATGGGTAAGGGGGATTTTTCATGGATCATTCCTACTAAACTGTATTATACTATGATTGCCTCAGGTTAGTCAACACTGCTGAATACTTTGGGACTGGCAGGGTATCTAGTGAGACCTAGCTAGAGAATTATCGTATACTGGGGAAAGCTAGGAGCTAAGTCCCTTCTTCCATTTCAGCACTGGGTGTTTTTACTGCATTCTGTCTCAGCTAACCATATTGCCCTTCTCCCCTCACCTGGCCAGGGTTTCAGGGCACAGCCTCAATGCCTGGGCCCCAAGGGCATCCCTGCTTGTAAGCAAGAATCTCCCAGTAACACAGGAGGGAGAGACGCGTGGAGAGGGCAGATTGCTCGCAAGCATGGGTGTGAAGGCTGCCAGTCCAGGGCAAGGGACCTCAATAGAAAGTGTCTGTCCTTCTTTACATTTTATTAGCATTTTAATTTGAATGGTGGTGAGACTGATGTGAAAGGGAAGGTGAAGTGTGGTCATCAATTCAAACAAACCATACAAACCATAAGCTAACATGAGCCCACTTCCTCCAGCCATGGCTTAACTATCACACTCTTAATCCCCTTCCTCCCCCACTTCCTGACTCTCACCTGGTACACCACAGTGGCACACCACTGTCTTCCCTTTCACACACTGGCAGCAGGTGACCAGCCTAGGGCAAGAAGAAATGGTTAAGCTTTGGGAATCTTCTGCTGGCCTCCTCCTGTCCTGCCACTCTACCACTACTGCTGCCACCTGCTTTTCACCCTTTCCTTGCTCTCACCCACTATGTTACTCCCCCACTACTCCCACTTCACTAACCTACACATTTTGGCCAACCACCTCTGTCCCCCCCTGGGCCAGTTGAAATGTACAACCATCTAATGGTGACACAGTCCTTGAATGCTCAATGCCACTTAGATTTGTTACTCCCCCACCCTGGCTGAGAGCCTGCTCTGAGATCACAACCTTGCAGCACTCGCAGGACCCATGACATAACGTTTCATGACTTTGCAGGCATACTCATCGCTCTTTATAGTATGTCCCCAAGCATTTTATCACAGCACATGAGGAGATGTTTCACAGTATTCTATCTAGGCACTGCTCCTGGCCCAGAGCCTAGGCACTTGAACAGTAAACTCCTTTTAGGACTTGTGTGAATGTGCATAGAGCTAGCAAGGCAAGAAACAGAGGATATAATTAACCACTAAAATTCCTCACAGTCATTGCAAATTGCCAACAGACTCTATTCATCTCTACAGAGAACACAAAGTGGAATTTAAGTACAGGCAGGTCTCTGTTCCTGTTCTAACAGTCTTACTCTCAGAGGTAAGGGGCAGAGGTGGTTTCTTCAATCTTTCTGCGTGCCCTTTCTTTCTTCTTTGGGAATCTATTGTGGAGTAGCTTATGATGAATAACCTGCCTAGTGCAGACCAGCAAAGCCTCTTGAAGATGTGATCTGCCTTATTGAAACTCAGACTAGTTTCTAGGAGCAATTTGTGAAAGTGGCTCTAATCTTAGGGACCTGCTGCACAGACTACGTTATGGTAGAGGGTAACTGCAACACATTGCTGCCATTCCACAACAATGCCACATGCAGGCTTTCTTGTTCCATTATTTTAATACATTTCCCCAGTCCACTGTAACCCAGGTTGTTCACCCAGGGACCTTTCACAACACTACTTCCTGTTGACTCAGTTTACCTGAGAGGAAATATTGGGAAACCTGCAGTGTAGGCAAACCTGAAGTGAATGCCTCCACTTCTGGGATTGCTTCATTATAGAATAAGCCTGGAATAAACAGCAAAAAAGAAATCTGAATCTAAAAGTCTGCAGGAAGAGGTGCTAGGAATCTATATAGTGTTAGCCTCATGAAACACATGGAGATGATGAAAGGTTCAGATATGTCCCTAACCACCTTGAATTGCTTCCAAAGGAAAGTTAAAGCCCTATTGTTTGAAATTCTTAAAACTGTCAATTGGGAAATTCCCTGTAGAAAACAGGCCTGCATTGACTAGTCCTCCAGTGGCCTTTCCCATCCTCAGCTCCTATGATTTATGTGTTCATAAATTCCTTTGTGTTCCATGCTTACCTGGAAGACTCCCCTATGGCTGCCATCCAAGAACACCACAGTGGTGTTGCGTTAGACTGTTCTTTCTGGTTTCCCATTTTCTTGTCCCTACCTGAATTTGTATGTAAGAGCAGATACGGACCAGATGCAATGTGTCCTCTGCAGACTGGAAGGCCACCTTTTCCCATTGGGACATCCATCCAGTTTGATTCTGCCAAGTGATGGGTGAAATACGAAAGGCTCCTCCTAGCAAGCTGCTACCGGAGTATCTGCCCTTGCTGCACCTTGCTCAGGCTCCTTGGCTTCAATCCTGCTCTATTTTATTCAAAGATGGCTGTATCAGGAGAAACAGAACTAGCCTGGGGCAGAACGGTCTGAACTCAGAGCTGGTCTGATCTCAGGCTCATTTCCTTACTACCACAGGCTTTTTGGAGTATTTACTTTGCATCATTTTTCAGGATCAAGTTTTGTTCCAAAGTGGCGTATAAGGGAATAGTTTGTTATTGCCACTCCGTTTCATGTAAATGCGCCCGAAACTCTTCTTTGCCATGTATACAGCAGTGTATTTGCATATCAGAAGATTTCATAGAGCTTCTCAAGTTACTGTACATGCCTAACTGCTTACAATTGCCACTGTAACACTGGGGGGAAAAAGCTTTTGCAAATGCTTCACCAGACAAATCACATTTTTAAGCAGAAGAACAATTCCTTTCCCTTAGAAAGATGTTTTCAATGAGGGCAGAATCAGTACACTTAGTTACAATACTGGAGTGTCAGATGTTTATTGAGTCAGCAAAGGAGATATAAAAAGAACTGGCAGGGCTCTGCAAATCACTTTGATTTTCAGTAGTGACTCTACTATGGTAAACAGTAAATAATGTAAATAGCAAAGGTGTTCTCATTCACTGAGAAATGAAATGGGAAGTCAAAATCCTTTTTTTTTTCCTTGTGATAAGAAATCTTTTGAAACCCTCTGATGCCATTTCTTATTCCATCAGTATCACATTAACTTGATATGTTGCTGTTAAACAGCCGCACTTAAATACATCAAATGGATTAATGCTGGCACTTTATCAGGTATAGTTTCTGTTTCTGTAACACGTGTCTAGACATATAGAAGCTACTCAGAATGAGAAAGGAAGTTTCTCCTCTTAGCTGATTCAGACAACTGTGAGTAACTGGCTGATATTTCTTGAGTATCCGGATTAGTGCCAGGCTGGTCACAGCTATGACAGGGCAGATAAGTTAAGTGGACTTTGAAAATTGCTCTAAGTGACATGAGTAAGCGCAGCTCCAAAGTGCTCTCAGCTGTGTGGGAAAGCAGGCAGAGGCATAGTGAGGAAGAGCCCACAGACACATTCAAGAGAGCTGCAGTTTTGCCAGGCATAACTCAACCGAAGCTGAGGTATAAACTCAGTGAGCTGTCTTGCACTGTCTTTACTTATCTGGTATTGCTCTATGTAAATCCTCAGGCTGAAGGAAAAGGAAGGAAAGTAGCTGCTCACAAGAGAGAGTAACTTCATCATGGATAAAGGAAAGCACTAAAAGGAGTAAGTCACTGGGCCCCATTTACAGGGCAGTAAATAAATTCAGTGTAGTCACTTGTAACTTATTATTATTTTAGTATTAAAGTAAGAATGAAAGCTCTTCTCTGTCCCAGTCTCATTGCTGGTTTCTCCCTTGAGCATGCAGCAGTTTATCTCTGTAGGATAAGCCACTCCACAGGCAGGCAGGCAAGCTTCCTTTCCTTCCTACCGCTCTGGGATTCATGTGATTCCTACCTTAAATATATGACTCTGCTCAAATAACCTTCAGCTTGTGGGCCAGGGCCTTCCTCCCCCTGCTCTCTAGGAACGTCACTAAATCACTGCCAGCCCTGGCACGGAGCCTGGCTCCAATTGTGTCATCTTGGTCCTGTGTCACAAGCTGCTGGGGCCATGGCGAGGTCAGGGGCTTCGTGGTGGAACAGGAAAGGTTTCTCCAAAAGGAAAGCTGAATCCGAGAAGAGGAGATCCTTCCACCTCCAGACAGATTTTGAGCGCCCTGCCTCCTTGTGTGGGACAGTTAGCAATTTCCTCCCCTCTCAGCTGCTGCTGACACATGGCTGGATGGCTTCCAGCATCCTCTGTGCACATTGTTCTGCGAGTGTTTGTCTTAGCAAAGTGCAGAGCCAGCCGCACCTTGCAATTAATAAATATGTGTCAACACTTGGTGCAAGCCCAATTATTATCATTGCCCCAGAATTAAAGGGCTGGCACAGCCACTGAGCCACTCAAGGGCCTGATCCTGCCAGGTGCTCAGCGCTCTTCATTTCCACTGGCAGCAAGCAGAAGTGGAGGCCAGAAGGGAATTACAGGATTCAGCTATCCAAGGGGTGATTTTTTATTTAGTCTCAAGTTCTAAAAGAGATTATTCCCGTCAAGAGAGAGGAGAAAGGCAAAATTAATAGCCAGAGGCCATCCCCTCAACAGCTATAAAATCATGCCACTCACTTTACGACAATGGATCACTGCTGATCTGCACCAGCTCAGAATCTGGTGCTGGTACACATGAAATGGAGATTATAAAAGGAAAGTATTTCCAGTGAAAGCTAACCTAAAGGGTGAATATATATGCAGGAATACCCATACTGGTTACAGTGCAGCTGTGAGGGGCTTGAGTTGAATTTCTAATCCATCTTGACCTCAGAGAACTCCCCATTTTATGCTTGGAGCAAGGGTCACAGTGATGTACCTGGAGGGAGGATTTGAATCCTCGGGCCTGATTATGATTTGCACTAATGCCTCTTTTCACTGGAAGTGCTGTGACATTTACCTAACACCCTTAGCACTGCTAGAATTAAAAAAAAACCATGGAGGATGATCTTGAAAGGAGGATATTTTCCTGAAAATGTAGATGGGACAAGATTTTAAAATATCTGCGCTCTAGAGATGTCTCTTCAGGCTTAGTCCTCAGCTCTTCTTGATTTCCAGAGTTCAGCATTGCTCCTGTACCAATACTTCACAGAATCTGTAGAAGTGCTAAAGTGGTCTTTTCAAAGTGAAATCCTGCCACCCCAGCAAGCAGGGGTCAGGCTGTCCAGCAGGATTTGGCTGCATCTGAAGGAACAGGTGGTTCTCATCCAAGCTGCTGTGTCAGAGGGGCTGAGGGTTGGGCTACAAGCCTGGAAATGGGTAGGTCTTTTACAGAGAGCAGCAGCCTGGAGTACGGTCAGGTGTGGTGATGCTTCCACAAGTGCCCAGGGAAAGGTGCTGGCTGCCACTTACTCTTTTCCAGATCTGTTGGTCTAAGCATTCTCACATAATTCAGAGCAAGAGAAGGGCTGGAGTGGGCACTGGTGCTGACTAAAATGGGGAGCAATCTATGAAATATGGAAGGATTTCTAAAACAGCTGCCTTGAAGGAGGCCAGCTGCCAAAACCCAGCACAGCCCTAGGCCTGGCAACTGCCCCTTGAATAAAACAGAAGTGTCAGCTCCTCCAGGAACTGCCATTCCTCAAGCTGTGGTTAGCCCAGCTCCCTCTGCCCCTTCTAATGCATCCTGCAGACAGTGCTGCAGGATCAAGGCCCTTTGCTAACTGATAAACACCAAAGCAGGTGAACTGTGCCTTTTATTGGGTTAAAGCAAAGGGGTCTTCATGTGCAGCAGGTAATGCTGAAGGGTTAGATAGAAGGGTTCTCTGTTGCCTTATGAAATGCTGCAATAAAACAGTTTCTACACCCAAGTCCTGCCTGAGAAACACAGAGAAGCACCAGACATCTCTGCCAGCTGTGGAGCTAATTCTTAGCTCCCATTCATATCTCCAGCTCATCCAACATTTCTTTGAGAAAGTAAATCCAGGAGTTTGACTCACCATGAGTAACTGTTATTATGAACTGTTACTATCACCTGTCTTGATTATTGTGGAAATCAGCTCCTGCATTAGATGTTGTTAAAT
This sequence comes from Polioptila caerulea, assembly GCA_013397295.1. NCBI lineage: Eukaryota > Metazoa > Chordata > Aves > Passeriformes > Certhiidae > Polioptila > Polioptila caerulea. The sequence continues at coordinate 1,799,048 of VYXF01010446.1, read as the reverse complement.
TACCTCTTCATTTTCCAAGGTCACATGCATAACTTGTTATCAGTGTACTCTTCTAAGTAATAATACCAAGAAATGAATGGCTTTTCCTAGATGAGCTCACAGTGAAAAATGTTATCCTGGTGCAGGACTATTTTAAGTCATGGGCCCATGGTTTCCTAGCCTGATATGACTCTTAGAAAAGGCTCCTGAGATCCATCAGCCAATCCAGAGGCAGTGAAATGTTGAATAATATAAAATAATATAAAATTTTGATTTCTTATATGATCAAAGCCAAGATCCTCTGTGAAAGGCATAGAGGACTATCTCATATTTTTATAACACTTCTTTGCATTTCAACAAAGCAACCCAAGCATGTATCATGTGTGTATGGTTGTGCCAGGCCTCCTGAGCAAGGTAGCAGATGAGTGACTTCCTGGAGAGGCTTGGTGCTGCCGTGCATGTCTGTGCCCTCGTGCTCAGCTGCCATCTGCTCAGGAAAGCAGAATCTTCACTGAGCCTTAGGGTTGGCACTGCCACAGTTCATAGCATAGCACTATTTAACCCTCATCATCTACATTTTCATACCCACAGGCTGCCGATAAACTGCTGAAAAAGCAATCTTGTTTTCCTACTAAAACTTCTCCCTACCTCTTCTTATGACACTTTACCAAAACCCACAGCCCAGACTTGTTTATGTTTGAGCTGCTGCAGCAGCAATACTGCCTCTTGCTGCTTATAGAACCATCTATTCTTCTTTTAAACCTCTCCAGCCAAAAGACACCTTTCTTTTGTCTTCTTTTTAGTTCTGTTTTCTGTTCATAGAGTACCTGACAGAGTTATATTCTGTGGAAGAGTGGGTTTAGTGTGCAAGTTCTATGCTAATGAGAATAGCATTATTATGATTATTTTTAAGAGGGAGCTTCTTTTCCATTCTGTGGTAAGGCAGCAAGAGCAGCCACAGCTGTTTGTTCCATTAAGCCTCTATACTAACTTGCTTGTGACTGAAGTTGATTAGTTATTTGTGTCCTTTAATGGGAAGAAGGATTTTCCCAAAACTATGTTGGCACTGCTGAAATTTTCCATGGTGCCTTCCTGCTTCAGGATCACCTGCTCTTCAGCAAGAGATCGGGTTCCTTCTGAAGACAGAAGCAGGAGGGGCTGCCCTACACGGAATGCAGAAAGCAGGTCTGCTGCAGACACTGCTCTTTTCTGATCATTACTGCATCACCCAGTGCAGACACAGTGTTTCTGCTTTGGAAGTGGGATACCTGCATCCATCTCAGTACTACCTTTTGAGAATTTCCCTGGCCCTTTGCCTTGGTGTCTGGATTTGGAGAGCCTATTCTGCGCTGGGGCTCAGACCCACTGGCTTTAAGATCTTGTTTGTGCATTTTGACTATAGGAGCTCCTTAAGTGAGCTGATTAATGCCTCGATCCTCAAAGGTATTTAGGCACCTAAATCAGGTTAAGCCTATTTGATCCCACTGGAGTTAGGAACCCCTGTGTATTTAAAGAGCTGGATGTAGTGCTCTGGTTTTGGAGGAGGAGAAAGAAGGGGCAAGGAGCAAGAGGTATTTTTCTGCAAAATGTGCATAAAAGAACTGAATGCTGGAAATGAAGGAGCTGAGGCCCTGAGTTACATGTCTTAAAGCTATAGAACTTGTGAAGGATAAATAGTGAAAAGAAAATTATCATTTTCTTCCAGTTTCTCAAAATATACTGGGGCAAACCACACACTTTCCAACACTGACATCCCATTTTCATCTTAGTTGTTCCTTTTCCTTACTGCCAATGACCATTACCCCCCTAAGGCAAGTATTGTGCTCTCCTTCCCGTCCACAAAGAATTTGGCAGATCCTGGGCAATGGGAATGAGCTTTTCAGAACCAGCCAGGTAGTGCAAGGACTTGCACTGCCCTGAAGCCCCACATAATAGGAAGAGCACAGTATCCTGACTCTTTGGTATTTTTAATTCGGCCTTATGTGATGATGCACTGGTCTCAGCTCCTTTTCCTGATGATTGCTGGCCTCAGCTTCAGTTGTGATAGGCCTTGATGAATATCTGGATGTCAAGGGGGGTACTGTAGCTGTGCCTGGGCATGGATCCTGCCACAGAGTTCATTTCTTTCTGTGGGAACCAGGCTATTTCCTAGGCACAACCACATGTTGGAAAAGCACTTCTCCTGCCAGGAAGGAGCTGAACCTCTACTGATGATGCTTTGTCCCAGGGACCCTGTCACTGCAGCTCAGAGGGCTGGGGGGCTGGCTGCTGAGGAGTTGCCCCCTCTTACCTGTGCAACCACTCTGACAAAGATCAGTGGTTAAGAGGGTGAGTATTGTATACCCCTGGCTGACATAAATATGTGCCAGTGCTTATCTTTTCTGAAAACAAATGAACAGAGATGTCTGTTGCTGGAGTCTCTGAGTGTGCATGGACACAAAGTCTGCAGGCAGAAACAACAGCTCCCAACAACAGCTCCAGCTTTATGCAAACACATTTCCTTTTTTTACCAGGCCATGTCCTACCAGAAATGGCCTCTCACCATTCAATGTGAGAAGGAAAGGCAGTGCCCATGGAGCCCATTGGAGTGGAGCTGGAGGAAGGGATGATTAAGACATGAGAGAAGAAGCTCTGCTCACAAGGCATTCCCGGCGAGGGTTCCGGTGGGACACCTGCCCATGAACCCTGCAGCAGCAGCCGTCTTCCCTGGACCTCTGGAGACACTGGGAGAATTTCCTCTTCAGCTATTTTCAGGCAGCATCTGCGTCTCTCACCAGCCATGGATGCCACAAGGCATGGTGCCAAAAAATCAGCAGCTTGGCAGCTTCTCTACATGGACTCAAGAAATGTATTTTGGATTAGCTGTACCATCTGCCTCTCACAGGTGTTCATCTGGGAGGATGGGAGAGGAGAAGGGCACCTGAGGGCACTGGAATCCAACAAAAAGTGTTTTATAGGGCAATACATCCATCAGCTGGTGCTGATGGAGGAGGAATCAGGAGGAAGAACAGATATTAATGCCTACCTTAGAAAAATTAATAAACTTTGCAGCCCAGTTTCATTGAATCTGAGCAAATCTGAGTCCTTACCCCTTGATCTGCTTTGGGGTTCCATGGGGGTTCAGGATAAGATTCCCCAGGGTTATGTATTGAAGGGAGGGAAGAAATTTTCTGGATAAATTTGGAGAGTAACAGTGTGACATGTGCATTGATTTTGGGTAAGTGGAAGCTTGATCTAAGCATTCACAGGCCACAGGCTTGGGATTTTTGTCAGCTATGACAAAATAACTGCTGTCTCTCCGCAGACACCACAAAGGTCTCACCCTTCATTACTTATTTATGGTTAATCATTAATATTTTCCTGGAAGTGGAACTCTACCAGTTCTCGCAGAACTACAAAGCCACATTTCTAAACAAAGATCTTATTTGTGAGAAGATGAAACCCTGGCAGTAGAGAATGGTTTGCTTTCCACTGTGCTGCAGAGACATCGTTTCCTGTCCCTCCCTTGAAAAGAATTTGTGGCAGCAGTCCCTGCACAGGCTGCACACCTACAGAAACCGTGGGCTGCTCACGGCAGCAGCACCAGCACCTGCTGCCTGCCTCGCCTCTGGGGAGAGATGCAGGTCAGCAGGAGCTGCAGCTCTCACACCTGCAAGGCTTCATGTGTCACCCATCAAAGGAAGGCGACTATTCTGACTTAAAACTGCTTTTTAAATCTGTTGCAAAAAGTTAATTCCCACAGAGGTAGAGAAGGAGAGACAGGAGGATATTTCTGTTGTTTGGAGACAACCTGTATTAGGACCAACACCAGACAGATCTAGTAGTCTGCATCTTGCCTTGTGGATGTTCCTGCTGTCACCCTTGCTCTCTGCATTGGACAAGTCATGAAAGAACTGGAGAAGGCCATCATCACTCCTTTCTCTGCCCTCTGAACTGCTGGTTCAACACCTCTTTTAAAACCCGCAGAAGGTGCAGGGATGCTGCTTCCCACGGTGGCATCTCCACTTCCAATGCCTTCAGAACTGTTCATGGGAATGGGCCAACTTTGCAGGAGCTGCTCTTCAAGACATAAGCCTGCACAAGTCATGAAAGAATTGCATAGAGGGAAAGAAAAATAAACCCACACTCAGCTCCTCTTATGAAAGCCATTTTTACACAAGAAGGGAGCACTAAGCTGGTGAGAGGAAAGAGATTGTTGTTCCATGTGTTTCCAGATAACCACCAATAACATATATGACTGCCGCTGACCTTACAATACTGTATTGCTGCTTCTATTTTCTTTAAAAGTACAAAAAGCTCTGTTGCCTAATGCAAACAAGACTGGCAGTGGAGAAACAAGCTCGCAGCACCTCCGGTAGCAAGACTGATGACTACAGTGCTGTCTTTCAGTGTTTCCTGTTCTGTCCATCATTGCCTGGATCGTACATTGTCTGTGTCGTTCACCTGTGAAACATGGCCCTTCATTATCTGACACATGGTTTCCTAATCCCCTGGACTGAAACACTGGGCTTTCCTTTCCTTCATCTGTGGAGCTACATGTAGCATTTTGCAACACTCCTGCTACCACACATGTCCTCAGGAGGTGTTCCATGCTCACCTTTTTGGTGAGCTCCTACCACCACACTCCAGGCCTAATTTCATGTTAGACCTTCTCCCCCAGTGGCACTGCAAACAAATCAGAGTCCTGATACAGGAAATTTTAATTGGATACTCATGTTGAGTAAATACAAGTAATAAGAATAAAAAATAAGCTTTGCTCTATCCAGCTAAACCAGGAAAACCTTGACTGAGCTCAGGGAGGTTCATGATGTACTCTTGGCATATCAGCTATCTATGCTTGTAGGATTCCAACAAGTTCTGGTTTTATTCAGAATAATAAATAGCACTAGTGTTTGTTTCCTAGTGGGGATTTTGCGCTGGGGTCACTAGTTTTTTTTTTATCACTAGTTCTCAAGCACAGAATAAAAATACACCAGGTGCTAATGGCTGTTTATTTGGTATGTACAAATTGGGAAAATCATAACTTAAAATTGCAATGACTTGTAGATAGGACAGGACAAAAGATACCATCAGTTGCCTCTGAGTACTGCTCATATGTCTTATGATGTGTATATAGTTTAATAGAGGTATTAATGTCTTCGAGCACCTTGTTATTTTTAATGCTAATTTTTTGTGTCATTTATTTTTGGGATGAATGCGAGAGAGAGAGCAAACATCACATTAGCCCTTGTGAAAAGTGCCAGCCAGTACTTAATACACATCTGTGTCAAGCAGTACAGAGGCAGAAAAACCCACCCAAACATGTACTGAGAGGAGCTGCAGGAAACTTCTTGTCACTGGGAAGAGAGAGCTACCTGAATGCTCCCGTGGTCCTACATGCTTTGGATGCTGGAAGGGGTCCTGGCGTGATGCAGGACAGTCTGTCCCAGTTTTGCAGCTTGGGCCTGTGCTAGCAACTCCAAGCATCTCAAGCCCACACAAGCCACAGTCCTGGCTGGATCCCCAGATGTTTGCAACAATACCTTGTGTCCTCAGGTATTTTATGGTGAGCTGTGCTTGATCTTCAGGAGCACCTGTGAGTTCGATTGCTACAAAGCTGGCTTTTACAGAAGTTTTGTGAATATATTTTATGTATGAGATTTGCCCTGTGTTAGGTTTGCACATACATCAGACAATGATTTGTGTAGCTGTTGTGTTGGTCATTAGCAGATGCCACCACGTGATGCACAGACTGGTTGGGCTGGTTTCAATCACAGGGGGGAAAAAAACCAAAAATTATGTTGCAAGGCTCAATTAATAATGAATTGGAGGGCCAAAATATAGTAATCACCAATCAACAGACGTTGTGGAAAACAGGTCAAGCAAACTGAATGTGTAATAGCAATGTAGTTATTTTTACCAGCTACTATGTTTGACATAGTGCTTCATGCCATTTTGTTTAAATTTAACATTATACAATTTCCGCAGAGATAGCCTACAGTGGACTGGGAAACACACTACTAAGAGTTCAAAAAGCAATAATAACTTTATGACACTATATTGAGGGGCTTCCATTGGGTTTTGTAAGCATCAACATTAGGATCAAGGGCATTCAACAGCTCTAAATTAATGCCCTGGAAATGAATATAAAACCACTGCCAATAAAATTTACAGATGAGATAAAGACAATTATTAGTACAGACCACTCATACAAACTGACCAAGAGCTAAGCAATCCTGGATCATTCTGACAAAATGTGGGTTTATGCAATGAAATGTAAAGCAATTCTTTTAGCAGTATGGAATCAAGCCAAAGTTATAGACTTCATCCAGTAGAAGAATGGATCTGAAAATGATTATAGCAGAAAAGAAATTCAGCATGGACTCCAAAGGCAATTGTGTGATAAAACGTGAGCAGTCTTACTCTGAGACTTCTAAACTGATGATTACTGTGTAGAACTAAGGAAGTGATTTTCTGGGTAGAACAATGGGGCAAGTTATATTGGAATACAACATCTGGTTTTGGTGTCCTCAGGTTTAAAGGGTATTTGAAACAAATCCGAGCAGAGAGAAGTCTTTGCAGCAAGAGATGCAAGGGCTTAGTGCTTTAGCTTGCTGTAAAGCATATTGAAGGCACTGAATTATAGCACAAAGTACCTTTGTTGTAGGCAGAAAATAGAAGTGCTCCCCAGCCTAGTGGAGAAGACTGTAGTAAGGGCTAATGGCTGGAAACTAATGCCAGGCAAGTTTAAATCAAACAAGTAAGAATTTTGTTTGTTTGGTTGGGTTTTTTTGTAGTGAAGGTGATCAACCATTGGAACATGTGACCAAAGGAACAAGTCGTTCTCCATCTCATGGCATCTTCAAACCAAGCTGTGCCTTTGCCAGATGCAAATTATTGGCTTCATTACAGACATAACTGCAAGGAATTTAATGGTCTGTGATGCACGGGAGGCTATGCCAAATATCTAATGATCCCTTTTCACCTTAAGTTCTGTGCATCAGTGAATTAAAGGAATGGATTCTGGTACTACAGGATATTGACAACTGGGAAAGGATGAAGTGGTGCTTTTGGCACCTAGGGAGGAGTGGAGGTAACATTCAGAAGATTGCTACTTTAATAATAACTTTACTTTTTGGTAATAATATTAGAGGGCAAGAAATTAATTTACTTTTGGGGGGGTGAGAATTACCATTGCTAAATTCTTTCCTACCAACCTACCTTTATTTTCTTAACCCAAAATGTATGTTTTCAATTTCTGCTTAAACAAATGTCTTGATTTGCTTAGCAAATGAAACAAATGGTCTGGGGATTCCCATTATTATCTGTGACAAATGGTTAATACTAAGCCCAGTCCAAAGACCATTGAAATTAAAGGGGGTCTCCACTGAGTTTTTTGAGAAATTTTAACAGACTCACTGACATTCATTATGCAGTTGTCTGGTATCCACATCTGGTCAATAGAATGGACTTCAGCTACTTTGGCATTGATCTGAATGCACATCAGGAAAGCCCATCCACATTGGTTCAAACTCTGCTCTCTGTAGGAATTTTTCTTTTTTTTAAACAAACCACCCAACAAGTTATATTTTGCCAAGGTTTGGATTATTCTGTAGATACAGTATCTTTTCCACAACCAGGAGCCTGTTGACTTCCATCACAAAATTCAGTTTCACCATACCAGTACCAGATAATTTTGTTTTTCAACTTCTCTATTTCCTCAAAAGCAAGAGACAATATTCTAGAAGACCTCAAAGGAATTCATCCTAATAGTTTCCATTTAGCTCCAATAATAAAAATGCCCTTTTCTAAAATGATATTTTTGTCTGTTTTACCTGCCTCTCTGTTTCATCCAACCTCTAGAAAACATGGCCTTTAGGACTACTTGAAAAAAATGTGTTCAAGTGAAGTAAAGATCTTAGATGTGGACCATTAGAGCCAACTCCACTTCTGCTGATTTCATTGGAACTGTAAGTCAAATTTTCTCACTATTAATATCAGTAAGAATTTGTTGTGTGTGTGTGTAAGTGGCATTAATACAGAATACTGTACATTAAATGAGTTAGAAAACATACAATAAGGCCCCTATTCATCTACTGGTGTTTTCTATCACCCATCTATTTTTATAATAATGTTCTTGCCCACAGCTGATGTGGAAAAAAAAGATGGACATACTGTTCCATGTACTCCAGTAGATTGCCTCTGCTAGCCAGCACAGCATCAATAATAATAATAATAATAGTAATAATAATGATGATAGCAATAGTATTAATAATTACATGTATGTACTCCACAGGCAGAAGAATATGTGCCAGTAGTAAGATGAATAAGGAATTTTCCTAACAGAAGGTTAACTGGGTGACAAGAGAATAAGATTGGTGGATCCAGGATACTTGCAGATTGTATATTATAATAAGTGTTTACATAAAAATATTTCATTTATCTAGATGTTTTACAAAATTATACATACCATTATATACAATTCATACATATGGAAACTTTTCCTATTCAGAAATCCTGACACTGTATCCTGTGATTAAGAACACCCAGTAATATTGCTGTGTTCAGATCGAGTTTAAGTAGACCAACTATGCTGTTCTCTCCTCATCCCTCTCAAAAACAACCCAAAAAAAACCAAAAAAAACACACAAAGAAAGATCTATAGAAATGCTTCACTGATGTAACACATACTAGGAATATTTTCCCAGCTGGGAATGGTAAACTGCCAGTAGAGAGTAGATACTTTGGGAGGAGGGGAAGATGCAGCAGAAAAGAGGGAGAATCCTCTAAATGGGATGCTCATTGTGAAACAGAAAACCTGTGAGGAGTTCCCCAGCCTGCCGTGATACCTCGAGGCCATGCAGATAATGTCTCTTTAGTGTCTCTGGTCCTTCTCCAGCAGTCCTTCACCACACAGCCATGTTGGGAGTCTCTCAGATGTGATTGTAATGAGGAACCACATCGAGAGCGAGCTGAGTTAGATACGAGAGACAGCAGGATAATATCCGCCTTTATTAGGGGACAGATACTGCCTTGAAAAGCCAGGACATGGATCCCTGCTGTTAGGATATGAACAGAAGGATTATTAAATGAATGGGTGTCATAACAGAAATAATAACACTGACCTCTAGTTTTCATCAGTCTTAATGTTGTTCCCTCATTATAACAAACTATTTACCCTTTGGCCTCATTTTATACGCATGGGAATCAGATTATTGCCTCATAAAACAAAGGAGCGGTGAGATTATCACTTAAGTAATGGTCCCAAGCATGCTGTTAGCGCAGTGTCACGGGCTGGAGCTCTATGGCAGGGCAGCAGAACGCCTTTCATCAGGGCACAGTCCCAGTAACACGGACAGCAGAGCAAGCAGCAATGTCACGGGGTGAGCGAGCATGGCTTCCCGTTCACCCTCAGAGCAGAATTCTGTCCCTGCAACCTGTTAAACCTCGGAAAGCCCACAGCCATTTCAAAGTGATGGCTGCTGTGTCTGTGCCAAATTGCTTTATCAGTTCTAGATAGCCGATTTTTCACACAGGCACCCCCCCACCACCCCCTTGGTATTTGCTGATAAAATGTTTGCACACTGTTACA
>VYXF01010446.1:1766473-1789289 GCA_013397295.1 Polioptila caerulea | reverse complement strand
GTTTGCACACTGTTACATGGGGAAATACAGAGCTCTTGGGGGAAAAAAAAAAAAAAGGAAAGAAAAAAGGCTTTGATAATTTAGGAGCTGGCATTTCAGAACGAGAATGTCAAGTAGTTTAGATCTTGTTGACGTTGAACCCTGGGGCTCTTCCTCCATCCTTTTAATTCAGGTTTAAAGCAGGCAGAGTGATCCTATGTTAAGGGCGTGTAGTCAGATACCTCTGCTGGGGATTCTTATGACCAGCTTCAAGCACACAGCGGTGACTGAAGTCCATGGAGACAAGGATCTGTGGAAATAATACTGGCATTGTCTACACTTTCATTTCTGCCATACGCTGGCCCCTCTCCTCCTCTGCATTCATTGTCACTATTACATTTATCTGGGGAGAGAGGCCATCGTAGGCTGAATATTTATTAATCATTCTTACCTGCTTCTCTTTTTGCTCTTTGCTCTTGTTCTCTTCTGCACATGGAGACAGAAAGGCAGCAGCATATCATTGCAGAAGTACTTACACAGTGCTTTTTTTATCCACAGATCTCCACGTGCTCTACAAAGGTAAGTGCTAATACAACGATTATCATTCTTGGTTTTGTCGAACCAGAGAAGTGATGCTAAGAGAGAAGCCAAAGGGCACACAGCAGGCCAGTGATACAGCATGAGAGAGACCTTAGAGATTCCAGAGTTTTATGCTATGTGCTTCTTAAGCCAAGAAGACTGGTGGAAAGGCTTCTCTTGTCCATAATCAGAACTTTTGACCAGCAGAAGATATCCTTGTTTTAGTGGGCAAGCCAGCACAGCACAATATTATCTTTATTGTAGCAAGAGGGTTACTTTCTTCTCAGGACTCTGCAGAACACTGCTTTCTGTAGAGATTACTAGGCTGATGGGGTAAGCAGGCTGCAAAGAGATTAGGAAATGAATATATTCATCAGGAGATTTAGAAGAGGTCACTAAACCCCTGACTGTTAGCAACTACCTCCAAACAGGCCCGCCTTCCAAAGCTTGGGGCCGACCACCCTGGGTAGGCAGAGCTTTCCCCAATTAAACAGACACAACAGCAAAATTTTGATTTGCCTGAAAGTAGTGGTGTCTGTATAATATCATACTGCTCATTTCTTGATCTTCATTGCAGCTTTGTTTATCTTCTGAGAACAGTTATAAAAATAAAGTCCAGATATTTTTTTTTTAAGTGCTGATGAGGATGGGAGTCTGGATGTCTCAGGGATTAGGTAATGGGAGAGACAGCCTTTGGCTTGAAGTCACCCATTCAGCTTTGGTCAGGTCAGCCGTGTGTTAGCATTTTTATTGTCTGCTATCCCAAGTCCTGAGAAGTTGGTGGTCCTGTTATGATGTGCAGCTCAAAAGGAAAGTTTCACTTCGAATGTGAAGAGCAGAACAAGGGTAACAAGGCTGAGGACTACATGAGTGTTGAAAATTAAGCAGGCCTGAAACGTCTGGGCTGTGCCAGGATTCCAGTTCACAGGAAGAAGCTGTGGATAATGCTGCACATCTCTTGCAGGCAGTAGATCTAGGGAAAAGCCTTCAGTGCAATCAACCTAACACCTCCCAAAGGTAGTATCATCACTTTAAAAGAGGCTGAACACTAGTACTGTCTTTCTTTGATAATTGAAAGTTTCAGTAGATTCAAGATTTAACCAATACCTTTTTGGCTCATACCAGCATATGAGCTTCATGTAATTTTGTATATTATTATCTCCACTGAAAATATTCTGTAGTTTCTTTTTCCCTCCTGGTATAAGTACAATATCTATAACACAGTACTTGCAGCCACTGCCAGCGCCTTGGACAGTTGTGAGGGGAAATGTGAATTAGAAGTGGATTTGAAAAAAAAAAAGCCTTTCCTTAATGGTACCTTTGTAACTGATTAGATTTGGTAATGGACTTGCAAATGAAGTTTAAACATTAATCTAAGAGCTCAATTAGGTAGGGTATTATGGTGCAGCAGAGATTTTCTCCATTCCCCAAGCAAGCGAAAAAAACCTTGGAAATTAAGACAAAATCAGCTTCTCTTCTTTCTTGTCTTTTGAGAGGTTTAACAGAGGTTGTTACTGAATTAATGAAATATTATTGATTCACATATCCTTTCTACTAAGTGAAGTGAAAAGGGAGATCACTTATAGTTCCTGAGCAGCTTCATACTGCAAATGGCAAGACTACTGGAGCCCCATAGGCCTGAAAATCCCAAAAAACCCCTGACCTCTCTGGAGGTCACATCAGCGAGCCATCTGACTTTTCTGAATAAACTCTTCAGATTTAACTCAGCTCTGGGAGTCATAAAATACACTTTACAGTATGACCAAGTTACTGGACCCCATAATGTTTTCTCTCAAAGGTGCAAAGTCAAAAGTTGCACTTCACTGCATATTTAAATGGGAATTAAGCATATCATTAAAGTTAAGTGTGTGCTTAAGTACTGCTCTAAATAGAAATGCTTTCCTGAAACCGGAATAGTGGCAGAGAGTAATTCCTTCCACTGCAGGTTTTGCAGGGTGGAATGGCATAACCTACATTATGTGGGAGGTCAGATAGGATGGTTGGGTGCAGTCATCCAGTTTGGATCTCCAGCCTGTGAACAGGACACATCGTTGAACAAATACCAGCTTTCTAACTGGACTATGTCCAGCACAAGTGAACAGTGTTTAGAATTATACAAAGGAAATAAAGACAGGCTGGGGTAATTAAACACAGGGGAGATTTTTTCCATTCGTAAGCCCTAGTCATCAGTGTTTTGAATAACTTGTTCTATTAAAAAGCTATTTTGCTGCAATATATTTGAACAATCCTTTATTCTGCTCATTCTATTAAGGTTGCTCTAAAATTATTCCAATGAGTATTGCCAGCAGCTTTGAGAACTTTAGCACACGACATTAAGTAGAAAAGAAAAAGACTTGGCTAAAATAACACATGGCAACTCTGTTAAAAGGCACTGTCAAGGCATTTTATACACCTTTGCTTTTACTTTGCTTTGTTTATAACAATCCTCTGAGAAGCCTGAACATTCTTGGCGCTTCCCACTGGCATTTGACCCCTTACACTGTGAAAATAGACATCGTCTTCAGTGGCAGTGGGCTCCTTTCTCTTAAGAATTTCATCTTGCTTCTGGACTGGATCAGAGGTAAAGGTGTCCCAATAATAGCTCCTTTGCAGCTGCGTGATGAAAAGAGCATCTGAATTGGCAGTTCTTACAAACCAATGACCGTGAGACCTTAAAATATAAACTCTTGCAAAGTAACACCTACTATCTGCATGCAGGCATGAAAATGTCTTCTTAGTGCAGGAACTCAGGACATGCTGAGTTTGTTAGAGAACAAGGCTGTCCACTGCAGTTCCCCACAAGATCCATCTCCAGCGAGAGACTCGCCCCTCGTGTGCCTGGTGATGCCTTGCAACACAAGACATTCCACAGCTGCTGCAGGCAGGATAACCCGAGCAGGAGGACTGTTCTGCCAGCTGGGACCCTCTGGCCGTGGGCAGGTACACAAACCTCACAGCATCAGCTGGGCTCACGTAGTGGAGTGAACACTGGACAGCTCAGTGTAGCCACCCAAACGATCTCCATCAGATGTGGGCTGGCAGCCTCAGCTGCACCACTGGGTTAGAAGCCTTTGCTGGGTGGTGCTTTGAAGCAGGGAATTGCTTGCCTCTTCCCCCATCTTCTTGCACCCTAGTGCTTTTTGAAACACATCCATCACAACTTCTCCTTCTCACTGTCATTTGGCTGCCTGAAGAACAGCAGGAATGTGGACCAAAGTGGCTAGGTACTGATACAGTTCTCTCTGAGGTAGCACCAACACTCTGCCAGCTTTAATTACATGAAAAATATTAGTTTAGTACTGTGGGGGCTTTTTATAACCCCTAAGGACTGGTTCTCTTCTCATCTATGCTGGCATCAGTCAGGAGGATGTCAACAAGAGCTAGTGAGACCCCGTTTAAAGTGCAGCCTGAATTCCTTTCAGAGTGTAGATGTCACTACAGAACTGTTGCCTGTCAGCAGTCAAACAAAAGCATGCTGAAGCAGTACCTAGGATTAGCTATTAAAAAGCCTGCTTTGATTAGTTCAATGACCATCATCTCCTCTTCCACCATCCTCTTTCCTGATTCTCCACTGCCCCCTCACCCAGACCTGGAACCATTCAAAGTGACAGTTGCTGGTGACAGAACCCTGCAAGAAAAAAGATGAAAATCCAACCCAGGAATGCCCAAGGGAACAAAATGGAATTTCTTGAATTCAGAAAGAAAACCAGGGCAATTAAAATTTCACAGCATGATGGGGTGGGGGTCAGAGGTGTTTCCATCCCATTTCACAGATCTCCTGAGAGCAAGGCTCTCTACCAGCATTACATCACCCATCTTTAAGAACAGCAACAGCTGTTTAATAGCACTGTGTAACACTTCCTGACAGCTTATGACAAAATGGGAAGTGGAAATTGGACCTTTCTTTTTCAAAGATTATTGCTACTATTTTACCCACCAATTGTCTCTAATGAATTGTGTGATTCAGCCCCAAGAGAACTTGCTTGAAGAACTGTTCTCCCCAAGAGAGCTACTGTGAAAGCCCTTTTTGATAGTTTTTTTTCCGGATTTGACAATTTCCTTGACATTAAACCCCCTCCCTCCTACTCTCACGAACGTGTGCATGAGTGTTGCTCACTCTCTTTCCTTTCCTTCTGTCTTTCCGTGAGAGGGATTAAAAGCCTCTCTACAAAAAAATTAATGAAAGTTCTGAACCTTGAACACAGTTCTACTAAGATGAATATTTGAGGGAAGCCTGAAGTACTTTTTCAATAGTTGCCTACCAATTGCATTTTGAAGTGCTGATTGAATCTGACCTGTAACAGATATCAGATACTTAAAGAGAAATGATGCCGTGTTTCATTAAGGCTCTCGGTTTTCAAAGAACACCAGTCCTTGTCTTGAGGTGATCCAAATTTCCACTTTGATACTTTTACAGTGTTTTGACCACACCAAGGTCTTGTCCCTTTCGTTTTCTTTGCATTATCCTTGTGTTATCTCTTTCCCTCAGAAACAGGGCTCAGAGAATTGCCTTCAATACAAGGCCAAGTAAATAGACTCCCCTGAGATGGGAGACTGTGCCCATCCCCTTGGCCCGTTGTACAAGGGAGGCAGCATGACTGATGAGTCAGATTCTTCAAGTGAGGTATTACAGAGCCACTGATGCATGGTACCCTGCTAGCAGGGTCAAACATGTCTGAGCACCTTTCTATTTATGGGATGCTTTTCAGACAATGTGGTGGAGATTTATTTTAGTATATTTGATTCAGGACACACGTATGGAGTTGAATTTTTGTCTCCAGACCTGTACTGTTTCTGTGCATGGGCATGTGTGCATTTTTATGTGTGTGTATATACGTATTGCAGGTTGTAGAGTCAGGACACAAAAATTCAACAGTTTCATAACTCACTACTCACATTCACAGACCTTCTCAGCCTCCTAAACCGCAACCACCCTCTATGTTTTGTAAGATCAAACAACAAGGACCACTGACTCACAATGGTGCCTCGTAACAGTGAGTATTGAAGTTGGACATCGCACTAGAGTGCAAAATTGCAGACAATAATCACGGCTCAAAGCATATCTCTGACATAAGCATAAATATTGCTCATCAAATATTATGGGAGAGGAATATAAAAATCTTATTTGGT
This sequence comes from Polioptila caerulea, assembly GCA_013397295.1. Classification (NCBI taxonomy): domain Eukaryota; kingdom Metazoa; phylum Chordata; class Aves; order Passeriformes; family Certhiidae; genus Polioptila; species Polioptila caerulea. Next base: position 1,783,601 of record VYXF01010446.1, on the reverse strand, counting down.
CTCTCACTGAAGCAGTAAACAGCATAGCCAGAGCACTTGCTACAAGCAGCTTTGTAAATCTTTATATAACACATGGCACCCAGGAATGAAGAACTAGTTTGTCTTTCTGTTCATCTACATTTTGAGGAAAGATATAAGTTCCTGGGAAACCAAATCTAAACCTTTCCAGAGGAGCTCAGCCATGGGAACCTCAGCATCCTCTTTGAGACCTCAGTAATTTTCCCTGTAACTGGAAAGCACAGCTGCCAATGCAGTGATATAAAACATGACACTTCCATCCTTTCTAAAGCAGATCCTCTGCTAAAGTCAATGAGAATTCAGCATCTGTATCAGTAGTCAAAATAAGGTCTCCGTATGCAGTTTTCAAGTCAGATGCCAGCAGGGATTTTCGTTTCTGGGATATGTTCCTGGATTTAAAAAAATAAAAAAGTTTTAAAAATCATGCTAGCAGTTGTGTTAGTTCCATCAGTACAACACCTGTATGTACACCAAGTCAAAGGCTTAGGATTAAAAAAATTCACTTCCAGTGAATGTTAGTTCACTGGAAGCAAATGAATCCATTCAAAACCCTAGTCCAGGCAAGATAAACCATGCCATAGCACTCACTGAGCTGATGAAACTGAAGCCTTGCAGGCAAAGCCAGGCTTCAGACCAGCAATCATCTCCATGAAAACAGGCAGGCAGTCATGTGCTGCTCTGCCTGCACTCCAAGCCAGCCAGATGTGAAGCAGCCAAGAAGTCCTAGGGAAGCATGTGTGTTGGATCCAGTGTGTCATATGTGCTCTTGATTATTTTTCCATTTCCACTCTTGGAAGACATCCTTGTCCATATGTGGATTAATTTTGTTTCACATGCTCCTCTTGCAAACAAGAAGCAATATCAGCATTTTCCTGCAGCTACAGAAACACCTTTTCATTGAAAGTCTTATAGGTCACCATCTTTGCCTAGAGCAGAAGGGGGAAATGGAAAGGAGAAATAAGCCAACTAAAAAGGCTTCTTAGATTTCATTTTCTTACTGGGAGCTATGGTCTTAAAGGTAAATAATTAAACCACAAGTATCACATAGGCAGCTGTCACGGTGCTCTTAAATTTATACTGACCACATAAAAATTACCAAGTAGTGAGGGATGCAAAATATTTACTATAGCTTCAGTAGTCAGCACTTTTAAAAATCAGGCCACTTGATATAGGCAGCTAAACAGGCACATTGGAAATGGTTTGCCTTAATTAGTTCCCCAAAGTTACATAGATTATTAGAAAAATAACTAAAGAAGCATTTTTATTCAGGAGGCAAAATTTAATGCAGCGTTAAAACTATTAAGCGTAATTTGCATGAATCGTGGTGTGCACACACAACTCCCTCTGTTTGAACTTTACAGCCTTTCTATATAATATACTAGTAATAATTTTCCTCTTGTAATACTCGTTACATTTCTCTTGCTTTGGGGGATATTAAGTGAACTCCTTTGTAGGTAAAATGACAACTGCAAATGAATGGTAAGATTGTGTAGCTGAGTGGATAAAATACTTTAAAATATAGCACTATGATAAAGACACCTCTGCAAAGGTTGCAAATCATTTTTCATCTTAAGGTCAGTGTTCATGATTCTACTAACATTTTTAGATAGGTTTAAGAATGAGGTTCATTCTGTTTAAATGTATCACAGAGCTGTATCTGTTGAAAGCTTTCTGTGCCTGCAGAGAACCTGCTCCTTTTCCACAGCAAGGGAAGATGCAATCCTCTATCTATGAGAGCTCATCAGGAAATTATTTAATTTGGCACCATATATTTTGATCTCTCTAGATTCTTTCTCCTCTAGGTCAAGAGGTAATCTCTTTTTTACTAGTCATAGGCTCAGCTTGCGCTAATAATGAGGGTCATGAGCTTATAGATAAGGAGGGGGATATTTTACCTTAAAAAGCTATCTCGGGAGAGATTGCCAGATATCAAATTTGGGAATTTTCATGGATTTTATACAGGAGAATTATGCAGGCACTTAGGGGGGCCATAAAAGAAATCTGTCTCTAATTTATCACTAGTATTAGGAGATTAACTTTCTACAGGGTTGTCTGCACTAGGAAAGCTACTGACAACTTTAGAGATGAGCTCAGTTGGCAGTACTGCACCAGCAGCCTGTGCACCAGGGCAGCCAGGGCTTGGTCCTGCCACCCTGAAAACCTGCTCTCACTACTGCTGTGAAACCAGCACAGGTATTCCTTGTGGCTTAGATCCATAGCAACTGATGCTAGGTTTGTCTGGATAAATGTATTCTGAAAGATGCAATTTCCTCAGCATTCTTGGGGAGAAATGTCTTCAGGAAGGTGCTTTGACAGACTAGGAATTTTTCCCTGATTCTGCCTTCAGTTAACTTCTCAGAGTAAAGAGTAAAAATAGCAAAAGCAAAAGAAGTAAACTGTGGTGCCCCCAATTTTGAGAGGAATTTTTCAGTAAAGCTTCCTAACTCTGAGAAGCTTGATGTTAACTTGGGCTGAGCCTGGGGTCAGGCCAAAAGGTGCGGCAGGAAGTTTGTGCATGAACTCAAATTCTGCCCCTATTACCCCATGTAACAGCACAGACTTGAGTACCCTTTTCTTGAATTTATACTCCAGAGGAGAGCTTGATGAGTCTTGTGATTTTATGTTGAGACTGATGCTTTTCTGTCTCACCTCTGGAAACAAAGACTTTCCCTCTGGCATGGGTTTTGCTCTCTTCAGAGGTCTCCTAGCACATGCACAACTAAGTTCAGTGCTAGTGTAAGTGGGCACAACCTTTGATCACTCAGCTGAACTGAGGAGCCTACACCAGCTCTGAACCTGTCCCAGTCTACCAGAGGAGAGGTGTTATTGACTACTGGGAGCATCTTACTCAGTACTGCTAGCACCACAAACATATGTTAAGATCCACCCTCTCCATCACTTCCCAGCACCTGCATTGCCCCTCATCTCCCTTTTAAATTAGTTTAATTCTCCATCCTAACCTGAACCCCAAAATAAACTCCCCTTATTCCTTTTTTTTTTTTCCTGTTTGTTTTCGTGGGGGGTGGGGGAGGAGAAAGGCCCGATGGACATCTCAGCCGCAGTGGTGATTTTGCAGCGTTGCTAAATTCAATCTCTGATTAAAGCCGGCGCGCTGCGAGCTCCCCCTCCTGTCGCCGAGCCGGTGCCGTTCCGCCCGGCTCTGCTCGGGGCGGCTCCGGCTCGGCACCCGGGGCACCGGCAGCAGGGCAGAAGGATGCTGAAGAGGGGCTAATTTTGCAGGAAAACTCCTTGGCGCCGCCAAAGGACGCCTGGCACTGAAAAAAACTGGCACGTTGGAGAGCAAAGCAGCTTTATGTCGTACACTAGAGCCTTCATGGGCTAGTGTGATAAAATTGTCTGGCACAGCATAACACTAGCCTTTGCCAGGACATCACTTATTTTATACAACTGCATCTTTAAGAAGGAAATAAATGCTGAAATTACAAGAAAATCCCTTGTTTCTTTGCAATCTCCATATCTTCCTTTGTCATGGTTTAACTCAAAGGGCTTGGGATATGAGACAGAGAAAACAGAATTTTTCAGAGACTGTAAGCCTGCCCCTGAGTCACAGAGGAAGAGTGAATGCAGACTAGTGTTGAGAGAGGGCACCAAATGCATTGTAGTCAGAAAAATTTTGTTCAGGTTCTCCCCATCCGTGCATTCTAGATGCAGTGTGTCTCTGTAGAGCAGGAGGAAGAGCAGACCTTTGCATGAGGCATGAGGGATGGGAGAGCCAGATCCAGAAGTGCATCTGCTGTGGATGCTGCTGAAGCTCATCTTCTCACACAATGTCATGAGAGCATTTTAAGAAGGAATAAAGTTTTCCAAGCGAAAGCTCTCCTGAGAAATCATCACCAGTCAGTGTTTCCAGACAGCAGGCAATCACTGTGGATCTACCCTTGGGTCTGTCGTGGTTTAGAGTCCAATTACACAATGAAGCTGAACAAAACAAGTCCTAGAGCTTCCTCTCACTTTTTCAGAGGTAGGGTATATTCTGAAGAAACTGTGAACCAGTTGCTTGAGGTGTGTAGCTGTTCTCTTGTTTACAAACCAGAGCCAACAACCCAAATGGAGGGGGGGAGTAAGGGGGAAATTGGATTCAGGCCCCTCTTGAATATGATCTGAGAGCTGTCGGCTAATAGGGAACAAGAGGAGCACCATTTGAGATGAAAATGAATCCCAAGCACAGGACAATTTCACCTGTGTCCTTTTGTGACTTCCCACTCCCGGCAGGCCCTGGAAATGAATGGAAGATGGTCTAAGCCATTGGACTAGGGTGGGGAGGACACAGGGGTGTTGACACACAGGGAAGCAGGCTGGGGAGAGAGGCTCACCCCTGGAACTGAAGGGATTCATTGAAACTCTGCATAGAGTACAATGAGTCAAGCAGCTATTCATTTGACATTGGAGGTGGGAGTAAAGAATGCAGTACTTCATTTGTGGGCTTGCACTAAAGCCTAAGCAAAAGTCTGAGAGACAGTAATGTGTGTTTGCACAGTCTGCAGCCCAGCCAGGGAAATCTGGCACAGCTCAGGTACCACTGGGTAGATGTTTTCAAAAAAATCCAACTTCTGGCCTCCCCATTCCCATCTCTAAAATATATCAAGGCCATTCATAGGGCCCTATAAACTGTGGAGCACAGTTAGACCCTGGGACAAAACACATCTGTACTTCTGAGCAGACTGTGCCTGTATTGTGGGCTGCAGCTGTGAGCTGAGAGGTACATCTGCAAAGCAGGGCAGAAGGAGACCACCATACATACAGAGAGGAACAGAGCTTTACACCTGGTGTAAAGCTTTAGCCCTTCCCAGACCAGGGGACCAGGTGGATTTAGAACAGCCATAACCTCCATTGGGAAGCTGGGGTGGATGAAGATGCTTGTGAGTACGCCAGAAACCTTTTCTCCTCTTCCTTCCCAATATTTTCACACATGCTGGAAGCACATCCCATAGCCAGGAGCCAGGAGGAATGGACAGATTAAATTCTCACCCCCGTGAGCTGCTTTAAAACACCTTTAAACCACAAGGCTATTGAGAAGTATTCTTAGTGAGAGCCAGACCTTTCCTCTTAGTCAGAACTTTACATGAGGCAAGTTTGCTGGTTTCAGTTGGACACTAGTGTTATTTATTTTGGTTTCTAAAATTAAATCAGAGTTTTAATCTTAGAAACAGGCAATGAGGAATGAAGAAACCTTCCAGCCATCAAAGTGAGATTTGACTCAAAAAGGAAGAAAGAACCCGGTTGTTCATAGGCAGCTTCAGAAATCAAAGAAGCCAGAACCTCCACTTCCCCAGTCGCCACCTTGCCAGCGCTGCCTTGGCACCAGGCTCCTCTTCTGAAAATGTGAGTGGGTGGAGCTGTATTTGCAGGCTGGAGGGAGTTCCTGGGCTGACACACTGCCAGATTCGGGCCTTGTTAACTGTTGCATTCGCTGTCAGATGCTGAGATTATTACAGGAACATTTTTAATAAGGGGGAGGGGGCAAAATTAAAAAGAGGCTATTAGATTAAGCAGCCACCCTGAAACAATCTGTAAGTCACAGTTAAGAGAAAGAGATCGGGAAGATTTGCCAAGTTCAAAGGTCTTCATTATTCATGTTCCAATAGCTGACTTGATGGATTATCTCTAGTCTGTATCCCTTTATTCCTTCCATCTCTCCTAAAGACAAATGCTTAAGACAAATCTCTAGATGGAGGGATAGCCTCTGTAATAGATTATTTCTTATTACTTAGAAATTGGTTAATAATTTACTAATTCAATTTCACTGCTCCATCCCCCACTTCAATTAATCTTTAGAATATAGAGTAAATGCTGTTCTTTGTTCTTCCAGGACTAATGAAGAAAGAAACTAATGAGGAGACCTGGCCTTGCAACCTTTCTAAAGATGATTTAGTGGCATAGTAGTCAAAATTTTTTATCTGCTTTTATTTACTTCTACTTATTAAACACAAAATCCATCCACAAACCTGAAAGTTGTACAAGCTGGCTATGAGCCCAATTTCAAGCATACCACACAAGTCTTACTCTAGGAAAATTCCATTTCTTGTCAGAGTGTTACAAAAGTCATGCACACCTACACTCTTCCATCCTGTAGATAAATATTTTATACAGATACTTTATACATACTCAAATAAAACAAGATATAGCAACTTTTGTACAGCAACTCAAACTCCTGTCTACCACTCTGGGAGGGTGCTTTAAGATTTAGTAGATGTAGAGAGTAATTTGTTTCTAACAAATTGTATCTGTGGCTCTGTGGCCATAACACATTTCAGATTTTTTTTTAATCTCATCAGTCAGGAATTACACCAGCATTTTCAATTCGGCCACCTGATATCCTTTGCAGCCCTTTTCCCTATAAATCTATTATCTCTGGTTTCTTACTTTTCTTCTATTGTTTTTTCTTACCCAGTCCCTCACACCAGCACTCAGAAATGTTTCCAGCCCTGCCCATAACAGCGTGCCCAGGATTCACAGGAGTGTGGGATTGATGGCTGCTTGTCTGCCAGTGCACAGGTGTGAATTAGGAAACCAGGACAGACTCCAGCCAACAGACTTTTGTCCTTGCAGCATGTTGTGTCATCAGTGGCAGGGAGATAAACATTCAGGGCACCAAATGACACATTGTAGTGTCCAGACACTTTTTGCCAAGTGGCAATTCACACCTTGGGGAGGACCAAAAAAAAAAATTGTATCTGTCAAAAAAACTCCCAACAGTAACATATGTAAGCTTACTTCATGTAGCTGCCACTGATATAGGAAGCAAACAGCCTTTTTGCCCACATCTCCAAGTTTGCTCATGCCTGTTCAATTACAGAACAAGGGGAATATATAAAGTCTATATTTATATTTATGTTAAGCCTATATTTAACAGACAAATGAAAATACTGTCCATCTAATGAAGGGGAGAAAAGCTGCTGTTGAGCGTGGGAGAAAGCCTATCAGCCAGGACAGGGCTCCTCACAGCAGGCTCTTGGCATCCTTTTCCCCATGAACAAGAGACCTGAGATCTGTTGTCTGAGTTTGCTTCTGAGGGCTGTGTAAGCAAGCAGTGGCTGGAAGGCTATATCCAGGTCTGCTACAAGCCAGCAGCACTCATTAATTTTTTGTCTTCCTACAGGGGTGGGAAATTCCCTGTGCATCTTGTTTTCTACTTTGCCCTTGAGCATAAGAGAGGGAAGGGCTTGCTGTATGAAATTTGCTTAACAGATTCCTAATTCTACTAAGCAAACACATCTACACACCACAGAGCAGGCCCACAAATATATTAGAATTGTGAATTGTCCCAGATCTTTGGCAGTAGGGAGTAAGATTTTCCAAGTGACTGAGTAAATTGATGCCTCCAAAAGCACCGTAAACTGATCTACTGGGCTTGACTCTGAGCTCCCTTTATTCCAGTGTAAATCTGGAGTAAGCCTGCTGAACTCAATAGAGTTATGCCAAGGCAAAGTCAGAATCTCTCTCTTCACTTTTCTCCCTTTACTGTGCTGCCTAATCCCATAGCTGCAACGAAACTGAAAAACCTATATATACAAACTCCATTGGCCTGGCTATCTTATTGTGAAACCCACAGTATATCCAAACCTTATAAAAAATCATTCAAGTGTGACACTGTCCCCTCTCTTGCATTTTTGATAAGCACAGAGGAAGTGCTGCCAATAGCCCAGGAATGGGAAGACAGGAAAATAGTATTTCAGAGCAGTGGAAAAAGCCATAACTGAATGGTTATTAAGGCAGGTAAATTAAAGAAACCCACAACACCTGGGTAACACATCCACAACACAGGGCTACAGCACAGATGTTAAGGCAACTAAAGGATTCCTCCAATGGCAATCTTTGAGTGTGTCCACTAACAAGTTGCTTCTAAAAACCTGATCCTATCCAATGGCTTGATTTGAAATATATTAAACTAATGCAAAGAATCTTTTTTACTTCATCAGTCAGTACATGAGGCTCGATGAACTAAAATAAAAGGCAAACTGGCGAAATTCTGTCATTTTAAATAAACCCACAGTTTCTCAGGTTGCAGATAATTGTACTGCATTGTTTGTCCTGGGTGACACTGTATATTTAGTAGGGTGAATGTTGCCTTTCTGTGGCATGGACAAAAAATAAATGGACATCTTCTGAGATTAGCAGATGTTAAAAGCAAAAATAATGGCAGAATTTAGAAGTGACATTGGAAAGGTGTTAGTCCTGTCTCTGCTATTTAAAACATCTCCAAGATCTTTGCCAAAAAAATCCTAGGAAAAATGGTAATACTCTGCTTCCTTATTAGCTGTTTTTTTAAAAAATCATATTAATATGTCTTTCATATCAGCCTACGCTGTAAAGACTGCCTGTAGTTTCAATACATAAATTCTGAGATCTGAAATGCAAATTTCATTTTTGAGGACATGACAATTTATGTGCAAATCTTCAAAGAGCAACTCTCCTTCTGACTATACCTAGCCGAGGAAGTACTCTTGACATCTGTTGTTCAGTGTCTTTTATATTTTCTTTTTCAACCTCAGTTTTGAAGACAAACCCTTTCAGGGTGTGGTAAGCTTGCCACCCAAAGTGCCACAGAGCTGTGCAGTTTCACTGACACCTTAAACACTGTATTCTCTATAGGAGGCATGTTCTTCTGCTTTGTTCTAAGCATACACATCACTGGATTCTTACCAGACACATGTCTCTGGGCTGGGAGACATCTTACTACAGCAGATTTATTTCTATGAAAATACCTATTTCATAAAAAAAAAAATAAATTAAGGAGTGAAACCCTTGAAACAGGACTTAAAATTCTGCAATTATGTTATTATGTCCCGTTCATATTGTAGTAACACCGAAAGCCTAATTATGCAGTAGGAGTGAAAAGTTCATGTCCAGAGGGCTCCTATTTGTATCACATCAACTGATGCAAAAGGTAGTGGTTCTCAAACTGTAGGCCTCCGTGGACCTGACAGGCTGTAGAGCATTTGCTGTGATCAATCAAGAGAAAGCTGCTTCGTTACTGATCAATCAAGAGAAAGCTGCTTCCATGGACAGTTGTAAGGCCCTTCAAGGAATAGCCTGGAAGCCTGGAAGAAACAGGAAATATGGAGAAGGACCTCGAGTAGTGGCATTTACTAGGGAAAGAATGGGGGAAAGGAACTAATTGACCATTTTGTATGCTTGGAGACAACGGGAGAAAAAAATCTGGCAGACTGGACAGATTGTACTGGCCAAAATTCAGGGTATCACTTACAAAGAGTTAAGAAAAGAAAAAAGGAAGAAGAAATTGAAAAGGTAAAAAACAATCAGAGAATCATGGTCATACAAATAAGGAGAAAGACAGTACTAAAGGCTATTGGGAGAGGGAAAGGAAAGAAAAAGTCAGAGGGGTAGAAAAGCTACAATAAATTCTTTGATAAAAAGTTGCAAACACAGCATTAAAGGAAGCTCCTCCTGCTCCAGTTCTAACTCAACAGAAACGCTGAATGAAAAGATTGGCAAAGAAAATTCATTACACCATGGATAAAGTTTTCCAAAGCATGTCTGTGCAACCAAAGAGGTTGTCATATTATAAAATGTTATATAATTATACAGTACCTTGTGTGAAGGCTCTAGAAGTGAACCTTTTTCCAATTTGGACTTGTATCACTCTGGAAAGGCTATTAATTAAACTGGAGACAGCATTTTTATGGTGGGACAGGAGTTCACAAGTAGGGTTATGCTTGTTTAACTGTGCCTGTATGGTTGCATTGATGTGAAGGGTGAAACATGTCTGTGTGGATAAAGTCTGATATCTAGCTGCCCTTCAGGCCATAAACATGACAGTCTTTAGCTTAGCAAGAAGTCACGTTTCAAAGACACCTTTTATGATGGAATGGGAACAGAACAAAACAGCACAAGGTTATTTAACAACAACAAAAAAGGTATTTTACAGGTAGTCAGAAATGTTTAGGTTTCCTAAGCTTGTACTTCCATGTCAGCAATTGCTGAATATGCTACATGGAACTTGATGAATATGAATGAGAGAAGAGATAATGAAAAAGTGTTATGTGTGAAGTTTTAGTCCATGCTGTGAACGCTTCTATAACCTTTGGCATAATCTAAGAGTTACCATGGTCTATATCAGGAATTAAAAAAATAGACAATAACGTTTAAGAAGTTTTGAAATGAAGGGCTCTCTACGGCTGGATTTGTTAACAACTTACACTTTTTGTTTCAATTAGTTACACGGGAAATGAAGAATACTTTATGACTCAATAAAGATGAAAAACTATATGATTCAGGTGTTAAATATAAGTACTGGTTAACAATCAGATGCATGTTCTATTCTTTGCTTTCATGTACTGGTCAGACAAAAAGAGAAGAAAAGAATTGCAATACACTGGTTTCTCGAGAATGTAGCATCAGGGATCTGTAAAAGTCTGAGTGATTCTATTGCTTCCTTTTGAAGGCTCTGATAATAAGAAGGCCTAGGGAGAAAAATTGCAGTTGAAGACCATTGAAGTCTTGAACTGTAGTCAAGCCACAGAGTGAAATTACTGAGCCCTGAACACCTCTCCTGATCCTTCTCTGTTGAGAAGAACCTTTGTTAGATGAGGAGCCAGAGGTTGAAAGACTCAATTGAAATCCTCACTAAATACATTTTCTAAGAAGTTAGGACATGTAGATTTTTTTCCTCACATAGATTTAGGAGACCACAGAATTGTAGCAGATGGGAAATCTCTCATTTTTTAATAGAAAGAATAAACTAGAATATTACCAATTCAGCTTATGAGCAAGCAAAGCAGAATTTCTTGTAATAACCCTTCTGAGCCAGAGAGACATTTACTGTGACACTGAGAAATATTTGAAGGTGCAGCAAGAAAGGACTGTAGGTGCAAACATTATTTATAAAACGAGAAACCCTTTTATCTCAAATACTAGGAAAATTACTATGTCCACTTATTACTGAGTTCTTAAATAGCCCATTCAGTACAACTGACTGACATTTTATATGTCTTACTGCAGATCTGCATCTCCACAATGAGTGATTTTCCACGGTATATATTCCATGGTCAATCTAACATTCTGGTGATCATATGATAAATACTGTACTTTTTCATCTGATTTTATCAAAGTGATAAAATCAAAGGCAGAGGCACAAACTGTGAGCCTACACTATTAATAAGCTGTCTATAGTAGTCCTCCTATCTGACTATTTTGTTTCAAGACAGAGACATTCTGAGGTTAAACTTACACCAGAAAAAGATCTCTTGGATATCTGTGCAGGCAATAAAGTTGTACAGACAAAATGCAATGTCAGGAGGTGCAGTCTGTGCTGGCAAACCAGTCTTAGACTGGCTTTTACTGGGCTACACCTGGTGTTATCCCAGCATAGGCACATCATAACATAACCATACGTCAGCTACGGATTTGCTCCAGCAGTGGGCATTGCCATTGGCCACTTAGTGGTGACAAATAAAAAGCAAACACAAGTTTAAATGTCAAGTTTTACTTTCCTGCATGCTAGCAAGAGAAGAGAGGCAAAAGCAGTGTATTTGCTGCAGTTTGGCCTTGATCACTCCCAGGAGTCCATTTGTCTGGGTCAGGTTGGCCCACATCTTTCATCTCTTCCGGAGCACTTGACAACAGGAATGCCATCACTCTGGGATCTTTCCTATGGCAGTACTGTTTGATGATAGTCCATTTACTGCTTAGTCTAGTATAATCCCCCCACTATCTGAGTTTCTCCAGAATTTGAGTACTGCTGCCAAGGAAAAGGGGTATATAGAAATGGAAAGCTGATGATGATCAATAAAATTACAGTTTCTGTAAACTGAAAAATAGGCAGAAACAGGAAAAACATCTGAATGAGGGGAGCATGCACTGCCAGAAGAGAAAAAGTCAAAGAGTCTGGAATACAGCAATCCAGGGAACCTAGACGTGGCTCTGAGCAATCCATTANGAGTCTGGAATACAGCAATCCAGGGAACCTAGATGGGGCTCTGAGCAATCCGGTATGGTGGAAAGTGTCCCTGCCCATGGCAGGGTGATTGGAACTAGGTGATCTTTAAGGTGCCTTCCAACCAAACCATTCTATGATTCTATGAAGAAAAGCAGAGCCAGCTACTGCAAAGCCCAAAGGAAACACAGAGACTGCTGGAAGCACAGAGAGGGAGCATTCTGCAGAGAAGGAGATCATCGGGCACAAAAAAGGAAGTGCCAAGTCTAATGAGTGGCTATGAGTGAGGTCTGAATGTGCACCTCTATTTCTACTTTCAGTCTAATTCAGGATAAACATAATTCTCTTTTTTTACAGGATGGAAAATGAAGATCAGAAATACAGAGTTAATGCCAGAAACACAGACAAGGCAAGCATTACATATCTCTCAGTCTTGATTGCTAAGTAATAGCTATAGATTGGGCAAACTGAGAAAGCAGTGAATCGTTGTATCTTCAAGGTAAAGCAATTCCAAGACTCAATCTTATCACCTGGAAGTGAGGCAGAAGCCCCTGGAAATACATCTCGTGAAACTTCTTATGAGGCTGTGAAATTGAACTGATCTAAGCATCTCCAGGTTTTCAATTACCAAAATGAACCAGACCATATACCAGGAGACACACAAAAGGAGAGCAGTAGAGGCAGAAGATCTGTATAGTTAAATGCAGCTATACTTCTCTGCTTAAGATTTTGGAATGAATTGCTAGCTGGTCTCTACATCTATCGGGTTCAGCCAGGACTTTACCAAGGCAAAAACATGTAACAGATCTCAAGTGTTTCTGTCCACACTGACAGTCTCCCAGCAAGGCCTTCAGGTCCCAGGACTAATCTCAAACAGAACCAAAACCAAGTAGTAAATAGCAGGAGCCTGATAATGAGACCTAAACTTTTCCTTCACAACTAAGTCCTCTTTTGTACTGGAATAAAAGGAGAGGAAACAAGTCTTTTTCTGCTGGTGGACCCTTTCATTCTTCTGTAAGGAACTGAAAAAGATATAATTCTAAGGACTAAGAGCTGTATTGTGTGAGAAAATTACAGCAAGGGAAGTTGGACAGCATTATTAGGTTATGGCAAGATAGTTGTGAACAGGAAACCAACGGGTAAATTCAGTATCTTGTGTCACATACCTAAGCCACTTGTGTTTTCTCTGTTACATTTTGTCTCACTTGAGTGAAGTTCCTTCCTCTTTTGGAAGAGTTTCTGTCTAGCTTTATTCAAATAGTTGTATCATAAGTCCTGAGCTCATTGTAACTTTTCCTTGCCACCTCACTTTGCATCACAGGACCACACAGAAAGGACAAAGTGTGTCATCACAGGATTGTGTGAGGTATCAGCATGTTTCTCACTTTGCCACTGTCACTTGCAAGCGTGACATTACCAGCAAACTGACATTAGGAGAGCCAAAGAAATGATAATTTCTTTCTGCTCCCCACAAAAGGTCTGACACAAAACTCACTGGAATTGCTGGAAATATAAGGCACTTTGGCTCAGACCCAAACAGACCAGCCAGAAAAAATGCTGAAAAGGTATTTGGAACTGACATGGTACAAAAGGGCTAATCTGAGTCACCTTCCCTTAGCAGAAGACTCAGAGCAATTCGAACTGGCTACCTTCTGTTGTGAATTAAGCTCAAAGCCCCAAAGGCAACTCGATTCCAGTCATCTATCTTTTCAGCCTCCTCCAAACTCAGTCCAGAGGGAAAAGTGACTAATCCTATTCAGTTGCTACACTGAACTAGTGCCATCGATTAAAAAAGCTTGGGGCACAGGGAAAATGAATAATCTGGGTCAGTTTTCCTCTGCAAGTCCTTTGCACAACTTGGCCAAGAAAATAAATTTTAAAAAAAACAAAACTAAGGAGACAGGAAGAGGAAGCACTGATAAGAAGGAAAGCTCACCCAATAAAGTGCACACACTTTACAGGAAAGAAATAGAAGCAGATCAGTGGCATTTTGTCAAAATTCCCAAGGTAGGATGAGATTGATTAGAGGAGGTAGTTCTATTTGGTGGAAAAATTATCATGTACTACACTCTCTTCCCTTTTTCCCGTGTCCATAAAGAGCTGAGAAGCCAAGCATGGAAGAAGGGCGAGCTGCAAAAACATTTCTGGGCGTAGAAGCCGGCTTCTTGGCTCCCTCCCTCTCCAGTGCTCTGGGTATGGCACGGCTAGCCCAGGAGAACAGTCCACTGCTGATCCCAGCCGTGACCTGGGAGGTGAGTCATTAAATGGGAGTTGCCACTGAAACAGCTGCTCGAGTGCTGACATTAGTAGGTACTTTCAGCAAAAGCATTTTTGGGTAGGCTTCAAAGTAAATAACCGCTGCTGCTGGTTATCATATTATGACTTTGAACAGGGTTACCAAGGATTGTGTGCTACAGAAAAGGTTAATCTACAGATAACCCCCCACCAAGATTATTAACATAATATAGCAAAAGTGCCTCTGCGATTTTGTAGGAATATTTACATTTCCTCTGCCTCTTATTACAGAACTGGAGGGTTTTCATTATTGCTATCAGTTGTCTCACTTGACTTTGCTGAATGTTTCCTGTGACAACAGGAAAGGGCTGGAGTTTTTTTTGTTTTTTTGTTTTTTTGGGGTTTTTTTGGTGGTGAAAATGAAGATTTTCTGTCTTAAAAGAGCTATTCCATATAAGCAGTGAAATACGTTAAGCCTGGTCACTTTGCTCTGTATCCTCACATCTTTTGCATTCGTCACCTGACACATAGTACCATACTGCCAGCCCCATATGCATCCAGAGTCCCCCAGGCCAGTTAGGAAAATGCTGGCAGAAGGGCTCATCGCAGTTTTCAGGAGCTGAATTCTGACCCCGTTTTGTCAATGAGGGGCATGAAATGATCATGACTTTTGGTGGATAATCAATCCACCTTTATCTAAATGCCAGTTTTCATGACATTTATTATGTGTATTCAGGGCCATGGCCAGTGGTGGAGATGCCCAAGCTCTACAGTTCCTAGATGGTAGGGTGATCATACCTTCCCAAGCGTCATCCTGGAGGTCAAACTGGACAGGCTGTCTCTGCTAGCAAACTGTTTTTGGAAGAAAGTTCACTGAAGCCTAATACATGGTACTACATGTGATAAAGACTGAAGAGCAGGACTAGCAGGAAAAAAAGCGCCCCAAAATCAAAACCCACACACAAAGACCATTTAAGTGTGACACTGCAGTGGAATTCCTTCTGTTGTCAGGGTGACACTCGCAGTGTCACTGGGGTGTACATGTCTAGCACACTGCACGGCGCAAACAGGAAACTAGGCAGCAAGTTTGGGGAGTGTAGGTAGATTAGGGATTAGCCCAGGGGAAGTGAGGTGCTACTGAGATGTGTGCAGAAAATGGGTGAGGGAGGAGAAAGAGAGAGGGCAAGGAGAGAGACGCAGCAGATGCAGAAGTCCAAGGAAGCAGGGGAAAGGGTGACAGAGGAAGAGACTGTCCCTGCAAGGATGTCCACTCTGGGCATACCTCTGGCTAAAATATTACAGGATATAAATGGCGAAAAGTCAGTGTCATGATCAGATGCTTGTATTGAGTCACAAAGTGTGAAGCTGCTGTCCCATGGAGGAAGGGCTCAGCATCCCCAGGCAGCCTGGCTGAAAGCGGACCCCAAACAAGTCACGAGCACCTACAACCCGACCCCAGCCTGAAGGGCTTCATCCCACTCAAGCCTCCGCCCTAGCTAAGGGGGAGGCTCTTCCCGGGGGCATCTTCACACCACCGGTGCCACGGGCGGGCAGGCGGCCGGGTTCCACCGCAGGCAGCAGCTGGGCACGGCCCCTGGCCGCGGGGAATGGGCACGGCTGCTCCCGGCCGGAGCCGTGCCCGAAGCTCGGGCCGTGTTGGCAGCCCGGGAACGGGCAGCGCCTGGCAGCGTCAGACGGGAAGCCCGGTGGGAACACCAGACGGGAAGCCCGGGCTCCAGGGGGAACCAGCCTCGGCTGCCCCTGCTCCTCCCCGCGGCCGCTGCGAAGCGATGTCCAGCCTTGGGATGTTCCCCCGCCCCCGTGCCCCGCCGCTCCTGCGGCTTCGGTTCTGTAATTGACCCCTCGGGACTCCCCAGGTGTCATGTCGTAACAGCGCCCTGTGGAGCCAGCAATCCCGTGTGCCTGCGGATCACCTCGAGGTCCTCCCGTGGGAGAAAGGGTGACACGCAAACTCCGATCCATTATCGTGGTGCGTGGTGGTGACAGTCCAGGGTATTTTCGGCCACTGAAGACACCAAGTAACTCGATAGGCGATCCCTCGATAGGCTGTGGAAACTGGCGGCACCGAGCCAAATGTGCCCCGGGTAAGGTCGGTGTGAATGCTGGTCCCCATTGTGCCTTCACGAGTGGGTCCGGCACCTCCAGGAAGAGCCGGGGCTGCCCACCGGGGCTGCTCCCCGCGCCTGGGCCGGGGGCCGTGGGTCGCTCCAGCCAAATCACTTTTCTCCGTTGGGTGGACGGGGAGCGAGAGACGGGCAGCAGAGGTTTCGGAGCAATGAGTAAATCGCCTCACGATTACAACACACTAGCGAACACAACACGCCTTTTCCCGCAGACGGGCTCCCCATCAGGGGACTGGGGGAAAAAAAAAATCGCTAATACTTTTACCTTTGGAAAATTGAAAGGTCTGTGTGTGTATCTGCGTGCGTCTGTGTGTTAGTGCTGTCGCTGCCAAGCCCAGAATTTTGTTTTCTCTCCCAGCATGCGTTGATGACATCACGAAGTGCCCCTTCTTTGTGTGTCAGTGATGTCACCAAATGCAGTGTGGGGGACAATGGAATCCTGAACTCCGGGCGAGGGCGAGTGGGAAGCGGCTGCTCCTGCTGCTGGTTCAGGGCTGAGCCGGGGGAGGGAAGGGAGGACACAGCTGCTGCTTTAGGGCTGAAACAGGTGAGAGACGGGAAAGCTGCCGGGGATTCCTTTTGCCTGGATTGGTGGGGGTGAGTGGGCTTTGGGTTAGGCTTGTTTGTTGGGGTTTTTTTTTTTCTGTCCTTTCCCCCCCTTATTGCTTTCAAACTGAGACAGGTGAGAAGTTGCTGCTGCTGCCAGAGGGACAAAGCAGGTGAGGCAGGGGAGAAGCTTTGGGGTTGAAACAGTTGTGAGAATAGGAGGAAAGCAAGCAGCCCCCGCGCCGAGCCTAATACCCCCCTCTGAGCC
>VYXF01010446.1:1705439-1765231 GCA_013397295.1 Polioptila caerulea | reverse complement strand
CGGGAACCCAAGGGACCAGGGCTGTTCCATTTTTATCTCCTACACCCCTAGGCTCGATAGTGGTGGGTGGTGATGGCTCCTCTTGTGTGTGCAGTTTGGGGGAGATTAGAAAGAATTGCTTTGAGCTTCCCTGATCCTCGCAGTTGTCCTCGTTCCAGCCTCCTCTCATTCTGCACTTGCTTTCTGAGAGGAAGCTTTTAGAGTCCCTTTCCCCCTGCTCCTCGGTGTTACTAGTGCAGGGGAAGCTACTGCTCCTCCTGCTACGGCTGTAGGGCCTAGAGAGGAGAGGGAGACATGAGGATCCTTTAAAAGGAGCATGACCCAAACACAGAGCGAGATTGTCAGCAGCCTTTCTCTGTGTGTGTTTGTGTTCACTGTTTGTTCCCCACGCCCCATGGTGTCTCCTCTCCAGGTTGGGGTGTGTGGTGGGGGGGTCGCTATGTCGGATGACGATTCGAGGGCCAGCACCAGCTCCTCCTCATCTTCATCCTCCAACCAACAGACAGAGAAAGAGACAAGCACACCTAAGAAGAAGGAAAGTAAAGTCAGCATGAGTAAAAACTCTAAACTGCTATCTACCAGTGCCAAGAGGTGAGGCTGCAGTCAGTTTTCTCACTGATTTGTTGCATCTTCCCTTCTTCCTCATTTTATTTTGCTCTGTTTCCCTGCTGCTCCCATTCCTCATCTCTAGCCCTTGTGTTCAACCTTTCTACGTGAAGCTGCTATTGTCTCACTTTTTTCAGTGTCTCACTGCAGTGTCTGCCCAACTTCACTGCTCTCTGGTCCCTCTTCCTGCTTGTTCTAAATATTTTCCTGGCTTTTCTTCTTCTGGGCTGGTATTCTGACACTCAATTATTTCTGCTGTCTTTTCCTTTTTCCTTGCTAGCATTTGTTATGGGAATGGTGTAGGATTAACATTTAGACCTTTTTTTTTTTTTTTCCTCCTACTGGAAGCTATATGGTCTCAAGTAAGGCGTTGCATTTCAACATCCGTTTCCCTCTCTTGTCGGTTGGAGTTTAGAGTGTCTTTTTTTCTTTCCAGGACTGATTTGGAGATTAATTAATGTTTGTGAAGTTTTGAGTTTACTTGCTTTGGAGAAGTGCACTCCAGTGCAAGGGGTTTAGTATAGCCCCAGATCTTTACCAACAAATACATTACTGTTATTTTTGTCTGCTCATCACTTATATTGAATTTTCTTTGTATGGTAGGATGCTGACTGGAATAAATAATCCATAGCAGGCCCACTTGTGGACATTCTGCTCTAAAATAATCTTTGCTCACAGCATAGAGTGGGTTTTGGCTTTTTTTGAGAATCAAGTAATTTTTATTCCAGAATAATGTGTAGGGAGAGACACCTGTGTGGAATAGTAATTCCAGAACAGCTATGTCGGTCAGTTTTGTTCACTTGGACAGACTCTTGGAGCTACTCATTTGAAAAAAAAAAAAAAATTTGTTACCCTTTCTTATTTATTCTGTGTGTCACCTGAATTCAGCACCATCCTGCTCTGGGGAGCTAAGCTGACAAATGGAGGTTTTCAAGCAAACTTGCAGTACTTCAGTAAGAATAATAAACCATCTCACTGAACAGCTTTGCCAAGCAGCAGAGAGGTTGTATCAGTAGGTGTCTGAAGTGTCTGGGGTTTTATGCAAATGCCCTGTCGTAGCAACTAAGTTCTCTGTGGCTTTGTAGAATTTAGGCAGTTTGGTTATTCCAGATCTCCACTCAGCAGGTTTCCATGGTAAACTGACATAGATAGTGGCAAGCAGTGTTTACGTGTTGTGCCCTTCACTCTTTTAAGGAGAAGATTTTAAACTGCCTCCTGAGGAAAGGCTATGGTTCTTGTGTGTGACAAGTGGCAGGAGATGCTGGCTGAGTTTAAAAGAGGAGGGAGGCAGGCTGAATGCTGGGTGGGGAAATCTGGAAGGGAAGCCTGAGTGACAGTAATGGGACTCCAGGGAAGAGGATGATAGCTGGTTGGGCGTTTTGTGGCAAAAGCAGCGTAAGCCCAGAATAGTCTGGGCTGGGAGGACAGGGTGTTGGCTGAGCACACTGGAGAGAGGGAGCGTCTGGACTCCTAGGGAGGGGACATGGGGGTGTTGTGTGGCTCTCGAAGGTGAAGAGAAGGGAGAATTGAAGGTGGTAGGAATGTGCAGGAGCCTCAGAAGTAGATATTCACCTTCCTTAAAGTGTCCTTGAGAATGGCGCAGTTATTGACTCCCTCAGGGCTGCGGGTTTTTTTTCTCAGGATGGTGATGAGAAGCTGGGGGAGAGAGGAGGGAGCCAATTTGGCAATGACTGTTTCTCTCAATCCCGTAAGACAAAATTCCTTTTCAGACTGCAGTTTCCTCTCGATGCATCACATTTGCAGAGGTTTCCTCTCATTTACAGGCTGCTTGGCAGAGTGAAGTGGACAGTCTTTTCCACTGTGTCGTTGGCATCTTTGTGGGAGCGCAGAGCAGTGCACCTCTCTGGGTTCAGTGCACGATGCCTGTCTGTTTTTCTGCCTGTCTCTTTAACAGGGCAGGGTGCTTGTCCTGCTTTTAGGGGATTTAGAGTGGTGGGAGGCTGCAGCTGAGAGTGCCTCTCTCTTATGTACTGTAGCAAGCTCACAGGGACAGTACGTCTGCAAGGAAAATGTGTTAACTGCTATCCCACACAGTGACTTACCTTTGTTCCTTCTTGCTTTATTGCCACAGGATTCAGAAGGAATTGGCTGACATCACCTTAGATCCACCTCCCAACTGCAGGTTGGTGTTGATTCCTTACCTGAGGAGGGTGGGGAAGGTGAGGGGCTGAAGTGTGCTGGTGTGTTTTAACTGCCCTCGGAGGATCTGGTTGGAGCAGAGGAATGGCTTTTTAGGTGACCAACAGTACTTTTGAGAATGCTTGCATGACTTTAGTTTCCAGGTGGAGGTACCTCTAGAGATTGTATGTGTTTTGACCAGTTTTCTGTTTGTTTTGGGGGTTGTTTTGTTTTTTTAACAATTGCCTTTCAATATGTTATGCTGTTTTGTGTGTGCACGTTTCGGAAACTGGTCTATAAAGAAGAGTGTGAAAACTTTCTCCTTGTTTGTTTTGGTTTTGGTTTATAAATCTAATGCCTGACTGCACTAATCTTATATAAATAAGAGTCCTGCCAAGGAAGCAGAGAATGCTCTGAGGTTTTTAGCTCAGAGTTTTGTTGTGAACAGCAGCTGACGGTGGAAGAGAAGTGTGAATCCGTCACTCAGTGGGTGCCCCACTGGAACATACTTCTTAGCTGATGAAACAGAAAGCAGGGATATTCCATTGCCCTTTATAAAGCAGCTTGGTTTTGAGTATGTTTTAGAAATGTGCATTGTTTTTTTTAAAACATCAGGCAGGTTTATTTGTTTCATTGCATGGTGTCCCTGAACCTCTTTCCATTTGGGGAAGAGGCAGTATTAGTGTAACATCTTTGGTTACACTTGCTCATCCGAGAGGAAAGAGGCTTTCTATCTGGTCTGTATTTGCTGTGGTTGCCAGTGCATGACTCTGTTTCCATCTTCTTGCTGTAGCTGAAGTTTGATGTCTTTTGATGTTGGTAATAGCCGAAATCAGAGAAAATTATGTTTATAAATAACTGTTTATATTGGTCTTTTTTGTATTGCATTTCCACCCACAAATGTACATTAACCTTTTTATTGAAGCTTTTTGCCACTGTTAGTCTGTGGGGAGGCATTAGCACAAGAGTTAGCCTGACAGGTTCCTGAGCCACCCTTTTAGTTCCCGTCCCTAGGATCATAATTAATTAAAGGAGAGATTGAATGTGATGTGTAACATCTAATCTGATACTAAGGTGATTTTTGTGCTGTTGAGATGATAACCAATAAGTTTTGAAATCTTTAGCTGTGACAATGTTGTTTTAGGGACAATAATGTCTTACCTGAATATTACAAAATTTCTTGGGCTGGAGATGTCTGTCCTGTGTGCATCCCAGCTCTGTGTCAGGATGAAATCCACATGCTTTTCCCTCCTCCTCCCACTTTAACCTGATTTTCATGGGAAAGAAACACAGAAGCGCATATCAGGCACTGTTACTTGCTCTCTAAATAACTGAGTCTGGATGGTCAAGGTGCTGGGACTTCAGACTGAACTTTGCAAGTCTATCCAGAAGCTATGATAGTATAGGAGTACATTAGATCGTGCCTTTCTTCTGAAGGTTTGTGTAAATGGTATTAGAACCCTAATTTGCACTTGTTTCAATTGGATTCATTCACAGGTAAAGATGAACTAGCAGACTACTTGTCAAAATACAGTATAGTTTTGGGTTTTCTTTTTTAATTATGTAGACCATTGAGGATAATGTGCTTCAAGGCCCACATCGTAAGTTTGTGTTATTTCAGCCTTTCCAAATACTTCTAACAGTAAAAATTAGTTCTCAGTACAAATAGTGATGATTAATCTTCATCCGTAGTGGAGTTACAAGTACCCTGCATTCCTTTTGGCTTTCAGATGAGTGACAGTGAAGGCTGGCAACTCCTGCAAGTAATGCATGAAATTGGTGTAGTTGTTATTGCCTTTTAATATTTTGATAGGTAGGAAAACGTGAGTGGAGGGGTTTGTTGTGTATGTGTGTATGACCAAAGGAGTTTTGGTATTGCTCATCCTGGGGTGAACTCACCCTGCCTCTGTAAATGTGGTGCTAAGAACCAAGAGCAGCAGCTCTGCTTATGGCTAACGAGGCTCCAGTTGTGCAGTCGAGCGCTGGGAGTTTGCCCCTGTAGCGGCTGGTTTGTAAAAAGGGGGGCAGGTGCCAATTGCCACAACAGTGAGATGAGTTTCAGCAGTTGCAGTGATGGGGAAAGTTCGCCTCTTGTGAAAAAAAGGAATAGAAATAGTCAATTTATGACTGTGAGGAGATTAAACAAAAGAGAGACTTTGGTTGCTGCATGATGTTTAAGGCCAAAATTTTTTTCTTGGGAAGTCTGATAACAGAGTCACTGCTTTCCTTTATATTTTTTCCTTTCATATGAACATTACTGGCATGCTGTGAAGGAGGTATTAAATACATAGTTCGAGAACTTAGTTTCAATTTCCTGCCTTTATGACTTTCCTTATTCTAACCTTTCCTCTGACCTCCTGCCCCTCATATCTCTGCTGCCTTTATGCCTCTACAGACCTTTTTCAGGTGTCACTGGAGGAGAGGCCAGTCCTCTCCTTTTAGGCATCTCGCTCTCTCCTGCCAGTTTAATCTTAGGACTTACATATTCAGGGCATTATGTATGATGCCACGTACTACCTGTTGTACTGTCAATTTTAGGAGTTGCCAAAACCTCAAGTCACATTTGAAAATGTTTGTCCAAAACTGTATCCTGTGTTCTATTGGAAACATCATGATCTTTTTCCTTTTTCTGGACATCTGTTCTTATGCCCCCCACCACCATGTTTGTATTTTCCCCTGTTCTATGCGCTGTGTTTGATATAAGTTCATGGTTGGCTGTGCTTTAATTTTTGGCCTCGCTGTAAAATACTTTTTTCTTCTTTCAGTCTTGTTGCATTAATGGGGGTTCAAGATACTTAACACATCCCAGAGCAGCTCTGCATATTGAAAGACAAAAGTTCAGGTTGTGAATGATTTTTAGTAAGAAGTGTTTTACCGAGTCTTACATGAGGTATTTTTCTCCTCATAAAATATGACATACAAGATGCAATTACAAATAATGCCAACCATTTGACATTTCAAAAAAAAATAGCTTAAAAATAAATGTTTCATTTTTATTTTTGTAGTTTTCAGTGACTGTATTTTCATGTATGTAACCCACAGATCATCTGTTTAAAAAACAAAAACCAAAAAACCCAAACTCCAAGCACACTCAACACCCTGTGATTGAGCAGCTGTGTGGTTTTTACACATATGTGGGTAATATGAGGGGAAGTTTATTCCAGAACTTCCTCTTTCCTCAGTACTTTCTTTGCTTCTGATTTTTCCATAGCTTGCCTGTGTCCCCCAGAATCTTACCTGGGCTTGTGTCTCCTTGGCTTGTTTATTTCTCATAGTCCCTTTGCATTTGTGTCTCCTTCCTCAGGCTGGGATTTTGATTTTCACAAGCTAGCACAGTTAGTTGTGCAGAGGTGCAGAGTGTGTGCAGGGGAGCAGTCTCTGCTTGGCCTGCATTCAAAAAGTAGATTTTTGGACTTGAAAACATTTTCTAAAAAGATATATTTAATACATGTCACAAATTTGTGGGTTCCTGCTGGGAGCAATGCTGGCCTCATAAGTGTCCTAGTGTAATGTATGTTTGGCAGCTACTTCTGAATGGATTTTAATCCTCTTCATTATTTTCAGTAGGCCAGTGCTCTGGAGGTCTTTAATTTCTGCAAGATGATTTGACTCCTGATATTAATACTGAGTTATGAAAGTTAAATATGGCTTTCAAGTTCAAAAGGTGGTTAGTGGTTAATATGAATTGGAGAATGACTGTTTGGACCTAAAGTGTTTTGAATCTTTTAAGAGTGTATTCCTTGATCTCTTCTCCTACTTTGTTTTGTATCAGGTAGTTTAACTCCTGTTTTAGAACTCAAAGAAGGGAACGAGGAACTTCTTGCTTTTGGTCTTTTGTATATGCTCATGACAGAGGAGGTATCGTGCCTTTGCTTTGGGCCTGCAGATGTCAAAATATGATTCCATCTTGCTGTGTAGGCAGTCCTGACTTTTGTTTCTGTGCTGGTAACACTTCTTATGAGTGTTGTGCAAAAGATTTCCTTCTCTTGCTGTGATTAAGTGTCCAAAGCTTTAAGAGAAGTTAATTAAAGCTTTAAGTGCTCTTTATTAGCTTTTGTCATTTATTCAACTCTGTATCTAAGCATCTCCTGATGGTAGATCTGCTTATTGATGTGAGGTCATGGAACAGGTGATTTTCCCCATTTTTAGGGGTGGGGAGTTACAGCACACAAAAAACAAGTGACTTGTCCAAGGTCATGCAGGAAATCTCTGGCAAAGTGGAGAAATGAATGTAAATCTCTTTTGTTTCAAGCTAACTTGCAGCTGAGCTGTTCTGCTGGAACTGTGTGCATCAGTTGCATTATGAGCAGGGCTTTGAATTTGTGCTTTATTGGGTGTCTGGTATTGACTGTATGTAAGCATGGTAATTTAATGTTATTTTTCCCATCTGTGTAGAGGGACCAAAATGGATATTAACTAGAATTAATGTTTTTTAATCTATCTTAGCCAAACCGAAACAAGTTTGTCTCCACATGGCTCATTTAAGTCCATATAGGCAAGACCAGCTGTTATTTAAACAAAAATAATTTTCAAACCTTTGCTGAAGGAGTCATTTGCCTGCAAGGCTTGCCATTGCTTCAGAGTAAAATGCTATCACAAATTCATTATTTAAATAATAATAAAATACGGTTGTGTTTCTTGGCACCTTCAGCCCAGTTTTTGTAAATTTGCAGAATAAGGGCCAGATCTCCTTGAGAGTCTCATGAAAGTTAACTGTCAGCACTTAATAAATATGTAAATATATCTCAGTAAAGATGGTGGGGAGAAGTGCTCTCTATTATAACGTTTGGAATATTAATAGTTTTCAAAACTTTGCAACGTGGAATTAAGATTTCTTGGCTTGAGAGAAGTCTGCATAAAATGTGTGGCTCAAAGGCAGTTTTGAACTCCACAGCTTCGTATTATAATTAATATATTTCATCTACGTACCGTGCAAGTCTGGCATTTGTCTTGCTTACATTTGTTTTTTTACGGTGCTTGTAATTTTTTGCAAACATATTTTTTCAATACTTTCAACTCCAATAATGCTTTAAGTGCTTTTGCTTTTAAATAGAGTATATTGTCTAAGGTTGGATTGTCATGGCTAAACTCTAATATCAGTGTTGGTTTTGTTATTTTCATGTGTGAAATAGCCCTTCCCAAACACAATCATATTCTATAGCATAAACTTTCCAGTCTAACATTTTCTTGGTAGCAAGCCTAATTTCATTATGACTTTTCTTTAGTATGCACAGTCAAATTATTAGGTCAGGAATGACACAAATGCCAGCTTTTGCTTCCTTGTAGAAATAAAAAATTATTATCACCTTTAAGGAAGGTGAAATTATCAGCTCACAAAAGTGGTTTTAGAACTCTTCTTTTTCTTTTTTCTCCTCATGCTGTGTTGAAAATATGAGTTTTTTCTGTGAGAAGTTTCCAGATGTAAGGATAGGAAGGACCTTCATAATTAGTGCTGTGTGTAGTTGAAAAATATCTTTTGTCATATAAGCTACCAGTGGTTCAGCATTCCCTCCTTGCTTTGTTTGGCACATGATCCCTGGAGAAATAAGTCTTCCTTTTGAAATGGTGTATTAACTAATTTAGAGATCCTCTGCAGCTGTGTATGGTCTAGCTTGCAAACCATAAAAATAATACATTTCTACACTGGCTGAATTTAAGTATGTGGAGGTAGCAGCTCCTGCAGGCAAAGTCCTCTGCCCGACGTACTCAGACAAAGGCTGCACAGCAGCAGTTTCTTTGCTGAGGATCGATTAGTTAATGTTACAGGAATTAACTTTTCTGAAGCCACTTCTGATTTTATTTTAATTGTCAGAAATGTTTTGATGGCCAGGCTGTTTGGACGCTGTGGCAGGAGCTGGCTGATGTTGTGGTCGATTTTGCTTGGCACGTCCTGGCTCGGTAATTCCCAAATGAACTGCATTCTGTGCTCTTGCATGCCAAACATGGAAACGATGAATCTTGTGAGCGGCTGTGAAATTGTATCATGGCTAAGAACAAAGAGGATTGAAATCCCTTCTGTGCACACTCCCTTGTATACCACTTAATTTTATTATTTGACTTTCAGTTTTGCTGCCCTTGGAGGGCACTGTGCAACTGTGTTTATGATGCTGCATATGTGTTTTTTCTGACAAATTTTTATATTTCCTCTTGGTTACACAGTCTTTTTTGGTTTTTCAGTTTTATTCCAGTGATCCTTATCTATATTTTTATACTGGATATGTGTATAGCAGCAGTTTATACGTCTGGTCTTGTTTTAAGAAACATACACTGTATGTGTACGATACTTCATAGGCATAAATGGGAAACAATGTATGTGCGCTGTTTGTACTTTAGGGCTTGAATCTATCTTGCATTTTCAGATGAAGACAGACTTACCCATGGATAACTGGCTTGTCTAGGGGATTGAGGAGGATGGGTTCATGTTTGAGGATTTCAACAAGAGCAGCCTGCCAGAGCCTTGTGGTTTCTAAAGAATGTGTTGGTTTTGGGAGCCAGTGTCATTGTGTCTGGCTTCGGTCCCGCTGTTGGAGGGGGTTGTGCTGGGGATGGAAACAGAGCTCACCTGCACTGGTATGTCAGTGGATTAAGGCTATCAGTGAGTTTGTGCATAGTGAAACTTCTGCAGCCTCTGCCTGCACTCCTCTGTAATTGTACGTGACAGACCAGCCTTCCATGCAGCACCTTTTCAGAAGCATTTAATATACTGCAAAAAATGGATACCATTTTATGTGAATGGGTTAAGAGGTTACTGCACACCTGTGCTGGCACACACCACGCTCAAAGTTAAGGGCTATGCTTTCTCCACAAAACAAAGTGCTTCAAACTAAGTTAAATTAATGATGCAATTTAGTCATTATAAGTAAAATCTTGCCAATCTGTACATTTATTTGAGTGAAATAAATTTATACTTATTTTTCCTTCTGAGGCTTAACAGTAGAGGTCTAAATACTCACTTCATTATATTACAAAACTGAAGAGAGAACATGTATTGTCAAGTACTATAAATAAACTACAACTGTCAAAATAAGCACTATGCACTCAGGAATTCAGAGGGGTTTTCTTGTTTCTCTTGCCAATTTGCAAGTTTCAGCAGCATGCAATTAAAATTCCAAGGCATTTGGGGAAAGTATAATGGTTGCAACCATGCATTTAATACATATTTTCTGTGTGTGAGGGGCTAATTGACATTACAAGGAGATGTTGCAGAGCTGTATGCTTAACTTAACTATCCAATTTGCAGTGTTCTTTATTAACCTGGACTCTGGGGGAAGGAAGCTGGGGGAGAAAAGGAGAGTGGGGCGTGCAGACTGTAGCTCGGGGTTGATGTGGTATTTGAATCTCCCCACTCCCTCCAGTGTCTTCCATAATTTCCCAACTGAAAGTATGGGTCAGGTAGGATAAAATTGAGCTGTTTTGAGAACTGGATCCAGGCCAAGTTTTGGCAGTTCATTTGTTTAAGAGAAAATACAAAGTAATTGGATTAAAGAGGCTGTACGATTAATGATGTAGAGTCCTGTTAGATTTCTTTGCTTCTGTGTTTCTGTGAATCAGTGTAGAATTTAGGTCTCACTTCCTCCGGAGCTTCAACTTCTAGAGTCAAAAGTGAGCGTGGACCTAATCAGACAAGCATGTTAGTAGATGTGTTTTGTACTTTGTATCAGTGTAAATGTTTAAAAAGATTGCTAATCTCTCCCTCTGGAGCTGCTGGACTTGCTGGAAATACAGAGAATCTTGATCAGGTACTGAGAATTGTAAAGGCAAAATGGGGAGGAGCTTTCTGGAGCAGGTGGACTGCTAATATTTAATGCTTTTTCTGTTGTGGGTATCTGAGCAATACATTTTGGCGAGTGTGCTAATCCCAGTGTCTCGCTGGGAGAAATCAGGAGAAGGGGTCTTGATGTGTTTGCTTTTGATGCTCAAAGAAATGAAAAGACCTCCAAACATTAAAAATTAATTCTGAAATCAAAAGTGTCTTTTTCACAATAGGCAAATTGATGAAAAAATCCCAAACAAACCTACTTTTGATATGGTCTAAGAGCTTTGTCAGATTTATTTGGGACAGTGATTGTTCTACAAGGAAAATTGCCAGGATAACTGTCTCAAAGGTTTTAGATGCAGTTTGAATATATTCAATGACATTTTAAGGTGCTAATTTAGGTTATAGTGTTATGGAATGTCATATGTTTGCAGTTTTCAAATGGACAACTTCTAGAAAGTTTCAATGTGCTATTTTATATTCTGAAAAAGTGTATCTGCTCTGAGAAGTGGCCTGTAAATGGTGGAGAAAGTGCAATTTATTTCATTAAAGCAGTGTTTAGCTGCTGCAGATGGTTTTGAAAGATTGCTAAAATGTACATGGTTGTTATAATACCATTTTAAAGTAATTAGATCAGTACTATAGTATACCACAAAAGGTCATTTTATCAGAAGTTTCTGATCAATCAGATTGTTGCAGTACTGTATTTGCACAGTAGTTTCAATATGTCTTAGTAACCTTTTTAAAGCAGATAAATTAGGTGATACATACAAGCCTTTATAGTTGGTGTCCTCCTTGTCTTCCTTTTGAGTTATTTATCAACAAGAATTGTCTAGCTTTTTTTTTTGATGGGGTAATCCTTAATTTGAGATTCTCATCATGTTTTGTAGTGCTTTGAGTTCTGGTACAAGTATTTATGCTTCCTTACGCTTAGGTGACTGTGGGAGAGAGAAAAAACTGAAGGCTTTAAATAGCTATGCTAAGTCTCAAAATATCATGCATCTCACTGAGTTCTCCATTGCATTAAAGTTGTGGTGGTGCTTTTGTTCCTACTTTAAACTGAATTTCAACAGCACCCTTGTAACCTAGGAAATCAGGCAGAAAGATGTGCAGTAGTGACAAGAGTGACCTAGGAGATCTAAGTTTTGAATGCAACTAGTGCCAGGCCTTCAGCTGCCCTGCTGCTTGTCTTTCAGCTGCATCCCAGGGTTGAAATCTCTAGTGAAATCTTAATGTTTTCTTTAGCATAGCATCTTTCCAATATTTCCATCCCCTCACGCCTCTTGTGAGGCTAATCAGATTGCAGGTATTGGTAAGACTGAGAGATGAATGAGTTGCAGATGAGGAACAGAAAAGGACATAAAACCAGTCAAGGCAGCAAGAGTGTACGAGGCATTAATGGAGACTATAAGGGACAGCAGAGAGAGGTGGCCCATCAAGATGACTGGGGTGATTTTGCACTGGTTGCTGGAACAGTTGCAGCAAAGTTGGAAGTAGAGACAAGGCTGATGCTTTTTCTGCTCCAGCAATTTAGCTCTTAATTAACCACCATTATAGGGCTTTCTGCATCTTGCACTGTAAGGAACAGAAGGCACAGGACCATCCATGGACCACCCTCTTCCTGGGCATGAGTAGATTTTTGAAACAGTAACGCGTACAAACTGCAACAATAGTTTTTCTGTGGTGATTGTTTTACACCCTCATTTGGGAGATAAAATACTAATTTAGTAATAAAGTGATTGCACTTATATGATCTTATAGTGGGAACAACATACTGTACCTTGAAGAATATGTGTAACAGGTGCCCCACTGTATCTTTGCAGACCTCCTGGAACTGCTGCTTGAATCACATGGCTCTTGAGCCATGTCCTCCTAGCAGCACATCAGTTAGGTGTGAAGAGTGGGAAAAAAAACTGGGGAAGTGATAGCAAGCAAAGAAGCAGAAGGAATGAAAGGCCGGCAGAGAAATGGAGGAAGAGGGCAGAAAATGGAGGGAGAAACAAGTGACTCAGTCAATCCCAATCAAATAGACTAGTATTAAAGATAGGAAGTTGCAAATTAATTTGTTGAAGGCCCTGTGAATCTGCATCTCCCAAATGTGCACGCCTTGTTTTTGTAGCAACTAGAAGAGAAGTATGGCAAAAGCTGTTATGCAGTGAATTCCATAATACTGGAATACTTTCCATATTCATGGAAACTGTTAAGAGGTC
Organism: Polioptila caerulea; assembly: GCA_013397295.1. NCBI lineage: Eukaryota > Metazoa > Chordata > Aves > Passeriformes > Certhiidae > Polioptila > Polioptila caerulea. The sequence goes on along the minus strand of VYXF01010446.1, from coordinate 1,752,520 downwards.
ATTTTAGAGCAGCTAAGGTACTTCTACCCAGTAGGCAGTGAGGTTCTGGAAACTCTTCTGCAGCAGGCTGTGGAGGCAGATAGTATCAGGATGTACAAAGATGAGCTGGACAGATTCATGAGCGACAGGTCCATAAACAAAGAGAAAAATCAGGCATGTACCCTTTAGCACCTATAATCCACTGGCTGTGGATTCTGAGGGAATACAAAGGGAATGGACTACAGAGAATGCCCACCATCACCTATTCTGAGGAGTAGGCTCTTACCACTGCCAGGAGTAGGGTGCCAAGTTAAATGACCCAAATGGTCTTTTTACATTCTATGTGGAATACCCACAAAATGACCTCCTTCCCCCATTCCATTGTTCCTCATTCCACTCCACTAACTTCAGGCTCTTTTCTATTTCCTTGTTCCAATTGACATGGCTTTTAGCCACAGAAAATGTTCAACTTCTGCCCTTCTTGCCTCTTCTTTTTAGGCTTTGCCATTTAAAGCAAGCTCTTGTTTCCTGTCACTCAGCCACTTCTCCTTGCTTTCATGAAGGATTAACCTTCATGCATTTGTGTTGCTGAATTTAGACTGTAAACTTTTCAGAGTAAAGCACTTCTTTAATTTTTGTTGGTATTGGCAAAGTGGTATGTAAATTTCCATGTATGTTTAAATGTTCTTTATTAATAAAGTAGGTTTGGTCTTTGGGCTTGTAGGTGTCAGCCTATCCTCCCTTCTCCAAAAAAGTTCTTGTGTTGCAAAATTGCCCTTTCCCCCCTTATCTGAGGGGGGTATATAGAGGTAAATAAGTGAGTTGTTTTATTCAGCAGCTGTTGTATTATCTTGAATATGTGATTTGGTTATTTTCTGGTTTTATGCACATCAAGCATATCACAGCTGTTGCTTTGTGATACTACTACTTTGTAATAGGATAGTGTATTTTGAGATATATTAGCATTGGGGCTTTTTTCTTCCTGGATAGTGGCAGAGAAATAATGAAGCTGTCCAACAGCTAATCTCTTTCTTTGGTGTCTTTGTGCTCCTACTTCACCTTCCACCTCAATATCTAGGAGGACTGTAACTATATGTTAGAGAAATATGAGTTAAAATGCATAGCTATTACATGTGTTGAGACATTCCAGTTTCAAGTACTTAGTATTCAGTGTGTGTACTCTTAATGACTATAAATATTATGTTACATAGGAGGTTTTGTAATGTATCAGGTATGTGTTGTACATTGTTTTTCCCACAAAAAAGAGCAGATTTTCTAACGCTGTCTAATCTCTTTCTGCATTGCATTTCAAGGATTTTGCCTTGTATTTCATAGAAGAGTCTTATTTATGAGGAGATGGAAAGTCCAGACAAATAATTTAGCATTGGGGTTATTCAGGTGCACATTTCACTGCATGCCGAGCAGCACAGAACTCGCCATTTATGGTATATTTATTAGCTGGTACTGGATTTTGTCAGGAAAGACCGAAAAGTAGGGATTGCATAGCAGAGGCTTGTGTGGTAACACCTTGCAGTGGGGATACAAGGTGGCAGGGTCCAGCCATTAGTGGTAGCAGCGGAGTAATGGGCTGTGGGTAAGCGGGGATGTGCCGTGACCTTTCATGGCTGGCTGGGTGAGATTTGTTAGTGATTGAAAGCTGGACTTAGAGAGGTGAGGGTGGAGTGCTGATTTAGCTTTGGATCTGGAAAGGAGAGCAATCTTTTACCTACCAAAGTCTGTTCTGTTTGCAACAGTCTTCACTGATTCACAACAAATTAGGGAAAAAAGGGTGGAGCTGGAGTTGATGGCTGAACTATGACATACTAGGAAAGAGAGAAAATATAGGGTGGGATTAGCTGCAACTCTTAAAATCAGGCAACAAGAGAGAAAAAAATGTATATGCCAGATCCCTTTCCTCTAGTAAATCTAGATTTTTCCCCTGGTGAATCTTACAGTCTCTTGCAGAGACTGAGCGATCTCTCTACTTCTTGTCTAGGTTTTCCTTTCCTTCATCATCATCCAATGTGTTCCAAGTCACCAGTGTGGTGTAAGTTCTGGAAGAAAGATTTAGAGGGCTTGTTCTGGCCCATGGAGCAGGGCCTCTTTCTGCAAGCCATCTCAGCCTTGTAAAGAACAGTGCTAGTGTCTCCTGCCTCCTTATCCTTCTGAGCTGAGCATGTTCTGGTCCCTTCCCTTTCCTGATGGCTGCAGTGATCCTTCAGCACTGAGCCATTACATCTGTCAAAGTCTGCTACCCATGCCTCCAGGGAACTGAAGAGGCAAGGTTGTCCTGTTGACAGAAAGAAAATGCATATTAGGAATTAAAAAATAAGCATACATAACCATTCTTGTTTTATTAATTTACTTGGAAATGAAGTAGTAGTGATCAGGTAAACTACTGAATGTGTATATAGATTTTTTTTTTTTCATTGGTAAAGTATCTGGTCATGAATCAGAGTAGCTTGATGAAAGGGAATGAGGAATGTGTTTTTAAAGTACTTAAATGGGCAAATGGGATAATCCAGAGTTGCAAGGTAATATAGAAATTTAAATTTGCCATCTTTCCTTATGTGGTACTCTTTGGTCATTTGAAAAGTATTTTATTAGCTTGGAAGGTTTCTAGTCAAGACAATACATCTAAACTTCACTTGGGAGTTATGAGGACATTTGACTGTGTGGAAGGTGAGGCTGTGTGAGCATTACACAGCAGACAGCTGTATGCCAGGCAAATGAAAGATTCTTTGGTCAGTATTTTTACTTATCCTCCTCTCATGTACACATTGAATGTCACATCTGGAAAGTCATTTAGTTACTGTTTTAGCAAGTGATTTATTTTCAGAGGGAGAATCTCATTTTTTTAGATATTAAAATAATGGAACTATAATATTTGCTTAGATTGGCTTTCCTGAAAGATAATGTGTCATATCCTAATGACACACTACATCTAGTGTTAAATTTCAGTCCTTGCTGGAGATAGTGAATGAACTGTGTCCAGAAATAAGTGGGTTTGCATGCCCCTGCTTATATTACTAGAGTTCAAGGTCACTAAAGCAGAGTAGAGTTTAATGTACAGTCTGTAGAGTTTAATGTACAGTCTGTATTATTTACCCATTTTTTTGAAGTGCCACACTGTTTACTGAACTGTGTGAGCACTTTGCTGTTTTATGTATAGGCAATGATTTTCTCAGCTGATTATGCACAGAGGGTAAGCATTTTTTTGTCCTTTATTTATTTATTAATTATGCTGAGACAACTGGAGGGAAGAAAGCATTCTTGCTTTTGGCATCTGAAGGAAAGATCTCTATTTTTGTTTAGGGTGCTAAACAGGGTTATTTTCTAGTAAGGGTTATAGAATATGGTTATGAAGTTATCCTCTCTTCCAGAGGGTCTCATATGTGATCTCTGGTCAGTACAGAGACCTTTCTGTCTCCTTGGACCTATTACTTGTTGGACATAATGGTCCTTCTGAAATTGCTTAATTGTTCCAAAGAGATCATCTGTGCTTACTCCATTATTGCCATTTGATGCTGCTTCTCTACACACTGCCAAAAGTCCATGGTATATTACATTTTTATTGTTATGTAAAACAGCTGTAAAACAAGCTGTGGCTATGTAAGTGTATTTGAGATATTTGCTATTGGCTACTTTATTTTTTCCCTTTATGTCTCTAACTTTCACATTTATAGTTTTGCCACCACAGGGAGCTAATGAAAAGCAAACAGAACAGCAAACAATAGACTGTTAAAAATAAAAAAAAGGTAATGCTGTGCAAAGATTCACATTGCTTCCTTACTCATATTTATTATTCTGTTTCTCAGTATAAGAAGAGATAGGAAGGACATGCACTGCTGGGGTGTTTTTTGGTGGGAAGATGGGGGGATTTTGTCTTTTCTTTGCATGGGTTTGGCTGTTAAAGTCTCTGATTTTAGGAGACTTCAGGAGTTGTAGACCTAGTGGCCATAGAGCAGACAAAGGAAGAAGATAAATGTATGTGCAGTAAGACATTGATCTGGATGAGGGGAGGTCTGTTTTAACTCCTTTTCTTTAATACTTGCCTGCCTTTGGGCAGCCAGGCCTGTGTGCATCCTTCTCACACTCACAGGGTTATGAAAGGTGACTTCTCTTATGTGTCCATACATCTCTTTACAAGTAGTACTGAAGAAAACAAGGGCTTAAATTCTCCTATATTTTTGATTCTTTCTGTGTGTCTGTAAGTATGTAGTAGAACACTGTGTCTCATAGGAGTTATGACATGGATACATTTAAGGGTCTGACTTTCCACAAAAGCTGTTTCCAGTAAGAGTACTCATTGAGATGATGAGTCTCTTGATCATTCTTTGCCCTAGTGGGAAAAGTGTGTGAAACCAGCACAACAGCCACTGGGCAACCTCTCTCACCATTTCTCATCCATGCTGGTCACAGCTGCTAAGACGTTTTTAATAGGTAGACTTTTTCTTAGTTTAAGCTGTTTTTCTGCTTTAATTGGGGCTCACACGGCTTAGATCTTGCTTTCCAGTCTTTTCAGAAATATTCCTGAACTCAGTTGACACTGAACCAGAGCTGCCTTCCCTCTGTAACCTGGGCTGGGGAGACATACCTACTTGGTGGGAGTCTGTTCTACATGGATTAAAGGAACAGAAACTATAAAGATTAAAAGATGCTCCGGAGGGGAACATGTACTTGGATTTTTCCAGCAGTTAAAAGTAAATCCCTTACAGTAAGGAAGGGATGGTGCCTCTCAATATGTGTTTTGCAGTAGTTGAATTGTTCAAGAAGACTGAACCACTACCAGACTTCAACTTTGAAATGATGAAGTAGATATTAGCTTGATTTTTATTTTGACCATTTAATTTTGCAAATTATGAGGTAATTCATAGTAATTTACGCATTTTAAAACTCTTAGATCCTATCTAGGACAACAGCTCTAGGGGAACAGTGTTTAATCAGATCTGTTTTTTGTCAGCAGTGTGTTTAAAGCATGTATGTGTGCGGGCATGTATTTTGCATTCACTTACCACAGTGCAGTTGAAGTTTTGAGAAAGTAAAGTGGGGTTTTTTTTCCTTTACCTTTTCCCTCCTAAATGTGCAGAAGTAGATGTGTGGAAAAGAATTACTGGAAGATCAAGTTTCCTTGTCTTCAGCATTTAATTTGACTTGTAGAAGTCGACAGAGTATGTGTTTTCATAAATGGCAAACATTGCATCACCCAGGAGATGATGCACACATAGGAAAGCCTCTTAGGGGTGTGCAAAACAGACTGCAAAGATAACACTGACTTGCCCGTTAATACTAGTGGTATAAAGGGTAAAGTCAAACTTCTTTTCATGACTGAGAGAGGATCAGTGCTGCCATAATGTATATCCTTGTCATTATTTTGTAGCAAAAATGATAAACCAATTCTAGAAAGGCTGTAGTGGAATACCCTGTAAGAGTGTGTGTGTTCACATGTCACTGAACAGAGTGAGTACAGCTGTGGGGGTGTACAGGTGTTGTGTGCTCCTATTTTATACATGAAACAGTGTCTGTATGATCAGAGCTAGATATAACAGGACCATTATCATACAAGTTTATTAAAAAAGTATGACATTTTTAGAAAATTCCATCTAAATGTTGTTACACTGAATCAGGACACCTCATTTTGTGTATCACTCACCTGGCTTTCCTTTTTGTATCTGATCCTGTCAGCAAGTAAGAACTAATTGTGCTCTTGTCCCCTTGGCTAGTTGTAGCAGACTAGTGGCTTTCCTCCAGTGTTTTGACTTGGGACAATGAACTTCCTAACTGTATGACAACACTTTATTTATTATCTGTTTCACTGTTGAAAATACGCCTTTTAAAAAAAATTTCATCCATATGATATATACTGTCAACAAGGGTTTCTCTGCTACAGAAATTTGTTTTCAAGTCCTCCAAGCTGGGAAATACAGGTAAGGCCTTTTCACATGTATCAAATGCATGCTAATGAATCTGGTGTAAAGATCAAGGATCCCATCATCCTGCAGAATGAAGCACTGAAGTGTGTGTTTTTCCTCAACTGCAGTGTTGTTTCCATTAAAATAAATGAGGAAAGTTGGAATTGGGTATAGTAAGACGCAGTGCAGGCTGGTAGTGGATCTAAGGGTAGGCAACCTTTTTTATTTAGGGATCAATCTACAGCTGAAGTAAGATAAAAGCTCTGTCATTTCTTTGAATTGTCCTTTCCTGTCCTACAATAACTAAATCAAGCAAGGTTTCCACTGAAATTGTAACGCCAATGTCATCGGTCTGCAATCTGGCGAGTTCCCTCTGAAATCTACTTCCACTTGCTTTTACAAATGTAATGCCTCTACGTGGGCATCCTTATTTAATGAAGTGTTTTCATTGAAGTCCTGCTTTTGTTTGATGCAGCTTATACCCAGGTATTCCTCGTTACACACAAATACACATGTACACCCTTCCTGCAAGTGCCCAGAAGTGCCATTGCAAAATCAATTGGCATCAATTCCTTTTTAAGCTGTTCATCCATGGCCCTGATGATGGCACCTGAGAACTTGCTTATGCTCATAAAAGAAGCTGCAACTGTTGACTAATTGCTTCTACAATGAGATTTAAAATAGCATGCTGACTATGTGTGATACCAGAGGTTTGGGTGACATTACATGTAAAGTTTTGTTCTTTTGCTTTTTTAATTGTCCCTCTCCCTTAGTAGCATTTTCAGCCATACACACTGGATTTCATTTGGTTAGTTTGTGGTTCGTTGGGGTGGTTTGTTTGGTTTGGTTTTTTTTTCCAAATATAAACATACGAGAATTGAATAAGGGAGCATTTTTAATGTTTTTGGTATTTGTTTTCTCATTTTCTATCATAAACCTTCTGACTAAAGTTCATAGTTTTGAATTTCTTTACTTCCTTGCACATCTTTCTCTGATTCTTCTAGTAGTAGGTAAGTTTACTCTGGAAGAACAGATATTTACTGTGTCTGGAAGAACGCAATCAGGATGAAATACTTCAGTCATTTAACTGCTAACTTCATGCTGCATTAAATTCTGGTGTAAGAGAAAATAAATTAGAAACATCTGTTTTCTTTTTCTCATAACGGAAGAACCAAGAGAGATGTCCTATTGAAATCAAAGATGGCAAATAGAAGAGCAATAAAAGGAAGGTATTATATGTGTATTTCACACATATAATTAGTCTCTGGAACTTACTGTCATAGGAAATTACTGAGGCCAAGAACATAACAGAATCTGAAATAGAACTGGGTAGGCATGTGGCTACCATCAATATTCAAAGTCACTGTTATTAATTATGGTGATTTGGGAGCCATGTTAAACTCATGTTCCTAGGTTTGAGCAAGATACCTTGAGATGTTGTACCAGAAGAGCATGGTGGAGGGATTTTTCGGGTTGAGGGAGAGTTGTTTGTTTTTTCCAATTAAACTCGCTTTTAGACTAAAATCTGCTTTAGTTCTGAGCATTACATTGAAATCTTTGTCCAGTCCTGGCTTGCACAATGAGTGGTTTTTTCCCTCCTTCCACATACACATATGCACACCTGTCTTGTCTCTTTTGGACCAAAAATCCTCCTCCCATACTGACTTCATCCCTTTTCATGCACCTTTTCCACATCGCTTTCTGTATCAGGTCATCCCAGAAATTACTTTTATGCATCAGGTCTGATCAGGTTGGAAGGAAATGCCTACAGAAATGACCTACAAAGTGAGCAACACAATCCAAAGACTTATAAATTATTAATCCCTACACAGAGCAGAAGCCACAGTGTTGATTAAACTTGAGTGTGCTTTAATAAGTGAAATCACTATATTTCTGTAAAGGAAGTGATGATGGTAGCAAGCTCTTTACCATGGCTTGCCTTTTTAATAAGTGGCACTTCAGGTTACAGAATTAATTCCACAGAGTGGAAAAATATCAGGAGTGAAGAAAGAAATATGTTAAAAGGCTAGACTATTATAGTTGACATTTATGCCTGCAAATCTCAGCAGGACTTTAAACTACAGAGTTTCTACATGTTGGAGCTAGGGAGGAGAAATATCTTGATATGCTAAAGATTTTTTTTTAAGAAAAAACAAAACAGCAAACCCCTCCAAAAAAAACCAAACCAAAAACCACATAACAGGAAAACCCAACCCAAACCCACATCTGTAGATTCAGAGAGAAAAGAAAAAAGTAGTTGATCAAAACCTAATAGAAACAAAAATTAGAAATACTTAGGCTTTAGTCAAAATATTTCTGGCCTCCAAATTCTCACATTGGGAGAGTTGGAAAGGTAACTCGAATAAATCATGTTGCTTTACACAAAAGAACCTTAAAATGTCTCCTGTAGAGGAGTTCAGCTCTCTGCAAAGCTCTGTGCTTTCCTTATAAGGTTCTGCTCTTCTGTAATTGTCTATAAACTACTGTCAGTTTAATGACAGAAGCAAAGCTTGTTTCTTGTTTTGAAGATGCTCAGCAGCAACACTGATTGATAACAAACTTTTAGACTTTACTCTTCCATAAAAAATACGGTATTTTGTCTTTTCATGGGATGCAGATGCAACAAGGATGCTTTCAAAAGTGTTCTTTGCTGACAGTGGAAATTAGGAATGCCATAATTACTGACTAGGCTAAGTGTGATGAAGCAACCCCCCAGTCCAAGTGCTCTGCAATGATCTGGCTTTTGCAGTTGCTGTTGGCTTTGTTGGGGGGGGCGGTTTGCTGGATTTACAAGAGATTTCTCTGCCCTGCATTGCATATGAATTAGTTCTGTTGAACTTGATGGAATTTTTGTCATTGGCTTCAGCTAGCCCAGACTGATACAGAAGTGCTTGATTTAAGAAAGAGACTTGACAAATGTATGCTTACAAGATAGAGCTTTAACAATGAGTGATTTGCCACAAACTTTGAAGTAGGGAAAGAAACTTACTCTTTACTGGCCTTGTGCTCACTTAGGAGCATTATCACCTATGGTGATAAGTTTTCCCATTTTGGAAAAAGGATGGTGTGAATGAGAAAAAGGCTTAATTTAAATACATACAAAGTAATGGCTCATCTATCAGCCTCTGTGGAATGCTGTCCACTTTTTCTAAAAGGGTGTATTGGAGAAGTAAGCGGATTTTGGAGAGGAGAGATGGAATTTATTAAAAAAGGAACTGGAGGACTTCTCATGTGAAGTCATAGGGATTGTTTCCTTAAAAAAACACCAAAAAACCAAACTAACAAACATTTACAGAATCAGAATATGCCAAGTTGGAAGGGTTCCACAAGGATCATCAAGTCCAACTCCTGGCCCTGCAGAGCACCATCCTCAAGGATCACACCATGTATCACACCTTGTATCCTCCTCAAGGATCACCCAACAGTATTGTCCAGACAGTTCTTGAACCCTATCACGCTTGGTGCTGTGCCGTCTTCCCTGGGGAGCCTGAGCCTTTTCCTTATTTTTTTAACCTTGAGAGAAAAGAGAGAGGAAGGTTTTTTCCCTCTTCTAAGACAAGAACAAAGGCACAGAGAATTGAGATTAAAAGATAGAGAAATTTAATTTGTTCACTTTTTACAGAACGAAATGGGGCACAGGGGTTCCATGCTGTATTACATTACTGAAAGCAGGAGTTGAGCAAGCCTCAAAAAGTCTCAGGCTTCTATGGAGGGTAAAATCAGACAGAATTACTGCAGCTTATTCATAATACTGGTTTCAGAAGGAAAACATGAAAGCCTGGTGTTGAGGCTCAAGCAGTTACCACTGAGAGTGTTGCTATGGTAGAGGAAAACAGAAGACTTGGCGAAAACGTTCTGATGCCCATCTCTGACCCATTTGACCCTGGAAGCCAGTGACATACGAGGTGTTAAAACTAGGTGGACTTCAGATCAGATCCAGCCTGCTGGATCTATATTTCTTTTCCTAAGCTGGTAGATAAAATTTGCACTTGACCTGTGATCAAAATCTTTGCAGTAATACTATCTCTAGTATACTAATGTGTGAACTGAACTTTATTTTAACATTGATTTATAGAAGGAAAAATGTGTTTAGAAAAAAAAATCTTTGTAAGTCATTTTGTGAAAAGGTTTGTGCTGTATGAAACACATACACACATATATATGTGTGTATATATATACAATAAAACCACTATTAAGAGTGATTTGTAAAAGTATTTTCTCTTATATTTTTTGTCAAATTAATATGTCTCTCAGAAAATTGAGTCTTAAAGCACAAAACAAGAACACACTTTGATGTTTTACTCCATTACTTAAGGTTGACTTTACCTGATCAGATGTCAAGTTTGTAGAATCCTTAACTCATGGCTTGAAAGTTGCATGAGTTTTGTGTATATTTATATAGAGTGAATTAAAAAATATTGTTAGCATTGGTTAGTTTGCTAATCTGCTAATGATACTGTCATTGGGATGATTTTTTTGTGAGTGATGTGTTCTACTCTTTTGAGGCGTACAAGCTCAGCAGAATAGAGTTATTTTCAGCTATTTTTACCTTAATTGGAAAAAAAGATGGCTCATCATAGCCTGTAACTACATTTGATTAAAAACCCAATATATATATATATTTTTTTTAAAGGATAAGTCACTTTTAATGATGGGAATGTCAGCTGCCTTTGAAAATTGTCTATTCTCACTAATTTGTTAAGAAGGCTGTTTGTGTGTACTCTGCAAGTTTTATTTACTGGCCTTTCTGAACTCAGGTCTTGACATAGAAACTTAAATGAAGACATACCTGCTTATTATTTTATCTTGAAAGTTCAGGTGGGGTTGTCTAGACTGGATGAAAAATTTTCCAACATAGTGTAAATAGTGTAAATATATTTTCATTGTAAACATATTGATGTTTGAGCATCTTTATTTCACTACAAGAGATACTTGAAATGCCTTTTAGTAAAAAAAATCAAAGTGGATGAATATGGAGTGACTGGAAACAAATCGCTTTTCTTTGTGCTTAGAGAGATTTTTCCCTGCCTTCATACCTGAAAACCCTGTGATTTGTAGCTAATGAGACATTTATTATGTAGTTTTCTATGTAAAATTGCATCAAGCATAGATATTAAGGCTGGCAGTTCTTCCAGGTGTATTGCCCATACAACTGTGTGCTGTTATGCTCTTTTCATATTTGTGCCTAATTAGAAGCAACGTGTTCGGTTTGTGTTCAAAAACTTAATCGTGCAATATTGGGTGCAAACTGCTCATCTATCTCGGTGTCAGTTTTGCAGTTTCCTCGGCATTTATGGAAATGGTTACAGCATAACAAAAGCAAGGCTCAGCTCTCGAAACATACGCCTAATCTTGTCACTCTTGCTTCAAAGTATAACTTGTAACAATGCTGAGGTTAAAAGGTTAGAAAATGTATGCTGTTCTCTGTCTCTGTGAGGTGTGCTCTCCTCCTTCTGCCTCTACAATAGGAAAACCTCTCGCTAGAACTACTACCAATTAAAATGTTACCACCATCCAGTGAAGAAATGTGTATTTTAGACCTTATTTTGTAAATTTCTTGGATTACACCAGAAGTTTGTGAGGGCGATGTCTTTCTTTTTTAATGACTAGAAAAGTCTCCATGGCAACATACGTGAAGTATTATTTAACATGAGTGGTTTCAGGTAATTAAAGTGTGAATTTAGCATGATTTTTTTTTTTTTTCATGGCACCAAGAACTTTAAATCTAATTTAAACTAAAAATGTCAGTGATCAACTGAAGAAGCAATTTTCTAAGCCGTGTGGGACCAGGAGTGATGTTGAGGAGGATGCCTGAATTTCTTGTGCTCCCTGGTAATTCCCTGTTCCCTGCCTGCCTTGGTCCTCTGTCAGCAGAATTTAACTGCCACACATGGGAGTTGTCTTTCAGCCTATTAAATTGTTGCTAAATCATCTTTCTTTGGTGGAAATGAGGGAGGAGAAGACACCAAATGTTGGCTTGTGTGAATGTAACATGTTTTTCATAAAAGGTGTAAATGATATAATGCCCTAATTTGAAACTGTTATTGCCTGTCACTTCATTGCTTCATTGTCATTAATGTTTCCTTACATTTGGGACATTTGGACATTTCCAAATAAAAGGGTCATGAAGTAAAGGTATCGGGAAGTTCAAAATTCATCTATGAGTTTTTTGCATTGCTCTGGGAAGTTGCTTAATATCAATTGCCAAATAGGTTTCTGGAGGAAAAAAAGAGAATTTGTGAAGGACTGTATGTGTTCTTCAAGTTAAAGCATGCAGGTTGGCCATAAAACTGTACACATCATTTAAGAGCACTGCTTAGTCCTCTTGTGGCTCCTAATGTGGATTAAATTTAATGTTCCTAATACTTTGCAAACAAAAAAATAAACAAAAGTTTGGAATTCACTGCAAATGCCTGTTTAGGCTATCCTTATGTATGAGAATCTGCTGTAGAAAAATCAAAGTTCTATTTTTCTTATTAAGTCTCTTGATAGATTTTGGGGTTTTTTTTTAAGGTTTTCCCCTCTGACCAGCTTTGAAATATTTGTACCTACGACAGTAAATGTTGGCTAGCTATTGCAACTGGCTTGTGTTATTAATGGGAACAACTTGCAGTGGTATATAAACAATTTTTAGTGGCTGCTATGTAGTTGGCTGGCAGCTGTGCTGTATTACAGTGTAGGCAACCTTGTTTTACTTAAAGCAAACTCTCCTCTTAGATTTCTGTTTCTAGTCTGTGCATGCCAGAGTTTCAAAACTCAAAGGCAGTTTTCAAATTACTTTACTTTTGTGCCAGGTAATTTTGATAGTTTAGAACTGTGAAAATCAGGAAAAAGTTGCTCTGGGTAATACAGCATAATTGAGAGTATTTTATTGTTGTTTTGAGAAGAGGAACCAAATTTTGAGCTGTAATTGACTGCTTTGTGTAGTTTTGCTCTTAGCACCCACAGTGAAATAGGTTCATTCAAATGCAGTGATCTTGATTTATTTAGTGAGTGGCAAGGAAAGGAGGTTTAATGTAGATAAAAGAGAGGGGGAAGACATCGAGATTAGACTTCTTTTTCTTTCTATCTTTCATGTATCTTTAAGATATGTCCTTCAAGACATACTGTATTTTGTTCAGCAACATAATGTTATCAGTATCAGCATTGGTATGCTGATGGGCAGCAATATAGAGATGTGAAGCCAAGATAATGGGATGGCCTGTTTCCCTGGTTAAGTGGTGTTGACTCTACCTATCATACATCTAATGGGAAGGGGACTCTCTTTGCTGACTGGCTGATGGATTTTTCTGATTTGTAGCATGTTTTTAGGGCGAGTTGGTTGGTAGGTAGGTAGATGATGGGACAGGTAAATCAGTTTAGGAGCCTGTGGTCAAGGAGCAGGTATTTTCCCCTTAGGTTGTATTCGCTTGAAAGCTTAAAAGTTGCATATAAACTAGTAATCTTAAAGTACTACTTAATCTGTTCGAGTATAGACATTAAGCAGAATTCCTGCCATTCAGTGCAAGAGATGGTAGTGTATCTAGAAATGTATTGACTCCTCTCTTTCAAGTAGCCCTTTTCCTCCCCATGGAAGTAAGAAAATCAGCTCAAGGAGGCAGTTGGATGAAGCCTCAAGAAGCTTGTCCTTATTAGTTTGAGGAAACTCTTAGAGTCTTGTTTGCTTTCAATTTTCAGCATAGCAGAGGCATCTTGCCAAGTGTTACACGTCATCTTTAACTTTCTGGGACTGTTTTCTCAATCTGGTTTGTAGCTGCTGTTGCCCTTCAAATTTAACTTATTTAGGGTATGCATTTCTTGATCTACAGAATTATAGTGAAACCAATAGGGCAAATGGATGATAAAGGCAAAAATAAAGAGTCTGCTATGTTAGCTTGGTGCTAGATATGTGGGCTTATGAAATAGGTGGGATCCTCTATTTACTTTTTCTTTAACAGGGCAAGTGACTTGTGAAGAGACAGAAGCATCCAGATCATGTGGGTTCAGATTTTTTACTTTTACAATTGATGTACTACAGGGCTTCTAAATATTCATGATGCACTGAAGAGTTTTATCTGCTTAGTGAGATCACCTTCTGTATTCTCACACTGATGAAAACAGGACGGGAGATGGGCCTGATAGACAGAAACACAGATGTTGGTCCCTGCCTGATTCTGGAATGGCAGGTTAATTGTAATAGATTTCTATATTCCTTAATGGATAAAGCCCAGTATTTAGGAAAGAGCCCTGTTATTATTCAGTGTAGCACCCCTAGGGCTTATGGAGGGGAAGGGGGTATTATTGAACTGTTTAGTTGTCAGAGAGGGTAGTTTCCTTTCCTTGTATGAAGAACCTGCTATATCCCAGTAAGTGCCAGGAGGAAGTAGATTTGTTCTCTTTTCAGGAGTATACCACATTTGAGATTAGTGACACAAGAACTTTCATATTTATTGGTAGTATTGATTGTCTTTTATTTGTCTTTAATTATAGGTCTGTCAATTTGATGCTAGGCAACCAGTTTAGGGTATGCTTGCTTTATACAACCATTAAAATTACATAAATAAATAGGTTCACTAGTTATATTTCTACACCAATTTCCAAAAACCTGTTGGAATATCAAGAGCCCCCCCAAAAATGGTGTAGTTGCAGAAATAGTGCATTTGTGAAACTGCTTTGTTTTGCTTACTAACTGTAAATAACACATCTGTGCTATAAATACAAAAATAATTTGGAAATGAGGTCTGATGATGTGTAATAATGTTCCCATGTTGGTAGCTGATAGTCAACAGACAAATGGCAGGAAGGAAACTGATTTAAAAATAACATGAGGTTATGTTGGCAGACCACAGATTCTACCATCCCATCTTCTTGTCATTTTAAATGAGACATTGCTAATTGTTAGGTGAGTCAGATTCCCTGTTACTCTTTCCCAATTTGTTTTATTGTTTCTTGTACAGGGTATTATTTAATGGGACATGTAAGGTCACATACAAGCTGGGACATTTTAATTTAATTACTTTTTGGTCACAGCCTCAAACTAAATCTATGGGGAGAAAAGAAAATGATTTGCATGCAATGAAAATAATTTCATTGATTACTTAATCTGGCTTTTTTTGTATTTCTGTACATACTAAAGTCTCAGACTTACAGCCTTTCTGCAGTCATGTTTGACACTGAAAATGTTCTGACACGTGTGTAGTGGGACAGACTTCTAGTGCTTTGCAGTATAGAAGGTGACAAAGAAGCCACTGGAAAGAAAAACTGAAATCCTTGAGAACTGACTGGGCTGGATTTATTTTCAATCTTGAAACCAATGCTAAATGGATTAATTTATCTTGAACCTTTTTATAAGGACTTGCTCCTAAATTGGAGTGATTATTGTTAAACTAAATAGAGCTGCAGCACACTCCTGAGAGTATTGTAATTCTCCTCCTGACCTCCCTGGGGTCAAAACTGAGATTTTATTTTAAATCTTTGAAGCCTGGTTTAAAAATCAAACTCAGGAGTGAAATTGTTTAAGAGGGTTGGCCTTTTCACCAGGCAGCTTAGTAGTCACTTCACAGTAAAATTTCGCAAAGACTGAAATATTTCAAGTATAAGTCCTAAATTTGCAAGTAACCCATGGCATTTCTGTTCCTATTGTAATAGAAAAAGAATGAGGTCTTGGCTGTGGTAACTCTTGGTTGTTATGTTATCTTATTACCAAGTATTTGTTATTATAAATTGGAAATTGTAGTCTTTATTTTTTTTCTACAAAGAAATCCCCCTGATCAGTTTTCCTTGAAGTCCCATAAATCCCTGCATTACAACTTATCAGCTCCATTATCAGAGCTATTTAGTTATTTAGTTCCTTTTTTAACCTAGTAAGAAAGTAATTCACTGCGCCATTTAGCCTCCAGCTTAAGCTTTTTTCAACTTAAGCAACTGTTCAATCCTTCCTAATTTTATATTAGGCTGATATTTAAGTGAAAAGCTTTCCCAGATGCTACAACAGAAATTTTGTGCATGAAAATGCAGAGAAGAATTATGTTCTTTCTAACTCTGTTAGAAATGTGGTAGGATTTGTAAGGCACCTATGCTTGTGCAATAATATTGTGACTGCATTTTAAATTGGAGACAGAAAACACAATACTTTCAATTACTTACAAGAAAAATAATAATATTTACAGCTTTATACTTGAAAATCATATCCCTGAATATGAGCTAGAAGGAGAATTAAGTTCTATTTTCAAAATTTTGTTTGATTGCTGTAGCAATATTATGTTCCATCTTTGCTCACTTACCTCTCTACCTCTTTTGCTCCCTTGTGTTTTAACTAAAGCTGGCTGCAACTTCTTCTCTTGCTGTCTTTTCCCTCTATCTCTCTTTGAGCCTGCAGGAATTTCACCTGATATCAATCCATCATTTTTATGTTAACACAGAGGAGCAGCTTGGTTGTGTGTAATGACAGTGTGCAAAAATTGCTGCTGATTGACGTAGGCACGTGGTAATTCAGTATGCTACCTTTAATTTGCCACAGTTGTCCAGGAGTGGGTTTTTTGTGTTGTGATTATTTTTTTTTCTTTCTTTTCCTTTAATTTCCATTCTTTGACTTAAAAATGGGAGGCATCTCATTTTTAAACTCATCAGCCAAAAAAAAAAAGCAAAAAAAGCAAATGCATGGCCCTGAGTATCCTTTTAACTACTTCTGTAGTCTATTTGGATTTCTTCCTAATAACGCTGTAATGTTTTAATGCTTATTTTATAATTGAAAAACCTTGTAAATTGTGCACACAGGTCTTTGGATTGTATTGTAGGAGGCTTGGCATAGTGGGGTCCTGCCTATGAATGGAATGTCTCGGTGCTATAGTAATAAAAATAATAATAGATTTTGGTAACTAAAGCATGTGCAGAAGGTGACACTTTATTTCTATAATTAGAACTGTGCATTAATTTGAAGGTTTTGAAGTGATGTTTGGGCCAAAGGATTAGCTGCACTTTGTTTTGTTGGTTTTCACTCTGTCCTTCAACACTCCCATTTTAAGACAGCTTGCTTAAAGATCTGTAGAGCAAAATTTTTTTGAATCGGGAATTTGGTGTTTGTTTTCAATGGCTAAGCTGGATGAGCTGTCCTGCTTCTTTGTGAAGGTGGCACCTGTCTCCCACAGTGATCCAGGATTTCTGGGGTGCTTTTCCAGTCTCTCCACCAGATTCAGCTTAACAATATAAGTGAGCAAGTTCAGAGTGGACTCACTATGGGAAAAGGAAATGTATTTACCCTGAGGTCAGGAGTGGGGTGGGTTAGTTGGGAAAATCAAGGTGCAACAGAACTTCATGTGAGAATGATACACTGCCTGCCTGCCTGCTTGGCAACTTGGCAGACAGAACTTCTAATGTGTTTTGGGCTTACATCTTGGGAGAAAAAAATAAAAAGGAGTGGGAAAAGCAAAGGGAGAAAAAGGACCTTCTAACATTCAGCTATTTCCTAAAGTTGCCTAGTAAGTCCATAATTAGGATGCACTTCCATGTTCAGCCGTTAACTGTTTCTTACTCGAAAACAAAGCAACAGCAAAAAAAAAATTGATGTTGCTGTCAGTTTGTAATAGTGCAGTCTTACTTTGAACATCATTAGATTCTCTGCCACCCTGAAATTCCCATGTGATGTTAGTATGTTGTTTGTTTTCTTATTTGAGCTATGTCCCTTGGAAAAGGTCATGTCTGCAGTGTTTTTAGAATTTATTTTATTTTCCCCAAGCGTGCAACTTCAAAAGAGCTTAGCTACTAGCATCAGACTCTCCGTGTTTAGACCAAAATAACCTCAAAAATAGCACCTAGGGATATGGAGTAGTTGGTGTATGAGTTCATGGGTTTGTTACTTGCAATTTTAACTGAAATATATTGTGGGTTTTCATTAGGTGCTATTTCTTTCATCATACCATGGAATTGCCCTTCTTCTTATCACCCTGACAGATAGTAGTGTCTGGCACTTCTAAACTACTCTGCTAAATTAGTTAACTTGTAAAAGGAATATGTGCTGCTTTGGTATATCAGGGTATTAACCTAGTGTCTGTAGCATCAACTACTTTAATTTATCACTGCAGTGATCTGCTGTTGTGTATCTCAAGAAGGAGAAATTAAACTATTTGCCAGTCTGAATTTTCACTAAAAGGAGCACTTACATTATCATTTGGTCAGCTCCTAGAAAGGACGAGGTAGTTTCCAAATGAACCAGCACGTTTACATAAACAATGGACTCTCTCTGATTCATTCTCCTGGAAAGTACCGTCACTGTGTTCCCAGGGATTTTCATACATTAGCTATATGTGGTGAACACCAGAAAGTCCTGCCTTCCCTCTGTGGCACAGGCATATTTTGAGTGATTTGCTCAGGGAGCCAGGGCAGAGGAGGAAGCTGAGTGTGTGTGTGCAGAATACCAGGGTGGTGTCTTGTATTGCAGACCTGTGATGGAGGTTATATCTGGCTGACTTAATACAAAAAAGCCACAGGCTGGGTGCTCCTGCAGACTGTCTGTCATTTCAACTTTTTCTATTTGTGGAAGTGTGTGTGTGTCTTCTCTATGGACACTGAATCTCTGAGACAGAGTTCTGTGTTTACAGTTACTCAGTATTGCAAGGCATCTGCAGCTAATTTGCCTAGGCATTATTCTGCTCCCCAGCCTCTGCTCCAGGCATTTCTAATTTACCTGTTGGGTTTTTAAGTTGGGAAAGAATATGGCACCTGCCAGCAAAGAGAGGCAGAGCCAGATCAGGTTTTTCCAAAGCAGCACAAGGCTGGTTAGGACTTGGCCCGTGCAGGACTTTGAGCTTGGTCTCACAGACTTTCTCCCTGCCTTGCGTCTACCAGGGGGTAATGCCTTGCATTTTCCTGCTTCTAGACTTGGAAAATTAGATATTCCTTGAACAATACCTTGACTCTGAAAGGTATTCCAAAGAGTGTTTCTGTCATTACATCTGTCTGGGGGCTAAGCCAGAATCATTGGGAACAATCAGGATCAGTTGTTACAGTGGGTGCAGTGCATCTTCACTGAACATATCACTGTTTTTCCAAGAGAGATCTCAGTTGCACTGCAATGTAACACATGCTGCTTGATAGGATAATAATGGGTTGGGATCTGTTCAGTTTTCTTTCAGATGTCGTTTTTCACTCTGAATTGCTGGTCTTTTATTCATTTCTTTCTTTGGAAGTGAAGAGGTTGTAGGCTGTTGAGTTAATACAGAAAGTTGTTGTTCGCATACTCTCATCTTGCAGTGGAAACAATTTCTATTTAATTGGTTAAAATTGTCTTCCTAGTGGTCATATGTTGGGCAGCTTCAAAGTGTTATAATAGTAGATATAGACACTTAATTTGAGCAGTGGTGACACATGTCAGGCAAGGTGACAGCTGTGCCAGTGAGCCCTGTGTCGGTGCATCAGTGAATTTCTTTTTGAAGCAGATAATTGCAAGGATTTTAAACAGAAGAATGTAATCTTTAGCTTTTGACAGTTTTCATATCTCCACCAAGTTAATGCCACTGTTCTTACACTGCGGTCAAGTATTGTCACTTTTCTATTATGCATTAGGTCTTCATGAGCTGTTTGATGCAGCTAATCCTAAATTTAATCTAAGCAGTATCATGCTTGAAGCTGACTTGCATCTTCCTCTTTCAGTCTTTCTTTTAGAAGAAATCAATGTTAATGTGTAAAAGTTGGACATGCACAGCTATTTTACTCTGTTAATTGAATTATGAAAAGCTTAAAAGGAAAGCTTAGCACATCATTGTTAAAGCCTACTGATGTCTTACAAAGATGTTGCACTCTATGGCAGTATATTACTTGTGTGCAGTGATAGCTCTAATTGGAAATCTAATAGGATACAAGAGATTTCTAAGACTATTACTAATGATAATATATATTTTAAGTGTGGGGGATTTTTTTTATTGACAGTCCTTTGGGCTGAAGTTGGAAATAAAACGCAAAATGTTGAAATATTTCTCATTGGTTCAGTGTTCATGTCTCACTGTATTCAGTGCTAATCACACATCACATTTCACGAGTGCTGAAGTGCTCTCCGTTGGCAGTTCTGGTGATATAAATTCCAACAGTAAATCGGTGCTAACGAAGTTCAAGTACCTGTTCCCGTTCAGTAGCTCCACCTTTAGGGGAGGGAGAGAGGGAGGGAGGATGATTGCCGGTGCAGCTTGCCGTAATGACAGCATGTCAGTAGGTTGCTAATAGGTACATAAAGAGGTGATTCCTTGGAGTGGTGGCTAAGGGTGCCCCAGAGAGTCTTTTTCAGTAACTTTACACACTTAAGTTGGTGTCTTTTCAGAGGCAGAGCTTCCTGTCGAAATACAACACTTTTCCAGTCTAATGTACAAGTGGTAGCTGGAGAGTACTGAGTGCCCAAATATATGGACCTGCACAGGACAGGGACAAGTCATTAAGGTGGAGTGGGATGCCAGGAGTGTTCAGGATGGAATGGCTTTCACTTTAATTTAATACTGATCTTGAGCTGTGTGGGGTTTTTGTGTTCTGGAGAGAAAAATCTTTCCCTTGTGGCTGGTGCATCATTTGCAGAGAATCTGTCTTCCTTTACTGCTTTCTTACATGCTTTCCTTTCCCTAGAAGAATGCTTTTAGTCATAACTTCATGATTGTTGAATTATCTAGCAACAACATATTGTGAAATTTTATTATTAAGTGAATCTAGGGGGGAAAAAAACCAAGTTTGATAACAGAATTAATTCCCTTTCTCTGTCCTGATTCCCCTGCTGTCAAGAACATGTTCACCAGTACTGGGAAGAGCCGCGGAGAAAAAAATGTCTCTGATCACTGTTGTTATTATGACAATTTATGTTCCTGCAATTGTATTTCCGTTTGTAACATTGTTATTAACACTTAGTGATTACTCTGATTCCCTGCATGTTAATCAAATGCATATTGTCATATGTATATTGAATTTATTGTATTGCCTTCCCTCTCAAGTAATACTGCTCTTTGTTTATTATAATATGAAAAGAGCCTGGTTTTTACCCTCTGTCTTAGAGGAGCCTTGCTAAAAGAAAGAAAAAAGAAGAGCAAGGCTAGTTTTCATTGTATTAGGAATGTTAAGATCCATCCCCTTCAGAACAAGGGGAGATTTCTGAAGCCATGGTGAAGCCATGGTACATCCATGGTGGGAAAAGCTGTGTCACCACCTCCCCTTATGCAAAAGGTTTTTCCAGCTCTGGCATCTTACAAACAAAATACTGCCACAGCAGTACAGAAGGGAGGAGCCAGCAAAGGAGTCCTACACCATTAATAGTTTTATGGGTTGAGCTGTACTTAGAAATACTCAGTGATATATGGCACACTACCGAGTACAAGTGTCTGAGGATATCAGTATAAGTAATTTTACAAAGCAGACATTTGATCTCTGCGACACCTTTAGTTTATACTGCTCATAGTGAGCTGCTGGCAGGTTAGGCAGAACCTCAAATACGCAGAGCTAATCTGAGAAAGTTCTGTTTTGTTTTGACACAGTGATTTTAATTCCCCCTCAAAAAAGCAGTTCCACAATGCAAGAAATATGAACAGGGTAAGATCATGTGGCCTCATCTTAGAAATCAGTGCAGCAAAATGATAGAAGTGTAGAATATTTTGACATTTCTGAGTGCCATCATTAATTTGGCTTCCTTCAATTATACTATGAGCCTTTGTTTAACAATAATACAGGATATATTTTAATTTTAAAGACCACACAATAATAAAATGAACATGAATCCTTAATTTGTTTAGTATGGTGTTTAATGTGGTACAGTTTTATTAAGACTGAGATGGAAGAGCTGTTTCTGAAATACAGTAGGAAATTGTTCTTTGAAACCTACCTCTTGTGTTGTATTGATAGTGTAGTATGTTTAGGAGTAGTTCTGGGCAGTGCTGCTCTTGCCACTGTCAAAAGAGAGAAGATAGAAACCATACCCCACCTCTAGTTCCTCAGCTTTGCTAAACAGTCTGGAATGCTGATAAGTTCAGGTAAGATCTCTTGAGTGTTTGAAAGCATTCAGTCTTCTTTTAATCCCTGTCTCTACTTCAGGTGGTGTATGAACAGTAACACTGAAATATTTCTTCCATATTGTACTTGAAGAATGTAAGAAGTTGTATTTATTTGAGCTGTGGTAGTCTTTCTAAATGATTTTGTTTTTTGTCTCTTAGCGCTGGCCCCAAAGGTGATAACATCTACGAATGGAGATCAACCATTCTAGGACCTCCAGGTTCAGTCTATGAAGGAGGTGTTTTCTTCCTTGACATCACATTTACACCAGAATATCCCTTCAAGCCTCCAAAGGTAAGAGACCTGTAGCTAATATCTTAAGTCATGAGGGCTAAACATGAGTAGCATGCAGTGTTAATGGAACACAGCCCATTTGAAATCCACTCTTAAGAACAAACTTAAGCTCATTTTAGACATTACAGGAGTTTCTATTAGCTAATGTTAACAGCTTTCCCAGTCCTCTTGATAATTATTTTAGAACTTGTTTTCTTTCTTCCTACTTCTGTTTATAAGAAGTCCTAAGCATTTAGTGCAAGCATTGGGACAGGACTGAGAAACTGAGAAGTAAATAAACTTGAGAAGAGGGGAAGTGCTACAAATACTTGTATCACAAACAACTCGGGTACTGTAAGCATAAGTTACATGTGTTTTGGCCACCAAAGTAGTATTTGATTTTTCAGTTTTGTTGGACACTTGTGTTGTTCACCTCTTTGTACAGTAACAAACTTTCTGTAGGTGTGTTATATTTGTGAAACTCTTACATTCCAGTGTTGTTGTGTTCCAGTGCTCTAAGGCAAATACCAGTGCAAGTGAATGTTATCCAGTGGTTCCAATGTGTGGCCACGGGAAAAGTGTTTGGTTACAAGAGGTTCTTGTGTATACACTTGGTGTTTGTCTTGTATCTGAAAGCATTTCTGTGCATGTTTAACTTTCTACTTAAAAGTTGTTTGATAGACAAATGCCAATGACTGCACCATCTTTTCAGGCTTTGGTCTAGTCTGCAGCAGAAAGGACTTCTTCAGGCCATCAGTCTGTCTCAACAGAGCAATGCTAATCACTTACATAAGACAAATTAATACAAGCTTGCCATATTAAGGAAACTGTTTGCATGTTCTTGCTCACAGAACTTCAGAGTGTCTGGTAGTACCAACAGAGACTTAAATTCTACCTCTAAGATAGGGCTCCAATTCACAAACAGCGTGGTGTACCTTGGGACATCTCTAGTGCTTTTCTGATGACATCTGTCCATCTCTTTTTGCAGCTTCTCTGGCAACACAGATGGTTCTCATTTAAGAATTTAACTCACTTTAGAGTTGTTTGTTTGTTTGTGTTTTTGTTATGTTTAATTTGCTGAATAATTTGTTGTCCAACCAACTGTACACAATTTATTACGTTGTGAGCCCAGTAAGCATTTAAAAAGAGGGATCTTTTGCTTTTCCATGTGTGCTTTGTTACTCCTTTGATTTCCATGCCACAGGTCAGAAGCATTAATCAGCCTAGGCTTGTTCAGACTCATCATAGAATCTTGGAATGGTTTGGGTTGGAAGGGGCCTTGAAGATCATCTAGTTCCAACCTCCTTATTGTGGGAACATAATGCCTTCCACTAGACCACGTTGCTCAAAGCTCTATCCAACATGGCCTTGAACATTTCCAGGGATGTAGCATTCACAACTTTTCTGAGTAACCTGTTCCAGTGCCTCACTACTCTCACAATAAGGGATTTCCTCCTAATATGTCGTCTAAATTAACCTTTTTTCATTTTAAGGCCATGACTCCTTGTCCATGCCCTTGTAAAAAGTCCCTCTCCAGCTCTGCTGTGGGCCCCTTTAGGTATTGGAAGGCTGCTCCAAGGTTTCTGTAGAGCCTTCTCTTGTCTAGGCGGAACAAGCCCAACTCTCAACCTCTCTTCATAGGAGAGGTGCTCCAGCCTTTTGATTGTCTTGCTGGCCCTCTTCTGGACTCATTCCAACAGGTCCATGTCCTTCTCATGTTGGGGCCCCAGAGCTGGATGCAGCGCTCCAGGTGGGGTCTCACAAGTGCTTGTGATTGCCAGACACAGGTGCAAGGACCTTGCACATGGCCTCGTTGAACTTTGAGTTCACAGGCTGACCTCTCTCTTCCTCTTAGGCTGCCTATCCTTGTTTCCACTTTCTCTACAGTTCCTTTGTGTGTTTGAGTTTATCCAGGATCTCCGTGTTCATCTGTGCAGGCCCCTTCCCCTTCTCTGACAGGTGGATCCCATCAGTGCCCAGCTGACCAGGTTTCCCAAAGCAAGTTCCATGGTCCGAGTAGCCAAACCCCAGCTGTGGCACCAGTCCCATAAACATCTGTTGGTTTGCTAGATTTGACTAGCCCTTTTGAACTCTTTCCCTTTGACCAGGTGGACTGATGAAAAAACTACCCATGCTCCAGAGTCCTTTCCTGTTACTCCCAGGACTGCCTTACTTGGCTTTGGTGTCTTTTTGGATATGATGGGTGTTTCCAGTCTCAGAGCAGCAAAGTGGTTCTGCTGGGACACCTCAGTCTTTGGAGGGAAGTCTCTTCCTGCAGGTCCTTGCCATGAGAAGCTTCCATTCTTCTGCATTATTGGCCTCCCTCCCTTCCCTGTGTGCTGGTGGGAGTTTCTGGCTGTTTGGCCATAGGCTGTGGGTCCAGGGCAGCTTGGAACCAGCTGTCTAACTCTTCCTCAGCAGCCCTGATGCCACACAGGCTTCTCCCTGCTTCCTACAGCTCAGCCAGCTGCTGCAGGATGTCCTTCATCTGGGCAACACCTTTTGCAGGCAGGCCTGCTGGCTGTTCTGCCCAGGAGAGAGGTCTCGGCACTGCCTGCAGTCTGAGGTGCACTCTGCAGCCTCTCCCTTCAGCAGCTCCATCTGGGTAGGAGCACCTGCCATTGGCAGGGTAGATGGTGCCAAGGCTCCAGCCAGAGTTACAGCCCTTGCTCTCAGATGTGTTCCCACCATGCTGCTCTGAAGGTCAAGTAGGATGCCTTGCAGGACCATACTGTAACTACCAGAGCTACTGAGACAGTCCTACATGCCAAGTTCCCTGATGCAGAACCAAATAAACAGTTATGCTATTCCAGCTCAGCCCTGCTTTCTGCTCCGTGCTTCTGACTGGGATCCTTTTGTCTTCATCTTTGGATCTAAACTCTTACCCAGAAGAGAAGGGTGGGATTAAAACACCAAACAGACAGGCACCACTTACCAAGGCCTTAAAAGATCAATTTAGTGGCAATTCACTGTATCATAGCAGTTTCACTTAAATGGAGTCTTTTATCTAGCAAAGTCCAAGTTGGTTTACAAACCACATGTATGCAGGGAAGTAAAATACAAGTAGCTTCAGTCTCGTTGAGGTGGTATATAGGAGAAAGCATGGTGGGGCTATACTAGAACAGACTTTTTCTACTTGGGCACTCCAGGTTGAAATGAGGAACCTTCCTTTGAGAACCAAAGCTGCTCCTGTATTAAAATCTACACTAGTGTTAATCAATGGTAATGTGGAAAATATGATTATCATATTGCTCCTGCTTTATTCCTGCTATTTTATTGATTTCAGACTGTCCAACTACTTGCAGGAATGAGTAAATGCGGTCTGTGGATCGTGTTTAAGTGGTAGGCTAATGTAATTACAGTAGCCTTCATATAAGTGCCTTTTAGGGCAAGAAATAAAGAAACAGCTAGTTGGAACAGAACCCTGTCTATATCACTTCAATGATAAGCACTCATGGAACTGCAGAGTCGTTTTAAAATAGAATAGAATGTAATTTTAAAAGCCTTGATCTCTGAGAACATGAAGCTCTGTAAGGAAAAAGGACTAGTAACCCTTGAATCTTCCTTGGTAAGTGCTGTAAGACCAGTGGAAGAAAACCTCTGAGTCTTTGGTAACTCCTGTGAGAGGAGTTCCTGCTGTGGTGGGCTGCCCTATGGTGAAATGCCCGTAGTTGAACACATTTCATAACCTGAAAATGAAATGTCTTAAAGGATTTACCTTCATAAATAAAATTAGGTGCAAATGGCCATTCTGGCAAGCTTCCAAGCCCTTAGAATATGTGTGAGAGAAGGTGTTGAGGCATAAACACTGATAAATGCTCTGTAGTTGACAAGCATCTTAGAGATGTGTGATGAAGGATATACAGGTGTAACCTTTGAAGACCGGGTCTAGCTCCAGCTGAGGGTTTGATTCTTTATGTTGAAGCAAATGGTTTTGGAGAAGATGTTGCTGTAGGAGAGCCAAAAGACTGTGCTAGAAGTGATACTTAGATTTCTGAGAGGATATTAAGAGCGACTGCACTACTGTGCTTGAGGTTGGAGAAATGAAAGATCTTAAAATTTGACTTGGAAATGCATTGCACGATACAAGGAACTTCAGTGGGAGAAATCTAATACTGGGACAGATACTCTCTTTCATGTCCTAAATATGTATAATGGTGTTCTTTTGCATTTAACTGAGCATTCTAAACAACACCTTGGAAATGTTAGTATTAATCTGTTCTCTGCTTTTTATGTTTTCTCATTTTGTGTTGTATTCTGATTTTGCCTGCGTTTCAGATAGTAAATGAGTCAGGCACATGCTGGGTGTGCCTGGATTTAGGAGAATCCAATAAACAAGTATAATTAGAATTTAAGAGTTCAGTATTTGTACTATTACAATGGACATTTTCCCAAGAGTTACATTATAGTTGGGTTACATTTCATTTACTGAGGTGAAAACAGTAGCTTGTGTTGACCCGGTGTGTGTGCTTTGATCGTTTGTATTAATAACCTCTAACCACTTCCTTCCACCCACTCCTATTCTGCTGCTTGTGTAAATTAACCTCTGCTATCACTTCAGGGTAAGGTTGAGATTAGCTTCTTTTATGTCTTTTCAAAAGCTGTGCTTAACCCCATGTAGTTACCGCATTAATGTAATCTCAGGTGGGACATTTCCAAAGGATTGTTCAGTTACACTATATTTTTCTGCTATTCCACATGCTGTTCTCTTCAATACCTTCTAAGTAACTCAGTTTCTTTTGATTTTGGTCTGTTAGTACTACGTTTATGTGAGTTTTTCCTCTTTAGGATGTTATGAGCATTTACTTTAAATATTTTTTTTTTGTTTTCAAATGGGCCTCCGATTTCTCCCTCTTCCAGTTCCATTTGGTTTCTCTGCACTGCTGGCTTTTGTGCCATCAGCAAAAATTGTAAATGGCAAACAGCTGGACTACATGTGTCTAACACATCCTAGTTCTGAGTCACTGCTAAAGTGAAAACAAATTTAGATTTTTTCCACAGTGCTTGGTAGAGTTCCTCTAACTGGAAAAAACTGCTTTTAGTGCCATGGATATATCCCTTAGGGATTATATCTTAAGGTGTGTTAAGGAACCAGGCTGTTCTGCAAGTATATGGGAGTCTTCTTTCATTTTCATTTTCCCCTCCTTCATGAAAAATAATTTTTAAATAAATCTTACTCTTGAAGGCAAACAGCATTCATGCTCTGTTGTTAGTCAACTGGTCCGACAGACTGTCTACAGAGTGTTTAGCTTTTGTGCTGAAAATCAGGATCAATAACTTTATGTCTGTACAAGTTAGACCTGTTGACCTATGTTAATTTGGTCCTTATTGTATCAACTTGGAAATACTCCATGCTTCCCCTTCTGGAAGTGTTTACACTCTCAAAATTGTTGCCTCATTTACAGTTAGAAACCTCCTTGGAAGGAGACCAAAGGTGCGGGTCAAGCACAGAAATACTGAGCAAGCAGCAGGGCTGGGCTGAGGGCTGCCCAGGACCCCAGGGCAGAGCCATTGCCAGGAACTGCAAATTTGCTTTGCCCTGAGCAGTGTGGGCTGGGGCAGGTACAGCAGAGGCAGATCCGCCCTCTGCTCAGGCTGCTGCACGTGGACTTCCACATGACTGCAGGGAGTAATTGCTGCCTTTCCTCCAAAGATTAGATGATCTGGGAAACAAAGGTCATTTAGGTTTCTTGTCTGCTAAACCTCTAACGCTCCCTAGGTGGAAAGCATCAAGAGTTCTTGGTTTCGGAGTGGCAGCTTGTTGCAGAAGGTGTGGGAGGGTAGCACATCTCTGCTCCCTCGTAGTCATTTTGTTATTTCCCCCATAATGTGCAAACATGCAGGGATTTGGGGTTTCCTTTCTTTGCTTCCTGTTTTAATCCAAGCAGCTCACAAGAAATAAAGCATAAAATCTCCACAAGCATGCAGTGTGGGTGTCTCCTGTGTGACAAGTAACCGCTTTTGCAAGCCCAAAAATAGCCCATGTGCTCTGTGCATTGGGAGCATTCTTGGAAACACTGCATGGATTCAGTGCATGGGGACATGCCAGTCACCAGAGTTCTGTAGCTGTGTCACTGCACCCTGTGCCTGCTCCCCAAGCCTGTGAGAGTGAGGGTCACAGGCAAATTTTTTGCATCAGAAAGGCAGTAGAAAAGATGAAGGTTGACTGGCAAGTTTTATGTGTGGGCTGGTCCCATCTCGAGAGAAAGCACTAGTGTGTTCTTGTCATACTGCATGCTTACCAAGTGTATTTTGCAAATACTCCTGTTACCTATAAACAGACAATAAAATTTCTAGGTGCGGATAGCTGACAAATTTTGAGGATATGGGACATGAACCCACCAGCCATTATTCATGCGCATAATCCTAATCCGTGCAAATTACACCAAATTTGTAGTCACTGTTCACCCAGTGAGTGTGGGCAAGGCCTCTCTGCAGGTCCCTTGGTGCTCTGGGAGCGGCTCCTGGTGCTTGTGTTTCCCTTTCGGATCACTTCTGTGGCCAGCTGCCCAGCTCAGACACATCATGAAAATAATAAATCTAGCTAACTTCCCCCATTGCTGAGCCTCTTAGAAGTGATGGAAGCTGTGATTCCAAGTGCCTTGGTCTGTCTGGAGGATTTTACAAATCCTTGGGAGTTCAGAAGGAGCAAAATGCTGGTGTTAAGACCCCGGGCCCTTTTGTCACTGGGAATAAAAAGACAAAAAATTTAAAAATTAAAAAAAAAAAGAAGTGGAAAAAAGAATTGACCCCACCACAGCCTGTGTTCTGCGTTGGCCGTGGCAGTTGGCTCCTGAGCTGTGCCTGATTTCTGTTCTAAACCGGCTCTTCTTTGTTTCCGCCGCGAGAGGGCGGCGGCGGCCCGGGGAGCCCGGCGTGGGTCAGCCCGGGCCGGGCCGGGCTCCGCTCCCTTCGCTCCCGCGCTTGCTGCTCCCGTCCTGTCCCTCCCCACAGCCGGGGGCGCCCCGGCACAGCCGCTCACACCTCTCTCTTACAGGTAACGTTCCGGACAAGGATCTACCACTGTAACATTAACAGCCAAGGCGTCATCTGCCTGGACATTTTAAAAGACAACTGGAGTCCAGCGTTAACCATTTCTAAAGTTCTCCTCTCCATCTGCTCCCTCCTCACAGACTGTAACCCTGGTAAGTCCACCTGCCGCCTTGCATTTCTCCCAGCACCTAAATAAATCCTCATTCCATTGGTATGGCCAGCTCAGCTCATGTGGAGCACATAGCACATTTCCCTCTCCATGGGAGTCAGAAGGGCTGGCAGTGGTGGAGGGAGATAAACCCTACCAGCCTGCTGTTCACTGCTCCTCAGGCTGACCTGTGGGGAAACAAGCGATCCTCCTGCACGTGAAAACTCCTTCCCCTTCCAAACCCATCTTCACTGGTCTCTTGGGCTACAGTAATTCAGTAACAGAGCTCAAAGAGCCACAAACAGTTCTGAAAACAAAGGGGTTGACCTTTTACTTTCCATCACCCATTTAAAAGAAATGACCAACTATGCCACAAGTGGTCATCCCACTGCTGCTCTAACCCACCTGTTGTCCACATGAGTTAAGAGGAACATGTCTTCATTTCCAAAGTAATTTCACAGGTTGTATTTTGATATGTCTAAAGAGGAGAGAAAGGCCAGATTTCACAGTGTACTAAACTTGTACTAAACCCCTTATTGAGATTTTACCTTTCTGAGAAGGCAGCTTTACATTGTTACAAGTACACTTAGCATGAGTATCTCAGGCACCCTTAGAAGGAATAAAATAAACCTGAAATGCATGAATTGGTGAAAACCCTCAGTAATGCAAAATATGACTGATTGTTGTGTCTTAAACTTCTTAAAACTTTATTGGCATTTCATTCTATTAAATTACACATTATTACATCACCATAAATACACAAAATCAGAGAAGATACAGATCATCAATTCAGTATGTTTAGGTTGTTACAGTGTACCTTACCTGTGTGTTTGCCTTGTATGAAATTTACACTTCAGCTTTATTTTAAAGTTTTTGTTTGGTCACTTGTCTGATACAAGCGGTGTGTTTCCCTTTCAGCTGACCCCCTGGTTGGAAGCATTGCCACTCAGTATATGACTAACAGAGCAGAGCATGACAGAATGGCCAGACAATGGACCAAAAGATACGCTACATAAATTGAATTTTCGTCAAACTCTTACATTATTTGTCTGTGATGGAAAGAGCTGCTTATGATTTTGAAGGGGTGGGGGGAGGGAGGGTGCTGGTAAAGAGTAGGGTATTTCTATAACAGATTTTATTCAGTCTTTTATTTCCTAAGATTTTGTTGTTGTAACTTAAGGTATCTTGCTACAGTAGACAGCTAGGATTTGGAATAGCATACTTTAAGACTGTAATTAGTTCAGCAATATTAGCTCACATATAGTACCGAGAAGAATGTAAACTTCTTAGACTTCTTTGGTTTTCAGTTTGCTTGCAATATGTAAAAGATTAAAACAGCTTAATTTTGTACAGGTACATAGGTTGACATTTATGTAAAAGTCCTTTCAAGACTCTACACACTGTTTTTGCTTTTTGTTTGTTTGGGTTTGAGGGATTTATTTTGTTCTGGGTTGAGTTTCTTTTTTTTTTTTTTTTTGTATAAAGATGTTGAGATTGTTTTTCCCTATGGAGGGCACATTGGTATTTAACAAATCCTTTTTAAAGACTGTCATCTCATGATCCGTGATATGGAGAGGTGGATATATGGCCTCATATATGAAATGAGAAGTAGTTAATGTATTATTTTATAAGCCAATCTATCTCTGTGAAAAGAATAAAGGGTTTAATCAGGACTTACGGTAACCTGTAGTGAAATACCTTAAGCTGTTTAACTGTAAGGTGTGGAATAGGAGTCACTCAGTGGATTGGTTGTATGTTGTGGGCTACTTAAGTCTGCATTTGTTACTGTGCTAATAAAAAGATGTTTAAAAAAAAAAAGAAGAACAGGTTTCTGGTTAGTCCCTTTGTCATTTTGCCAGAATGGTGTCTCTATACACTTTGGAGGATTTATGCTGTGGTAAAGGATGAGGGAGATCTGCAGGTGAATGTACTGACTGCTGCTATTTTAGGAAGGCAGGTCTAGACCACCATACAATGAATGACAGCATAAGACCTTCACAACCATTCACTAAGTGTTGTGCAGGGACCTGGCCATGAGGAGGTAACTTGGCAGGAGTCCACGATAGCTACTTTTGAGCTTAAGTTTTCACAGCACTGCCTCTGCAGGATGGGCATGTTTTTTGAAAGTACAGCCAGAGAAATGTAAGCTGTCTGGAAGGGAAAGAGGCAGGAAAGGAAGAAAAGAATGTCTTGATGCTTTCTGATGGAGTGGTCTATTCACACTTGGAAGAGAAGGAATCGTGTCCTGGTAAGGTAGCAGACAACATCATAAAGGAGTATCAGTAGATCCTTTAATTACCCATAAAGATTATCTCCTAGAGACATGGTGTTTACATTGAGGTGTGTAGCAACAGGGAAGTTAGTTGTGGATATGGCATTTCTGACCACTCCCTTAACATAAAGGCCGGAAGCACAGATTCATTTTCACATGGCAGGTGCT
The DNA here is from genome assembly GCA_013397295.1 of Polioptila caerulea. Taxonomy (NCBI): domain Eukaryota; kingdom Metazoa; phylum Chordata; class Aves; order Passeriformes; family Certhiidae; genus Polioptila; species Polioptila caerulea. The sequence continues at coordinate 1,720,785 of VYXF01010446.1, read as the reverse complement.
TCACCTTGCGACATTCTTGTGAGTGCTGGGTGGTCATCTGCGCTCTCGGATTTGGTTTGGTACTTTAAAATAAATTCTGTATGTATTTCATTTACATACTTCTCTTCCTGTCTAGATACAGAGCAAATCTAACTTGGTCCAAAGTAACCTGTTAATTAGAGGTGTCCTTTCCTTTGCTGGGTGGGTAGTAGCAGCGCACTCTCATCGGCTGAACTGCTGTCATTTGACATGGTGCATGCTTTGGTGTATGAGCTCCCTCAGCTGTTTGTCTCTTTAGTATATAGCTACATCACACTAGGAGCATTTCTGGTAATCTTTCCCTCTCCTCTACTGAGCAAAGAGGTAAATGGCTTAATCTCAGTAGGTTTTTGCCAGCTTCTTGCTTTGTGCCACTAGGACATGTCAAATTAACTGTTGTAAGTGGTGGGGGCGACTGATTTGTACACTGTTTATTCAGCAGGATAGAGACTTTAGAGGAACAGAGAAAGATGGTTTAGTTTACTATTTTTTTCTTCTTTATAATAATTTTTTCTCCATTATCTTGTAAAGGGACTCTAGTTTTGCAGAAGGTAAGTGATCCCAGTGACCTAGAACAGGGTTTCAGTCAGTGGAACGGTAAGTACAGAATAAATGTTCTGCCCATTAGCTACTACGTTATACTCTGTACTTTGCTTATTCACCCTTTGTAAAACTCTACCACAGCAAGTTTCATTTTTACTCAGTACCAGCCACTGTGTGCATATCATTTGCAGAGGAGACACTAGATTTTCCATCACTTGTCAGTAAAACACTATGATATTTAGAAAAACATCTGAATAAGTTTATGAAAGAAGACAGTGGGTGGTGGGTTTTTTTTATCTGAATGCCTCAAATGATCTAAACTCTAAATTAAGCCAAATCAAAGAAAATGTGTTTGCCTGTATGTAGCCTATTTGGAAAAGTGGCCTTAGTCATTTAGAAGATACTGTTTCTCTTGCCTGTCTTAAAACATTTTCAAATCCTGGGAGTCCAGTGAAGAGAGCGAGCAAGCTACACTTGCACTGTGCAGCTCTGGCAGCCTACAGGTGACATCAGTCTTGGCAGAAGAATTGGCACTGAGTCTGCAGCATGCAGAGCTGGACAGGAACCAGTCATCTCCATTCTTTCCCTCTCCAGGCATTTTAAGTTCGTTCTGACTTGTTAACCTGCACTCCCTTGGCTCAATGGTCAGCTTTAGTGATGTGCTGTTAGTAGACATCTCCACTTATTTTGATTGATCCAAGGCTGATTCAAGTCCCTTCCAGAAGAAGGGTTCTGCAGAGATGAAGAGGAGGAGCATGACCTGTTCCTTGGTAAGAGGGTGCAGCGAGGAGGTGAACCACTGCTGCTCTGGAGCCACCTCCACTTCCCAAGCATGCAGGCAGATACAGAGTCTTCTGGGTAGGGAGCAGCCTGGAGTACACATGTGTTTGGTAGGAAATGAGTGAGGAGGGAGTGTCATCCTGCAGCACTGCTGGGGACAATGACTATTACTGGCCAGGTGGGGGGAGGTCGTGCTATAGTGCTTACTCAGCTGCAGTGTTGCAATAGAAACAATTGTATGTTCCTAGCAGGGCATTACAAGAGCTTGCTCATTCATAATTGCTCTCTTATCTTACTCCTTGGCCACAGCAATTCCAACTATATTGAGCAAAGCACATAAACAGTTTCGTCTACCTTCTTTATAATGGTAGGGATTCCTGCTTAATTTTTAGTGAAGTGTACTGCTGCTCTGACATTAATAATGCTGACAGACTTTAGTAATGCTGACAGGCTTTATTAATCAGTATTCAGGAAGAGCAATACTATGAGCTTAATTGTGATCATTAAGCACACTATTTAGCAGTTATGATATGACAGTGCAAATATTGCTTGTGGTTTTGCTGATTCACAGTGAAATTCTCAGTATTTGTTCAAAAGAGGATTAATTCAGTGGAAAATGCAGAAACTGGGTACTTCACTCCCTCTCCCTGCTCTTGCCTTCAAATATAAAGAAAGGCTAGCATCAATTAGTACAGGAGGTTGTTAGATGCCAAAAACTGGACCCTGTCTCTGGGAAAAGTTGCTCGTTCTGTCGCTCTATATATCCCCTTTTGTTCAGTTTACTGCCAGGCTGGCCTGGGACAGCAGATTCCTGCAGCACACAGGTTTGCCACTGTTGAGTCAAACACAGCTCCTGCAGCTGGACCACGTGCAGTGCATGAAGACTGGGGCCATTTGTACAGGTGTTTCTGGGCATTTGCCACAGGGATGTCTCCAAAAAGGCAGCCTCCTACCCTCCTTAGCCCCCACCTGCAGAGTCATACAGCACTTCATACCAGCTTTTATCTGGCCTAGGGAGGGTGGATTGCTGCAGCTTGCTTGAGCAGCCAGGTAAGCATGCCCTAAGCAGAGCCCAGCAATACCTCCTGCATACAAAATACAAAATATAATTCTCAGCAGAATTACCACGTATAGGAATGTGACTGATTTGTAGTGGACATGCTGGAACAAACCCACAGCTATGTTGTCCTTAGGTTGTTGTTCAATCAATGAGTGCTCTGAGAGCTTATCTGGTTTCTACAAATGAATTCCTGACTTGAAAGCACTGCTTACTAGACTTTGTTGACAAGATTCCTGTTGGGGTATTTCCCAGAAGATGTGGGATGTGTTTTCTTAAGATTTTGCTGGGGTTTTTTTTTTTTTCTTCTAGACACTAGCAAAATATCAGTGGCTAAATCTGGTAACTGTTCCTACTGCTCCTTACCCTTCCCCTAAAGCAAGACACTGATCTCAGCCTCTTGGAGCATCAAAAGCCCTGTGGCCCTGTTTAAGGTCAAGGTAAAAGAACTGTAGCCATTTCAAATATATCACCTTTCCAAACTGGATGCTTTATTGCAGCTAATACTTTTTGTGACTACAGGCTATAGATCTGCAGGGGGATTATATACTGGTAAGCTTGTTGATTTGTCCCTCAACATGGCTATATCCAGGCATAGTAAAAGCCTCTGCTAGAGGTATCCATCTATCCCTTCCTCCTCCAAAACCCTGGTTGCAAAATAACTGCTTTCATAAAGTGCTTTTTGAGGCTTTTACCACCAGTGGCTTTCTCAAGCCAAGTCAATGAGAAGGAAGGATACCTCTTAGCTATAAGCTTGCTCATTTTATTGCTGAATGGTATTATTGCTTTAAGTGAAACGGCAAGAAGTAAATGGCACAAAAAGGACTTAGACTGTGACCTGGCAGCAGGAGACAATGCTAAGCTAGTCTAGTTTTCACAGTTATTCCCTTTGCTCTTCCTTCCAGGCAAAGGAAATGTTGATTTGTTCTGGGATTGGGACAGTTTGCTAGCTAAGAATGTGAAGGGTTCAAGCAGTGTTTTCCGATCTGTCACAGTCACTTCCCACAGTCTCACTTTCTCGGCCCTTGCCCATTGTTGTGCTGCTTCTGTTTCCACTTGCCTTTGGTCCAGGAGGTCAGTTTTGTTTCCCAAGACAATAACTGCAACCTACAAACCAAACAAAAGGGTGAGCTTTGTACAAAAACAATCCACCAGATACAATCCTTTTAAACAGTGGGCAAGTAGCAACACAGTAGTTACAGTTCTGTAACTTAGCGCTGGCACAAGGTAAGTTGCATGTAGTTTGGAAGATCAAGGTCTGGGATTTGAATTAGCCTTATCTACTTACGGGTTGGAAGCTTGTTTTTATCCTAGGATATGCAAGACTTCCCCCTCTCACCACCCCACTCCCCGCTCTCAATGATTGCTTGAAGGGAAACAATACCCTAGAGAGCCAAAGTTAAACCGCCCTATTCTCCACTTACTTGGCAATTGAGCTGCCCTAGACAAATGATAAGAGCATGACATCCGAGTAGGTCACAGCAGCAGATGCTTGGGAGATGAAAAAATGCACAGCAGCAGAGGAGGCCTGGATCCCACAGTGGTGGATTTTGCCCTGTTTGTTTCTTTCCCAAGCCCCATCCTGCAATATAAATTAAGCCAACCATGCCAGCAGCCCGGGCAGGCTGGGCTATGGGGCCCCTCTCCAGCTCAGCCCTGCCAGCTGCACAGCCCCAGGCACCAAGAGCCACCCAAAGGACTGAAGGGCACAGTCTGCTGACAGGGGCAGATAAGCACCAGCAGCATCCTCAGGGGAGCAGTTTCAAGAGCAGCTGGTTAGCTAAGGAGAGCAGCACAGTGGTATCAGCTCAGATCTGCAGTTGTAAGGACGTCGAGTGACGTGGGTATCACCCAGATAGTCCAGGTGGCTGAGCTCAGTAAGTGCATGAAGCCTTCCCAGTACTTCAGCTCTAGGAAGTGCCAAAGGCAGTGCTGGCCACGTGAAGCTACTGCTCCTCCTTATTTTAAGTTATCTGTTTTCTAAAAATGTTTTACCAGCACCAGCTCTTAGGGGAAACCATGACTGCATTTTTAGTTCAAAGTCCTTAGTCAAACTCTATTTTCATCTCTACACTAGTAGTTTGACAAAGATCAAGAGATAAAGTCCTCTCTTGCTGATGATTTGTGGGGTTTGCTGGGGCCACACCTGCTTGCTCTTTCCTGTTCATCGGGCTAACTCCAGAATGCCTTCTGCTTCTTTCCAGCTAGAGATGTTTGTCCTGTTCCTGTGAGGTCTGAGGCTTCCTTTCTTTTCTACAGCAGCCCAGGGTGTTTGGAAAAATGCTGCTTAGGGGTTTTTTCCCCCCTCTGTGAGGGCTTTAAAAGAAGCTATAATCTTCATGTGTATATACCACATGCTCCAGGTGAATTTTAGCTACGGCAAAGCTCTGTCAGTATAACAGAACAAAACCTCTATTTAGTATAAAATTTGGCCAGGCTTTAAGGTGCGTGCTGGAGAGCCCCCACAGCCAGCAGAGGCAAGGAACCAGCCATCAGTGCTTTCTGTCATCTGCCACACAACAGGGGACTGTGCCACTCTACGGGTTGAAGTTCTGCCAGCTCAGAAGCACCATGTGTGGAGATACATACCCAATTCAGTAAAGAATTCATTCTAGGAGAGCCCAGACTTTAAGTCACAGAATCATTAATCTGCTGATTAACAGTTACCTTAAGGTGGGACTCCTCACCTTGTACACCTTAAAGCCTATTTTTTAATGGAAATCACAGGTATGAAAACTATTTTATCCATCTTACTGTGGCCACCACTTTTTTAACCATATTATCCTCAGTCAAAATTTTAAGTTCTCCAAAAGGATAAGCAAATTGGCTGTTTCCAAAAATACCTGCATGCATACCTGAGAGAGGAGTTCTGACAGGTAACACAGAGGAGCAGCACTCAGATCCTGTTGGGGCTGTGATTCCCTCTCTGCATTACAACATGCTGTATAGTACCAAAGCAGGGCTGTCACAAAACACAGTGCCTGGGAAAAATTTCCTGCTTGTCCAGCTTTCCTTGCCCTGCAGGGAAGTTATGCTTGACTCCTGCATCCCTGATATACGTGCCAGACTGCAGCTCACACCAGCCCTACCACCTAACATACCTCTCCTGTGATTGCACATTCATCGGCCATCAAACTTGAGCCTGCCTTCCTCCCACCCTGTGTGCTGTCAGTGCAAAACAAGTTACATTTTTGCAAAAGTCTCTCCCTACCATTTTCTAATTAATTCTTCATGCAGTTTTTTTTTTTCTTTTAAACAGCATAAACCAGGCATTTGGAAAGCTGTAGGCTAAAGACATTTAACAGGGAGAACTACTCCAGAATATAGATAGTGTAGGAAAAGCCGTAATGCTAATGCCACATGCAAGTTATATTTGTTTAACTAAGCTGGAACACTGTCAGCTGAAAACACTAGCTGCTTTCTAAGGGAAAATAGAGCAGTCATTTCACACAATTGAATAGATTCAATATGGTTGTTAAAATACATTAAAGCTGCTTTGCCAATTGACTAATGTCTGGGAGACCCATTGTCAATTACACTAGTTTGTAAGCCATCAAGTACATGAATACAAAACAAACAAAGATAATGCCCTTCGTTATATTATTCTATGCACTTGACTTCCCATGTACAATATCTAAAAAAACATGAGCTGCACTGCTGTAGACCATATGTTTTATTAGTCATAAGTGTCCTGGCTGGTGCATTCAGCTGACTGAATTTTAGCTGCAGTAGAGGAAATAAGGAGCAAAAAAAAAGCATTCTTTGGTATGACCTGCATGGCATGTGAATTAAGCTTCCCTGGCATGTGAAGGCCTCCTTTTTGCTGGGTTGCCCAAGGCTGTGGGTACATTCATTTTCCTTTGTACACGACGTTTACAGAGACAAGAGCTGGGCTTTGCGACCTTAACTTCCTACCACTGCCACAGCATTTAGCCAACCCTGCGTTTACCTCCTTTTTGTCCCTGAAGACGTCGATCTCCTTTTTGAGCAGCTCGACCCTCTGGAAGGCTTCGAGGCTGGTCACGGCGTACACCAGGACGAAGCCGTCAGCCACCGAGAAATAGTGCTTGGGCAATTCCACGCCCTCCTGCAGCCCCCGGGTGTCATACAGCCGCAGCTGCTCCTTCACGCCGCGGTCTGTCTCCACCGATGCCAAATACACATCTTCCATCGTGGCACCCTCTTCTAAGCCTGTTTGAAAACAAGCAGGAGTGTCCCACTGCTGTAAGTACAGCCCCACTGTGAGAATTCTTTGCAGTGCAGCAGAATTTTGCCCCACAGTAGATTCCAGTGCGTGTTTTACAGAGTGATTTGACCAGGCCTTGACCTTGCCTGGCATCTCCATGGAGGGCTGTATTGATAGATGACTGCACTAGCTATTTCCAGTAGTGACACTGTAAATATATTAATATGTAAGCACATGATTATGCCTGCAAAATTCATCTGTACAACATGCACATTCAGAACAGGATAAGATACATGGTCCCCTCCCAAGTTTTCCAAACTCCAACCACCCAGTTGTACCAGTTCTGTGCCAGACATGCTGCAAAACGAGCCTGCCCAAACATACCCTTTTGGAACAACAGCCAGGGAACACCAGATAGTCAAGCACTAACATCTTAAGCCTACGTCTTTGCCTTATAATGAGCTGGATCATACTGCAGAAGCAGGAGTAATAGGAATAATTCCAGAAATGAATGTGTATTGGTGGTACGAGTAACCGGTAAGTGAAATTAAGCCAGAAAGGGAAGGGGATGTTTTCAGGCAAACAAAGTTGCACACTATATTTACTCACATACACAATGAGCTTTTTCCATCCCCTAGGGATTTAAAATGACTCAGATTTGCTAATAGGAGCAAGTTCATTTACTGCAAGGCAAGAGCATGCACAAGGTAACAAGCTTTCATATATGTATCACCTGTTCCACCCTGACTATCTGCTAACTGGCCCTCCTTCCCTCCTCCTCTCCGCACAGTAAATGTGAGGTAATTCAAGGCAGTTTGCCTTGAGCGAATTAAAATTTTTCCTAAGCCAAACCTGAAAACACATAAATCACCTTAGCTTAGTGTTCCTCCTGGATGCAGGTGCATAAGGTTACAGGCCAAAATAATCTCTGTAAAGTGTAGCTGGGCCACTTCCAGAGTTGGTTTTAAATATTCACATAAGCCCTCTGCAACCCACGTTTTTGCCTCCACTGCACTTCTATATACAATTGTTTGCTGTTGCAGGACTACAATAATGAGTCCTGCTTTATTCTCTTTGTCTGCCAAAAAGGGACCATTTTAGTGCATTGTTTAAGAAAACACATGGGATTATCTGGCCTATGAAAATAAGGATTTTGCTATATTCAATGACACTATTCAAAACACTTCACATTGACAAACAAGCTAAAGCATTCCACCCACGCTGATGGTTTCCTGTGATGTATGCAGCATTCCTGTGCAGGAAAGTGGCACAAGCTGTTCTTTTTGCCCCTCTCTGTGCAGTCTTCATAGATCAAACTCTTATTAGGTTTCCAGAGATTTAATTTATCTCTCCTCCAAATATAGCCACACTAATGTGTGGGAGCAAAACTAAGTACAGAAGGACAAAGCAAAGGTTAATAAAAAGAGGAAGCACAAATGCATCCTGTGTGATTCTAGAATGTGTTAAAGAGGCATTTTTAATGACTGAGGTAGTAACAAAAGCCCTTTCTGCATATAGCACTGTTGTTTAGACACATATTCTTGCCCTGCCTTGTTGCATTGTACAGACAGGTCAAGGAAATATCTGGCATCAGAAAACACGGCTTTGGCAAGAAGAAAAGAATAATAAGTACCTAAGTTTTCTTTTTAAAAAGCAACAAATAATATTGTACAGTTTTTCATCCTCTAAATGCTACACTGTAATTCAACAGTCTCTAATATATCCACATTATCCTGTGACAATCTCTTCCTAATGGCATTAAAAGCAGCAGTGAAAAATATGTCTTTTAACATCCTGTTTAAAAACTAAAAGAAAAATTTAAGACCTGGGACTTAATTCAGTGGAATAGAGCAACAAATCTTGATGTGAAATAGGGAGGGCACTTAGGAGGGAGTTGAAATTTATGCACCAGTATCAGATTCCAGAGGTGAAATTTCACCTACATGCACTAGAGGAGGGAGTACATGCAAGTAGTTTCCTACGTAAACACAGGTAATTTTTAAAAATACCTGTGTCACCTTATTCTGGGCCCTGCCTCTAAAGCCCACATCATGTACCAGCCACATCTTGCTGACAATGACATTTACACTGCTTGTTAGTAACATCCCATTCAAACACGTCCTAGGTCTCCATTCAAACATGGGTCAGGCAAGTTGTAAGGGAAGCAACACTAGCCAGTGTCCTAGAAAGGGGCTGGCACCATCCCATCCTCTCTGCCACAAAGATCCTGATTCTCCTTCCCTTCACTGGCACCTCCAGGCATCCTTCCACCATCTCTACCTGGGTGGGCAAGGGCAGCTTGTGCTGGAAGGTTACTATCCTGCAGACTGCTGCCAGCTTGAGAGTTTTTCCATGGAGCAGAGCACTACAGTGGGCCAGCTTTCAGGCTCAGCAGTTGGAGGGGGTGAAGGGGAACCAGCAAGATAGTGCACAATGTCACACTTCCTCTGAAAACTAAAGATATGAAAAAGTCGGAGAGGGAAAGGAGGAATAGACAAGCCATTCTCTAGCACCCACTTAGCTGGTGCAAATCTTAGGAGAGGCAGAAAGGTCTGGGTTTTTTACCAACTGCTGCCACAGAGGAACTGCAATGGGAAGCCTCAGTCATGAATTGGGTGTTGTTCCAACCCCTTGTGGCTTCCCAATGAGGAAAAGAAAAGGCTCTAATATACTAATGAATACTGCACACTCAGGCTAGGCACAGCAGATAGACTGCAAATACCTAAATAAAAATTTCAAGAGGGATAGAATTTCAAAAGTTCCCAGTTGATCTTGAACATTAATGCAGTACAAATTTTGTCTTCTTGAGTACTTTTGAAGATCTCCTGTGTAATCTCTTTTTCCCTTTTTCCAGAGGAATTCAGCAAAGAGCTCCTAAAACGTGCTATTCCTTATGTTTCTGAACTGCAGAATAACAGGCTTTTCTTATTTAAATCTCTAAAGACTGTGTATCAGAGGATCCCTGGCTTGGCAAAGATCTGGACACACCTCAAGAGGAGCTGATCTGTTTAGATTTAGCTGCTAGAGAAGTACTGGTCCCACAAAAATAGCCAAGTTGTGGCCCTCAGTTACATACATTCAGTTCCATTTTCATCTATTTCTAAAATGCAAAGCTGACTGCACCTCTATCATCAGGTAGTTTTAATTTAAAAAATGAAGCTCTAAAAAGGTGTCTCTGCCCATGGCAAGGGGGTTGGAAGGAGATGTTTTTTGAAGTCCCTTCCAACACAAACCATTCTATGATTCTATGAATGCATAATTAGGTTAATTAGCCTCCACATCCAAAGTATGTAAGTCAAAACCCCAAATCCCTCCAGCTGGAACAAGAGAGGCAATTTATCTCATTATGGCTTCTACCACAGTAATACATGATGTTTTCGTTCCTAGCTAGTAAAGAGGATCTGAAGTAGCTGCTTATGAATAACCTGACCATACACAGCCAGGAGGCAGAGATAAGTTTTCTACAAGGGAGAGTTCTCATCTCCTCCTGTTGAGCTGATAAGCTTTAGTATAGGCTGAGAGGCCAAAAATATTTTAAAGGCAGAAGGAAGACTCCTTTCTGCACCATCACTGAACAGGAACACTGCTTAAGGAAAAATATCCATCCTCTTTACAAACATGTCCTGTGCCAAAGCTAAGCCAGCAGGTCTCCTGTAGCCTGGTCAAGAGAGGTTAGCCCAAGCAGTGCCAGGTACCACAGGTACTTAATCTGCTGCCAGTCAAGGGCCCTTTTCATGACTGAAGAGATAAGACTGGCCCCTCTTTCTTCAGGACAGCAAGAGAAGGCAGAGGATTTGGACAAACAACACTTAAGACACAAAAAGAGAGATCATCCCAGGCAATCAGAGAATCATAGAATAGTAAAGGCTGAAAATTACTTCTAAGATCATTGAGTCAAACTGTTCAATCAGCACTGCCAAGCCCACTACTCAGCCATGTCCCCAGTTGCCACATCTACGTGGTTTTTGAACACTTCCAAGAATGGTGATTCCACCACTTCCCTGGGCAGCCTGCTCCAATGCCTGAATACCCTTTCAGTGAAGACATTTTTCCTAATCTAAACCTTCCCTGGCCCCACTTGAGGCCATTTCCTCTTGTCCTGTTCTTTGTTACTTAGGAAAAGAGACCAACCCCCACCTGGCTACACCCTCATGTCAGGTATCTGCAGAGAGCAATAAGGTTCCCATTTGGAGCCTCCTTTCCTCTGGGCTGAACACCCCCAGCTCCCTCAGCCACTCCTCATCACAGAATTGCACCAGACCCTTCCCTTCACCTGCTTAATTTTCCTCCTCTGGGCACACTCCAGCCCCTCAATGTCTTTCTTTTAGAGGGGAGCCCAAAACTGAACACAGGATTCAAGGTGCTGCCTCACCAGGGCTGAGCACAGGGGGATGATCACTGCCCAGGCCCTGCTGGTCACACCATTGCTGATACAGGCCAGGCTGCCTTTGGCCTCCTTGGCCACCTGGGCACACTGCTGTACCTGGATATGCACCACATACATATGTGCAACTCAACAACTATTTGCCCTGACCTATGGTGAGATAGTCCCTACATGACTCAATGCTAAATCTGCACCCATTTCAAACATTTCCTCTTGGGTTTTTTTTTCTAATTCCTTGTATCAGTTTGGCGAGAGTGTCTGCCATGCAATAGCTACATTATTTTATGTGGCTATGAGAGCATCTCTCCTCTATTTGTCCTCTCCTTTCCCATCTTGGGACACAAGGCAAACCTCCTTGCAGTTTAAAGCCTAGCACAAAATCCAATACCAGACATCGTTGCTCACATGCTACAGGGACACAGATAATCCTTTTTTGGGATATTCCTCCTTCCTCAGTACCTTTTCCTCTTGGACCTCAAGCAATCTTAGTGCCTTTGCAAGAGTGTTAGCTGCTGACCATGTAAGTAACAGTGGCACTTAGGGACTTCATCCATGACAAGCCAGAGAGACCTGATGGTGCATGTTTTTCTAGGAAAAGAAACACAGTGCAACTGGGTTTACCACACCATCACCAAGCACACAGCCTGGAGCACGGGCCCAAAGCCAAGGGCTTTACATAGCAGCATGAAACCTCCAAGGACTCTAATCACTTCCCTGACCCCAGCCGTGCCACCACTCCTTTTTACAGGAAAGTCGACAGGAGGCACGTGAGCATTGACAAACTCATGGCTGATTTACAGCCAAGAGGAGACCCTCGTGACAGTGGCTGCGACACCTCAGAGAATGGCAGCACACCTTGTGCTCTGAGCCTCCAACCAAGCCCTAGCGTGCCTCTTGTCCCTGAGAGGAGGATGTGGCTGCCATCAGAACGGAAAGACTCCCTGTGTTGGCCATCCTCCCCATGGCTCCCAGGCCCTTGGAGCGGCCGCAGAGCTGCTCCTGACGTCAGTCAGGAAGCACAGGTTTTGAAACAGCTTGTATCCATGTTTCCATGCCTGGTGAGCTGCCTTGCTGGTTGGCTCTGAACAGACAGCCTTTCAGCAAACACACTAGTCCCTTCTTACCTCCGGCCAAAAAGGCCAGCAGCCAAGATGTACATGTCAGCTTTCTGGAGCTCACTAGCTTTAGGAAATGAGGATCAAGATCCTGTAATCATGTTTCAGGTATGGAAGGGCCACCCCTGCAATGGTAGCACCATTGTGCAGTTTACAGCAGCTCAGCTAAGGAGCAGTCAAAGACTCACCATTCCTCAAACTCTGTCCTCACATAGTGAGATCCTCACAATGGCATCCTGCCTCTGCAATTCAGGAGTTAAAACAATACAGAGTGGAACAGTAACTGAAGGTCTTCTGGGAATCATTCCCACCAGCCCATACTCCAGGCAACCTCTGCCACAACTGTCTATGTGCTGAGGAAGAGGCAGGGAGGATGGTGACCACTCAGCAGGACTGCCAAAAGCACCAGCTTATCGGTCCATCCCCCCAAATGGCTGGGCCATGACTGCTCGTCTCCTGGGGGTGCACTAGCTCTGTAATGGTCCTCTCCATATCTTGATCCTGACTCTGCTACTTGCTCTCTTTCTCTGAATGTCTTAGGAATAAGATTTGACCAAAATCACAGAAAACAGGAAACTACCTTCTTCCTTCTTCCCTTGCACTCCCCATCCACTATCAGCTGTTCCTTCCCTTACCAGTAACTCAAAAAAACAAGAGCAGAGCTGCAGGCAAGGAAAAATTATCTTTTTAAGTGCAGGGAGTCTGGGGGGGTATGGGGGGGAGATCTGCATTGCTCAATGGCCAAGCTGCAGCAGGGCATTTGGGAGTGACAGAGGGACACCATGGCAAAACCCCAGGCACGAGGCCTCCCTCTGGTTATGTCAGCCAGTGTCCATGACGTATAATCATGGACTGGCTCCATAAATAGCTCCTCTGATCAGCAACACCCAAATATCCTTCCTGCCTGGGTTGCTAATAGGAGGCAGGAATTAAATGCAAGGCAATACGATTTAAGTAACGTGGCCTTGCTCATGCTGCTCGGGTGTCTGTGACAGTCACCCAGCCCGGCAGAGAGGAGAGGCAGGTCGGTAGCACAGGGAAAAACCTTCAGCCTGCAAAGCTTTGCAACCTTCAGTTCAGTTGAAAGCTGCACGGGGCTGCGTGCCTAGCGCTCGGTGGGATGCTGGAAACAGATGTTGCTGCAACATTAGAGGAAATCCTCCTTTTAAACACGGGTGTTAGCACACAGTTCTGTATCACGCTTTGCCAGCAAATTCCTCCCATCCACACATTTTAAAGGTGCAGTGCTGCAAAGCACCATGCTATAAATCCTTGTGTTTATCCAACAGCTTATCCTGATGTCTAATTTACCTGGCTCAAGAAAAAAAATGCAAAGTGACTAAACATCTTCTGCCAAAGCCCTGATGCCATCCCTTGTTTCTCGATGAGGCAGGAATAATTTGTCAGCCTGATGATCATTGCCCTTCCTTTCAAAGCCAAATGTGGAAACAGAGAGAAACATGTAGGCTTTGCCTTTGTTCTCTTTCTTTTGTGCACAGTAAATACCAGGCATCCTCTGTTCCTCTGACAAGTCTGATTTCCCTGTTTCTTAGAGAGCAGAGACACTTGGCCTTCGAAAGTCAGCACAGAAGGTGGAACCTAAAGCTGAGCTGTTTTTCTTTCCAGAGCTTTGATTAAATGTTAGCCAAAATCAAGCAAAATAAGGCTTTAAGAAGATGAAACAAAGTCTAAACAGTGTCTACACTCATCATGTGGCAGCTATTTATTTTTCAGACATCTACGGCATCTTTCAGGGAATGAGATATTTCTTTTGTAAACACGCAGCAGGCACATCATCTACTTTCAGTGTTTGTTTCTTTTTAAACATTCTTGTGTTCTATTACTGGGAACATCATGGAACAGGTTCTTCTCCAAGGCTCTTTTAAAAATCTGTAAGCAAGGGACTATGAATTTTAAGAACAGCCCAGAGATGACACAAAACCACATTAGTTTTCTCCTTCACCTCAGTGCAATTCGCAGTCCTCCATTATTGGTGTTTTGGGGCCCACACCGAACAGGAGGCTAGAAAAGGAAACAACCTCCCCCCAAAAGTAAAAATGTCTCACCAACAGTATGCTTTCCATAGAGAAGCTGCTCCAAAATCGCAGTCTTTCCCACTGAGGCCATTCCACAAACCACCACCTTGTAGCCCTTTCCCATGTTTCCCGGGGGCCGGTTCGGCGGCGGAGCCCTGTGCAGACACGGGAGGCTGTGAGCCGGGAGGGCGCAGGGACGGGCAGCGGCGGGAGCCGAGCCCGCGGAAGGCGCAAGGCAAAGCGCGAAGCAGCGGGGGCACAGCTCCCTCCCAGCGCTCGCCTGCGACTGATATTTTTAGGACTGGAGTTTCCTCCCACACCATTTTTTTCAGGTTTTAGGCTGCTGCCAGTGGTGCTGATGCTTGCCCGCAGCCTCGACACTTGTCCTGTCAGTTTGGGGAGACTGGGAGCGCTGGAGCATGCACACCCCCGGGGCAGGGGCTGTGTGTGTTGGCGTGTGTGTGCACGGCGCTATCGTGTTCCTGGGTTTGCAGTGGGCTTGATGGTATCTCATGGTACCAGGATGGCTTCTGCAAATGCAAGAAAATGATGGTTCCTTCCCTTTTATTCTGCTCACAGAAAGTTTCTAGCGTTTACAGACTGGGAATTGCGAAACAGGAGCGTTAAAGGCAGAAGCACAGGAAAGCAAATGCAGAAGCGGGGTTTTTTCGGTCTGCTTTGAAGCAGTGAGATGGGTGGGGGTTGGTTCTAGCAGGAGGCATCCAGCAGCTAGGGGCACTTCCCTCTGCCAGTGAGCCGCGGCAGGGCAGCAGGCCCTGACTCAGTTTGCTGCTTGGAGCCATTTCCCACAGAGAGAGCTGAGGAGTACCTGTTCTGGACCAGGAGCGGCTGGCGCTGTCCTGCTTCAGTTCCAGTTTAACCAGGTAAAGCTTCACAAGCCGGGGTGCTCTGAAAAGCATACGCTGAAAAACAGAAAGGGAGGCAGAAAGGACTTGCAGGCTGGGAAAGCCCAACTCATAGAATCATAGCATGGCTTGGGTTGGAAGGCAGCTTGAAGATGCTCTCCTTCCTGGCCCCTGCCAGGGGAAGGGATGCCACCAATGCGAGCAGGTCGCCCTATCCAACCTGTGTCATGCCATGTGCAGGACAGATGGGAGCAGGGCCAGGAGCAGATCAGTGGGTAAAGACAGGGCCTGCAGACTAGGGGCTCCATGCTGCCCTCTCCCTACCCTCCACTGAAAAGGTTCTAGAATAGATTTTAGGGCT
>VYXF01010446.1:1683632-1694591 GCA_013397295.1 Polioptila caerulea | reverse complement strand
GGTGGGAACTGAGAATAAAAAAAAAAAGAAGAGGACAAGTAAACTGGCATTCAGTGGGGTTTGTTAGTACCCTGGCTCTGCTCAGTGACAGGAGCACCTGTTAAAGGAGGCTACAGCTAGCCAGGGTTCCTCAGGGCTCATCAGCCAGGCAGTGCCCACGGTATAAACCTGGCTGAAATAACCTGCAGCTCCTCAGAATAGCACCACTTGTGTTTCTGGTATCAGGCTGCGCTTCACCAAACCCAGAGCAGGAGGACAGTTCTCAGCTGGTGCTGTGAAATAACTGTCCTGTGTCCAGTGCTCAAGCCCTGCATGTCCCAGGCCTTGTCAGCAGGCTGTGTGTCAATAGAGCAGCAGGCAGAAACCAAGACCCTGTTAACTCTGCACCGTGTTCACGAGGGTAACGAAAATGAGTCGTCATCCCCTGAGAGCTCATCCACCAAGCAGAGGAAGTAGCTAATTAGTCCAGTGTTCACTCATTCATTTATTCATAGTTTTCTTGCAGCATTGTTTTTCTGTGACTAACAAGCAATTATTTGAACCCTTTCCTTGTATGAGAATCTTCAACTCATCTGTTGTTACAATCCACCTGCCTCTCTCACAGGTTTCGTGATTAGTCAGATAAGTTTAGATAGCAAGTTATGCAACCTTTATAAATCATGTGTTTTGAGCTTTGTGTTTTCAGTTCTTTCAGAGCTATATATAAAAATAATGTTTTAGAAGTTGCTTTGTTTGCAACTATTTGGAAAGCGGTTTTGCCAAGGCACAGTTAAACAAAGCCATAGTGATTCTTTTAAGCAAAACAGAAAGTTATGTATTATTTTCAGTTTGCAAGTTATTGCTACAGGTGTTGGTGGAGAACATCTTCTTCAGATCTTTTTTGTAGAAAAAGACACTAAGATTCAGCTACACAGGAAAAGTCAGAGTGCAAGTAAAAAGACCTTTCTTGAGGTTTGAGTTTTTTAAAAATAGAATTATAGAAAATACATGATTTAATTGGTTATGTTGAATCTGTAGAATCTAGTCCTCAATCTTGACCTAAGTAGTTTTATTTCTGATAGATGCCTTTCTTAAGATAGGTAGTCCTTTCTTAAGAGGCAGAAACTAAAAACCCATATGAGCTAATATGAAGATACTTTTTCATTTTATACCAATGATTTGTGCTGGGAGGTGCTTGCTGGCCATTGTAAATAGCAATTTTAATAGTTATACCATATCAATGGGAAACACAAAATAAGTTGATTACTATAAGTTATACTGAAAACCCAACTCCTAGATTTATGTTACTGAGAAGGAAAACAGAAATGAAAACACCATGAAAAACTGAATCACTGTTCTGACTCCTGAGGCTAAATGAAAATCTCCAGTACAGTTATTACTTTCATTGGCTAGTTTAATAAAAAATACGAGAATCATAAAACTATGTAAAGCATATGGCATACATGAGTTCTATTTTCTCCAGTGATGGCCCCATCTGTTTAGAACTGAAAACTTCAAAATGCCTCTCTAGCAAACAATATCATCTTCTAGTAGGTGCTATTCTGACAACATTCTGAAATTTTAACCTATTTTAAGAAAAAAATAATTTTTAAATAAGAAAAGTTTTGAGCATGAATAATTCCATTAGCCAGATTGTGACACTGTTGAAATGAACCACAGATATGAAACTTGATGGTTTGTGCAGATTCTGCAAATTGTCTTTAAATCACATTAACTGCATTACAGCTTGAGCATTGAATTGTATGGTACTTTCATAGGAAGTTTGTAATAGCAGTGAAGGCTGAAGCAATTTTGTCTTATGCAGGGAGTCAGACAGAGAACCAGGGAAGTGACTGCCTTCCATCTTCCCCACTTCAGCCTACCCTGAAGTGGTAACCCTGGGCCAGCTCTTTCAGCACCCACCAGCCAACCCAGGCTGACCCATCTCGTTTCTCCAGGGTTTATTTACCAATGCTGGTAAATAAAGTAGCCTGTGCAACAGCCTACTGCTAGCTGCTGACTTGGTTCTTTCTGGTGTTATTCAATAGGAGTGAGATTGCCAAAGTTGTAGTTGTTTGGTTTGTAAAAGATGAGCTGCTCAGCTTCTTGTGCTAATGCTGTTGTCACAAGAGCTGATTCTGACTGACTGTCAAGCACGGCGGGGAGGAGCAGAGATGGGAGAGCAGTGGGTCTGAGCTGGCCAGCTCTGAGGCAGGAGGCTTCCTAACTCCAAGATAGACACAGTGTAATGTGTCCTGCTGGGATCTGTGACCCAGCACTGAATTAAGAGCTGACATTGCCTCAAAGAGAAATAAAACAAGAAAAAAAAAGGGAATGGCCATGCAGGGCCAGCCCAGATGTCTAATGGGCACAGTGTTTGCTTTTGACAGGGAGCAGCGATGGGCATTTGGGAAAAGGCTGGTGAGTATGGAGCAAGTCCAGCCCCATATGTAGCATCTTCAGTTCTCTGAAGAGCAGGGTAAGGATTTCCTCACATTGTGGTTGCCCTCGTGCCAGCAGCCACCCAGGACAGCTGCAAGCTGTGACATCCAGCTGGGAACTCCCACAGGGCTTCTGGCTCAGCAGGCGCACGGGCTGGATCCGTATGTGAGATGGCATCTGAAGGTAGATAAAGAGAAAATTATTGCCTTGACTCATAAGTGCCTCCTGTAATTTGAAATGGGAAGTGGAAATACAACCTGTTTTGATGGTCTGCTCCTGGAAGCTCACTGAACCAGAGACTTTCCAGATGACTCAGAGCAAGACGGTTGTTTGCTGAGAACTGCTGTATCAAGGATTTGGCAGGATTATATAACAATCAGTTGTCCTTCACCCCGATAATGTGTCTTCTCCGTGAGACTGATGCTTACAATTCACCAGCGTTGAGGAACAGCAATAAAACAAAATGGCAAGTGCCTGGAGGCATCTTCAGGATGCAGCTGTGCTCCTGCCTGGAACAGATCTGTTATTTGCTTCTAGACATTGCACTCCAGTTCAGGAAAACATGATAAAATTTCACTGCTAGTCTCATGATGCAACCCATCCCATTGCAGTGGTCCTGTTGAGGTTGTGTTTGCATAGTGTACCTCGCTCTATTTAGCAGGAGCACTAAAACTAATTGTGGAGAATGTACCTCTTTCTTTGCTGAGGCTCAGGGAGTGAACTCTTTGGGAACTGGAGCAAGGCTGGCTTATTTTGTGTGCTAGAATTTTGCTATGTCTCTTTAAGTGCCCCTCCTGGAAAAGATTGCGCTGGACTGAGATTTGGTGAAAATTGTCCGTGTTTGTAGATGGAGGTTAAGAAGATCCTTTCTAGGATGCATTCTCCCAATTCAGGGGAAAAACCAGCAAACACCCCCCTACAAGAAAACTCTGCCAAATCAACAAACAACAAAACAAACTAAAAAGAAAAACCCAGAAGAAACAGGAATGGTCCTTTTTGTCAATGTCTGATATCAACTTTTGAGGAAGATAATTGATTGTGTCAGGGAATTCCAAGAGTATTTTCAGTCCTTGGAACTGTTTGAAACTAATTAACTCTGTTCCAGCCAAAACCAGCACAAGACCCAAGCTGGGAATTGCGTTTATTTGCTGATGTTCACGTAACAAGAGATGAAGTGACCATGATGATTTTATTAAAACTGCAAGCACCTCACCAGGAGGTTTTGTTGGTTTGCCTGTGATCAGTAGAGAGAATTGGCTTCCTTCCCTCTTATTTGTAATGGTTTAGAGCAGAAAGTTCTTACTCTGACTTAATGCAGAGAGCCAGTTTTGCTGCATGTGAAGCTGGTAGCTGAATCTGACTAAATGCACGTCTGCCTTTATTCACAAGGCTGATAATACCCAGCTCTGTTTCCATCCCATCAAATACGAATGCTCCCTTAGTAGGAATACTGTTGTGTCAGGAGTAATCTGGGCAAGTCGCTGAGGCATAACACAGTCAGACCCAAGATTCAGGACAGACAGAGAGGTCAGCATTTCCACTGCTTGTACAAGTGCCAAAACTGCAAGTGCAGATTAGTCTGGATACACAGCAATGTTTGTACCCAGAGATATCCCACAACATAGTTCTAAGGTCCGACAAATATAATTTGGATCTCACGCTGGTGTTCTGGGGTTCCACACTTCTGCTTTCAATGGAGTTATTCCGGATTTATCTGGAATCTGAGTTATTTTAAGAAGCGTTGTGTACTTGCAAATGTCTCAGGTTTGTTTCTAGTAAGCTTTCACTCTTGCTACCTATGCCTTGCAAAGGGTTTTATGAGAGAAACTCCATTTGTTTTAACAGTTAAGTTTTTATAGCTGGAAGCAATTTTCTTTAGTGTAACATTTCAGGAGCCCTTTATGGCTAGCGATATTTCATTGAATACCTGAAGACTGAGGCCTACTGCATGACTTTATCATGTATAAAGCTTATTATCTGAGATAATTTGGTGCATAGCAGGCTTATTTATTTAAAAGGTCACACAATCATATTTCACCCCTGGTAATGGCATTTTTATCCATTTAATAGGTTTATCGTAAAGCATATTTATTCCTAATGCATTTTATTCAGAAGCCAGTTAATAACTTTAACTCTTTAGGCTCTTACCAGAATACAGAAGCCAGATTTTCAGAACACAAGTTTGGCCAGTTTAGCCTAATGCAGCAGCACACAAGGTCCTATACAGAGACCCACGCATCATCTCTTCATTCAGCTCAGCACCTTGAAGCTGTAAGTCATCTTTTGGGCCTTCAAGTAAGCCAGGGCGAGACAACAATCAGGGGAAAAAACACTGTGCTGTGTAGAGCCTGGAGCTGTCTTGGCATTTGAGCTGCCAGCCATCCTTTGGGTAGTTACAGGTAATGTGTCTCGAGACTAAAATATATTTTGGTTTATTTCCCAGAGAATTTTTTTCAGATTTGACTATAGTTGCCTTTGTTTTGCCTGGATGTAAAGGGCAGTTCTCACTCACTGGGCCAATGCATAGGGACCAATGGCACCTGTAATGAAAGCTGTTCATTTTCTACAAACTTGTGCTTTAAGGCTCAGATGCAAGATGTGTTTGCCTCTGTTGGTGACTGAGCTGAGTTTTCTCTGGAATTTTCCTTGTAAAATACACCAGTAATCACAGTAAGGTTGTGCTGTTGCAGAGGAGAGAAGAAAGGGTGATATGTAAAACCTTGCAGAGAGAATGACTATCATTTCTGTCTGTGTGTCCCCTTCATACAACCAGCAGAATTTCCCCAAAACAAAGAGAAGGCATCATTTGCATCTCTGCTCTGCCCAGGATGAGCTTTATGTTTGTGGCACACTACATCTCTCCAAGAATGAACATAGCTTACAAAGAGAAAAATCAAACTGGGTTTATGTTTTGGTGGCCTGGAGGGTTCAGAAGGGGGATGATGGAACTGAGATACCAGAAGACTTCTGAAGCAATGGTTTTGATCTGGTGTCAGCAGTGACACCACACCAGGGGTGTCCTGGCCAGCACCATGTCATGCAGTGCCAACGTGATTGCTGCCAGCCTCCAGCTTAACTAACTTCCTAGAGAGCATCGGTGCTTTGAAATAAGGTGCTCTTCAGGACACTGTGATATGAAAGAGTTGAAAAAAGGCAGAGGAAAATACAAAAATCTGTCTGTGGAAGGGTATTTATTACGAAAGACACCAGAGTGGGAAATGCAGTTGCCCCTGGAGAGGTTTGGGTGGTGGGGAGAAGGGACTGGCAGCTGTCAGAGCACAAGGCAGAAGTTGTATGCTGACTGTAATGCCTTCAATACAGCACTGCTGAAGCCTTCTCCAAGACAGCACAGTGGGTCCGAAAGCACCTGTAAGCTAAGCTGTGTGAGTCTTTTTCAGTGGGGGCAAAGGGTAGCTCCTTGTACATCCTTTGCACTATCCATTCTGCTTCTCTCCCAAAAATCACATTTGGCCCAACCAAGCAGTATATATTCTCATCTTTGTCTCATTAGGTGATGATTTTATTTCTGAGTAAATAGATGATATACTGACAGACTAAGGAACTTGCAGCACAAAAACGGAAAAGGTGGGCAGTGATTTTACTGGCATATAGGATAGATTTAATTAATGTAGAATTAATGCTTTGTCTTTCTGGACTAAAAGTCCAAGTCATCACCTTCCATTAAAATCTACAGGGGCAGATGAGGCTAGTGGTAATACATCACTACTGCATGAGGTTATTTCCCATCAATTTGACCAGCCCAGGCAACCAGCTGTATTACCAAAGTATGTAAAGGAAAAGCATGCTTGCAATAATGCTGGGTAAGAGAAAAAAGTGTCAGGGTTATATGCTTCAGGCTATAAAGTGACTGCTGAGGAGCTTAATCAGGTAGAGAGTTACCCTATGGGCAAGTTAGTATATGACTGTCTATTGTGAGGTTTTATGTCTTCCTCTAAGGCTCTGATACCGAGAGACAGGATGTGAGTGCAAGAGGATGGTTTGTGAGCCACATCCTCTGCTTGGTTATACTTAGCTCTGTGACTGCACCACTCCCAGTACCTAAGCTAGCTGCATTTGTGTCATGAAGGCATGCCCTTAATGGGCAGCTTTAAATTATTCTATATTTAGCTTTTACTTCTTCCTAAAGCGTTCTGCACACATTCAGCCTATGAAGGGATGTGATGACAAGCTAAAGACCTCTGGGACCTCCTTATCTGGATTTCTCTTCGACAGAGAAAAAAAAGTGCGCCAACTGAAAGAGTCAGAGATATATATGTTAAATAGGAATGGAGAAAAAGTAGGGCAGGGGGTCAGAAAACACTGTGTAGGGCTTGACCCAAGCTGACTCTAATCGATAGAAAAATTTCCACTGGCTTCCAGAGGCTAAGATTAGTTAGATGAGTTATGGCTATTTATATCATTTAATGTACGAAAGAAAGTCACAGTTACAGCTATCTTTATAAAGACTTTTAGAGGGCAGTATTTAAGGTAGTAACTGTAGATAGCAAGTGAATCTTTGCTTTAAAGAAACTGGAAATGCAAACATGGGTTCGGTATCAGTTGCCTCACCTAAGCGTACTTGTATGAACTAGTTCCATCTGCAGTTGTGGAGCACAAATTATTCAGGACAGACACATTACTGAGGGTTTCAGGAGGATCTTATCACACAGACTGACCAGAGAGAAAAAGAGTGACAAAGAATTTCATGTGGGGGAAAATAACTTTTATTGTATTTAAACCGTTGTAAGCTGTAAACAACCAGGGAAGAGAACATGGACTCACTGTAGATCTGTGCAAATGTCAGCACTGTTCTGAGCATCAGTCAGAAAGACAAATAAGAGGTTGGGAATTTTTTCCTGAGGTAACAAGAAAAAAAAAATAAAATAGAAAACTTCAGGAGCTGTTGCAGCATGAAAAAATGCTGCTCCTTGGCACTCTTCAAGTAAACAATTTTTTGCGAACTTTGCAAAGTTTATGTTTTGGGATCAAACTAATATTATTATAAATGTGACAGGCACTGAAGAAATCCAACTCATCCGAAAGCATAAATGCCTGCTGATGGAAACTCCTGCGTTTCTGGCTGATGTGTGAATGTTTACTAGGACTAGGAGGGTCTCTCCATAGGGACAGAAAGGTGCAGGCTTTCAGTTCCAACCTGAGGAACCACCAGCATTTCAAGCCTGAGGAAAAAGAGTCATCGGCCTCTACATACCTCTGCTGAGGTGGCCAAAATGCATCCTGTCCCACCATCCAGCTATCAGCTGCACTTAACGTTTAAGTCAGCATTAACTGGTGCAACAACATTGTGCTGTCTCCTATCCAGAGGTAGCATAGATGGGAATCACACTGCAGCCTCTGGAATTTAAATATGCAGCTTGATCTGCTCCATGTGTGTGGGCTGGGAGGAAAGAGGGATAAATGTTTGTGTTCATTCCTAGGGGTGGGAAGGGATCTGAAGAAGCTTTCTGTCCCACCTTCTGTGCTTTTTTTCTTCTTCTGGCCCTTCGGGTTTCAATGCCTCACTTCAGTCTGTTCCCAGAACCACAAGTCTTTTGCAGACAGCAGCAGTAAAGAGAGGCTGAAGGATTCTAAGGACTGACCAAACACACGAATTCCCAATCACTCTTCCACTGATCATTCAAGTGCCTGCCCAGCCTTCAGGCTGGAGAGGTGCCATGCTTCTGTGAATGCCAGCAGTACACTGCCTTTCCATAATGCTAGGATTTATTTTGCCCTTCATGGAAAGCTGGATCACAGTCCCTTGTGCGGACCAGGGAATATCCACTGAGTATCACATCTTTAAGGGAATGTTATTTGCAGCTCAGCAAGTAACACTAAAGCTTTAGCAGCCAAGTTAGAGTTAAAGATAAGTCCCTCAAGAAGAAGCCCAGGCACCACGACTTGGTTAGCACCCAGAGCCACAAGTTACCAGGTGTTTGCTTGTGTGGGTTTGGAAGAGGTAGGCAGAGAGAGGCTCTGAGAAAAATTTGACCCTCTTATTACATTGGCAGAGTGGAGTCTTCTTCCAGTTTAGAGAGCAAGATTAGAAACCTTGATGCCCTTGA
The DNA here is from genome assembly GCA_013397295.1 of Polioptila caerulea. Classification (NCBI taxonomy): domain Eukaryota; kingdom Metazoa; phylum Chordata; class Aves; order Passeriformes; family Certhiidae; genus Polioptila; species Polioptila caerulea. Next base: position 1,686,105 of record VYXF01010446.1, on the reverse strand, counting down.
AGACTGTTTTCTCCTCCAAACATTGAAGTCCCTCTCGTGGTCTACTGTGGCAGTCCACAGCAGCTTTGTGCTGAACAGCAGAACTAGAGCATAGGAGTGGACAGGGCCATTTCTGAGACCTCCTTTTAAAACTCCAGAACAGGAGTCACAGTGTTTGCACCTCGTGGCCACCCACAGCCAGCCCTACCTGCTGGACCTTCTCAGAAAACTCACCTTTTGGCGCCCTTGATGTGGACAAGGATCCTGTGCCAGGCTGGGTGGTAGGCCCATTATTTGCTTTTTGCCATACTCTATCCCTAAGAGAAGTGCTTGGCTCTTGCAAACCATGTGTGTGTGTGTACCACCTCAGGGGAGGAACCAGAAAGGATGTAGTATGGGAGCATAGAGACCACTCCTAGGTCTGGATGAGTTGTTCTGAGATAGGAGAGAGAAGCAAAATAAATACATTCTTGAAGATAGATGGAGGTTGGCTTGAGGACTGCCAAATGCAGCACCAGAGGCAAGAGCAGGCTGAAACTGCTATAATGATCCCTGAGAGTCTCAAAAGCAGATGGTAAAAGATATTAGAGGCTGGAATCTCTCTGGGAGTGACAAAATCATGTCCTGGCAGTAGATAGGATTGACTGAGACTGGGAGCAATAATGTGATGGCTTCTCCCTATGGCATCCTACGAACCTGCGTACATTGCCTTTCCCATTTGTCCCGCCAGGCAGGAGCAGCAGCATTTATTCTTGCCCACAAAGGAAGTGAACAAGCAGTCCTTCCCTTCATTGACCACTCTCAGGAATGGAGTCCATGCACCCGAAAAACCTGAAGCCTCCCTTGAGCACCACAAACGGCCTGCAGGCCAGGTGGACCTTTGGTCTGAGTGCCAGTGCCTCCATACTCATCTTTGGGTGCTTCTACCTGCAAATTGAAGCCTTATCCAAAAGCAAGAGTTCTTTGGGGTTTTTTAGCAGACCCAGTGAACATCTGGGGTTGATGACCCACCGGTTGATAAACATTATTCCAACACCTGCTTTGTTAAAATCCAAATACGACATTAGAAATCCCAGACACACAGAATACACAGACAGAGAGGACTTGCTCTGCAGTTGTTCCTGATGTCCAAGCCAGTTTTCTAATAGCATTTGATATATTCACTACCTTCTCCTTTGAATCTGTAGGCCAATTTAATCCGTTGAGAGGTTTGAGATGCCATGATAGGCTAATATCAAATACATCTTATTTTGCGCTCTGTCAACAAAGACCAGCAGCCAGGCAGAGGAGCGAGAGAGAGCCCTGAGCACGGGCAGGGAGGTTGGGCCAGGGTGGGCCATCGTGCCCTGTACCTGACCGTGCCCAGGGCAGCCAGCACTGCTTAGCAGCCAGCCGTGCAGGCAGGGACTATACAAGAGCCAGAGGGCAGCAGGGCAGGGCTTAGGAAATGTGGTCTAGAGCTGGTATGAGGAGGAGAATTGGGAATATGAGATATGAGGAGCTTTTTCTGTAGGAAATCGGTGCTGGGAGATGAAGGGTCTGGAGATAGTGATGGATGTTGAGTATGGACCAAGAGGAAAGCTGTATGCCTTCCAACTGCTGACCGTGCACAGGAAAATGGGAAAACTCACCCTCTTACCTTATTTGAGAAGCGACGAAGCTCGCACAAACTGACCTGTTTACCTCATTTGAGAGGAGAGGAAACTCACCCAAATTAGGAGGCAGTAAACTACATTTAGCTGCGTTTGACCTCCACTTGTTAACCTCATTTAACCCCATTGCCTCGCTCTCAGTCTGGGGGGTCAATATAATCCACGAAGCCTCGCATCTGCCTCTGAACCCCGGGGTCAGAGAGGGACAGAGCTTCGTTTTGAGCTCTTTATTCGCTTAGTGGAGAGTCTTCGCCATGTTTCCGCTCCCTTTTTTGTTGTAGTGCACTTTCTTCGTGCGTTTCCTTCTGGGAGCGTGGTCTTGGGGACCCCGGTGGGGACACCCCTGCTTTAGGTCCTCTAGGGGCGCATCCCTCCCCCATTGCGGGAGGTCTGTGCCCAGAGGCATCACTGCACAGTATAAGGTATTAGCGACTGGAATCACGTTCGGAGTGACAAAATCACGTCCTGGCAAAAAACAGGAGAGACGGAGATTGGGATCAACTGTGTGATGGCCTCTCCCTATGGCTGCAGAGGGAGACACCATGGCTGCAGCGGTGTGTGAGCTGCCGAGAAGGGTCTCTCCCGGATATTCCCTTTTCCCGGCAGTGAGAAAACACGCGGCTAAGAGGGCACGGAGCGCTGCCAGTTGGAATTGGGAGCTGTCAGATGCTCGTGTCGGGATAGGAGAGGGCTCGTCAGCTGCGGCAGTCACAGCGGTGGCATTTCCTGCCGGTGCTCGGCGGCGGAGCAGCTGACACACACCGCCGCCCCTCACCGTGCCCCGCGGTGGGCGAGCGCCGCGCCGCTTGCGGCAGCGCCGGTGACCTCGGCGGGGCTGCCCC
>VYXF01010446.1:1576099-1682564 GCA_013397295.1 Polioptila caerulea | reverse complement strand
AGCCCCTGCTGCCGCAGCGTCCCGGGGGCCGGTTTGATCTCCCGGCCGGTTCGCCGCCTGCCCTGCGGCGTTACCGCTTCCCAGATCCCTGTGTTAATGAAATACCGGCACGCTGCGGTGCCCCCCGCCCCATTCCTAAAGGGAATCCCGCCAGGTAGAGCCAAAGGGTCCTTGTCACTCAGCCGGGGGTGCCGCCGCAGCAGCGCGGCTCCGCGTAGCCCAAAGGACTCATTTCACCACCCTCCGGCTGCTGGGTTCCCTTAGAAAATCCCCGGCAGTTCGCAGAACCGGGGCTGCCGTCTCCCCCGAGCACCCCGGTACCCCCTTTCTGCGGAGTGCCAGCGTCCGTGTGCACGTGTACGTGCTCCGTGTCTGTGCTCTTTGTTCCGAGATGTCACCCTGCGCACTGTGTGAGTCAACTTTTGACTGCTGACCGAACAAAACCAGGGTTCACAGGGAAGTGTAACTTCTAAAATAACAAAAATTACAAGGAATCGCGACTGTGACGCTGGCAAGGCTGCCAAGCTCTCTAGGGTGCCAGCACAGCCCAGCTATCTGGAGCTCCTCCAGCTGTAAGGAGAAGAGGGGTGAAACTCCCCCACAGGCACGCACTTTCTGTGCTCCTCTGTGACATTGGCCTTACCCTTGAGGGAAAAGAGCATCTCTTTTATGAGCAGGGTTTAAAGATAATGGGGCGCGGTGGCAGCCTGGAGAAACGTGGAGTTCCCTGCAGGGGCTGTGCTTGCGTGTCCCAGTCTGCCCCGTGCCGATAAGGATGGCGCCTGCTGAGAAGCCCGGTGCCTCCCTTGGAGCAGGTGAACAGTGAGCTTTGACCTGGCACCTGGCAGAGGCGCGTGCGGCGCGGGGGGATGGCACAGACCTGTGTCAAACAGGTGCTGTGTCTTAGCCCAGCGCGGGCGGCTCATGGTGCCTCGTTCCTCATGCCGTGGCTGAACCCATGACCCCCTAGCCAATCCTTCTTTCTCCGAAAACCTGATCCGGAACGCGTGCTGTGCTGTGTGGAGGAGTTCTTAAAAAAAAAAAAAAAAATCTGTGCGGGAGCAACCCCTGTGGCAGGGTGCAGGGACGCTGGTGTCTGGGAAGGTGAGCAGCAGTCTGTGTGTCCTGCACGTGTCACATGGCCCCTTAGTCTGACTTCTGCTCCCTGGCAGCTCTGCCAGGAGCTCCTGGGCTGCGTGCTCTTTTGGGAACCCTGCTGCCAAGGGTTTCCTTGGTAGAAAAAAAATGAAGCGTTGAAGAGAAAGTGGGCCAGATTTGTTGCCGCAGAGGTGCTGAGAGGACTGTTATGTCTAATAAAAGTATTGAAAACTTGTAAGTCAGAATTGTTCCCTGCAAGCAGTGGTCTTTCCAGGGTTGTATAATTCCACTGTTTTTATGTGTGAGGAGGTGATGGCTGATGTAAGATGCTACGGTCTCTGCCTGCCATGCCAGTTCAGTTGATCAAGGACTCTACAGACACCAGTGCTATTTTCTTTCCTCCAAAGGAAGGCAGTGCATGGCCCTTTTAAAGTTTTGAATTCTTACTGGAGTTCCTTGCTGCAATGTCCTGAGTCATCAGTGAAGCGAGTCTACTGAGCAATAGAGGCATAAAATGTGGAACATACTGAGTGTAATTTATTTAAAACAGTTTCATGGCTATGGCTTTTGAAATTCTTGTGTAAAATATCAAACGTTTTTGTATTGACTTTTGAAATGCTGAGTCTTGGAGACAAACTCACATGAAGTACAAACAATTTCTCTTGCTTACAAGCAAGAAGAAGGAGCCTGTGAAAAGCCAGAACTGCTCCCAGGTCTGCCTGAGGACAAAAAGCTGTTTCATCTGAGGGATTCTCAAGTGTGTCAGATTGCAAGACGCGGCAGGACAGAGGCTGTTTGCAAATAGAAGCCTGGCAGTTGGAGTTTAGCTGCTGCTAGAAATGCTACAAAGGCTTGCAGTTGGACAAATGGCGTTCAGTAGACTAACCAGACTGCAGTGCTATTTCCTTGCCTTGCCCCCTTCCTTTCTGCATCGTGAGCACCTCCCAGCCCTTCCTTTCTGTGCCTCTGGCACGTAGCCTGCATGAAGTCTTTCTCTCTGCCCTATTTCTGTCCCTAACCTAGCTTGTTTGCATTCTGGCTCCACAGCGCTGTAAGATCCTGTCTTTGCTCTGGCTCCAGATGAGCTCTGCTCAGAGACTGTCCAGGGAAACCCTCTCTGGGTCACTCCATGCCCTGTCCCTGCTGCCCCATCCTTCCAGCACCGTGGCTTGTTGCTCCATCTTTTGGTTATGCCATTTCATCTCGGCCTGGGCCAGAGGAGGCTGATAAGATGGGAGAAGGGAACGGGGCAGACTGGGAGGTCAGCTGTACAAAACGAATGGAGACAAACAAGCTTGATGGAGAGAGGGAGGGAAGGGAGTGCTCCCAGGAGCATGTAATGGCTGATCTGGTGGTGCTGGGTCACGGCGTGGCTCACATGGCAGCGGTGCATGTCTGCTGGTTATGTCACTACGTGCTGCCTTTTTTTTCTTGCCTTAGGGGGTGTGATAGCTTACATCAGCTCTTCGAGCTCGGCATCTAGCCCAGCCTCATGTCACAGCGAGAGCTCAGACAGCGGTTTCCAGTCGTCCTCTTCGCCTGTACCATCTCCTCCAAACAGCTCCTCCTCGGAAGGCGGATGCAATGGCCGGAGCGGTGAAGGCTCTGACGGGGCACCGAAGAGCGATCGGCTGGAGGAGACTATTAAAACAAACCAGTCGAGTCTCGCTGGTTTGACAAAAGGCCATAATGGAGTCACAAGTATGTTTGGTGCCAGTTCCTGAAAACACCATTTTCCCCTCTTGTATGACAGCCCCGTGTGTTACAGCCGGGTCTCCCTTTGGCTCGTGGTGCAGGCGCGTAGCAAAGCCTCCACTTCTCCCTTTTGGCATTATATGTGTGGTGATACATAGGGTATTGCCATACAAATGCTAATATGATGGGGCTCCCATTGCTGCCAACTTCCAAGTCCATAAATACAGTCCAGCTTGACTTCAAATTTTCATTAGTGAAAACTGATCTTAGTAAAATCAAACACTTGGTTAAAATGAAGTTAGGAAGTAAAGGTGATAAAATTAGAAGTTGTCTTCAAAAGTATTTATAGAGCTGTCTTGGAAATCTAGTTTCTCTGTTCTTTCATACTCTGTCCCCTGCCCCTTCACCTTCCCTCCCTCCCCAGCTGTGAGGAATAAAATAAATAAATTACCCAAGCGTAATACTTTTATAGCTGTGGGTGGAACAGTTATCTTTTTGATTCCAAGTCATAATTCTGTGGATAGGAAAAATAAAAAACTTGTAAACCAGAACTAAAGGATGGCCATTTAAAATACATACAGCAATCTATCTCCACCAATTTACTTAACACTTCTTTTGGTAATCAGAAAGGATCAGTGGTAGAGAAGTATATTTGAACAGTTTTGGAAGGGCAGAGTTCAAAATAAGTACTGGAACGAGTGATTCAGCAAACAGCTGGAATTTAGTCTTTTGGAGGCTGAATTCTTTTATTGGCAGAATTATTTTATCATTTTGAATTGTTATGAAGCTAGAATAAGCATCTAATAGTTCTACCTCAAATAGAATTTTTTTGTTGGTTTGTTGTTGGGGTATTTTTTAAGTGTTCCTACCTTAAGTTCTCGGTAAGAACATCACTTAAAAATTCTCTAGTAGCTAGGTTTTTGATATCATGGCAGAGGTTCCTGAAATGAAATCTGTTGTAAATTGTTCAGATGTATAGATAACTTTTTTAGCTCAGTACTAACTATGTTAAAAAAAAAGAGAGAGAAAAAAGTTGCGGTTTGGTTCTTTTTCGTTTTGAAAATGTTAAAAAAATGTTTTAGTTCCTCTTTACAAATGAAATCCAAATGTCAAATAAGTTACTTTTCTGGTAGAATATGTTTCTGTGGGAGTATTTCCAGCTGTCTCTGTTGGATTAAGGTAACTTTGTGGTTACTGAACTCAATGGTAAAATTCCCCCTGCCTTCAGTGAAACCAATGTTAGACCAGCACTTAGGACTTGCAAAAATATTTTATTGACAAGCTGAAATAAAATCGGTGGGGGAAAAACTTAAAAAACCCAATCCATGAGCATTTTTACAGGATTGAGAAGGTATTTTCAAGTTCAAGTGTGCAAGCCATTCTGGATATGCACTCAAATGAGTGGTCTCTACATATGTAGATACGGCTGAGTTACCAGTCCTAAATTGTTATCAGATAGGTACAGTGTATGGCTGGTGTTGAATATATTATAAAGTGTCCTTTAGTATTTCTGGTTTTTAAGAAAAAGTGTTTATTCTCTGTTGGGGAAACTGGAGCCTTTCATAGGCTTTCTTGTGCTGATGGAAAAAACAGATTGAGCCTGAACTTTGGTGGCCTAGTTAACTGAATGGTCCTTTTAAAAGTGCTTAAATGTAAGCAGACTTTCTTTTTCTGCTGCTGAGTGCAGTGGCACTCTGTTTGAAAGCCCAGTGAATATGTGCTTTCTCCCTGTTTGTTTGAGTGCTTCGTGTTTGTCCTCTTTTACCCCCACCCTTGCCCTGGTACCTTCTGAACTGCTCAGGGGGTTTGTACGTTCACGTTGTCTGTTCTTCTGCTGTATTTTTTCATGTGTTGAACTGACCTGACGTATTTCGATTTGAGTCCAGGTTTTAAAAGCTGGAAACGTGCTCCTGCAGTTGTCATTGGTTTCTATATCCTTTTTTGTTTGATTCTAGAATTTAATGGCATGGTTCTTCTTTGCAAAGTCTGTGGAGATGTCGCTTCAGGATTTCATTATGGTGTTCATGCCTGTGAGGGCTGCAAGGTGAGCTATATTTCTGCTCACCTTTCTGCTGATGAAATGCTCAAGTTCTCCCCATAGGGGAAAAGGGGTGAAACTGCCACAAAAAATTTCGGTATAGTTCTCTGTTAAATATGAGAAATTTCAGAAGCCTGTAGGGAACAGGCAAACCACTTAGGAACATACAGCATTTTCCAAACTCTGCAGTACTTTGTGTTCCCACCCCTTGTCCAACCCTGCCTGGCTTGGAGCGCACAGCAGAGAACAAGAGCTGGAAGCAGAGGTGGTAAGGACCATGTCACGCAAGACACGTGCATGTTAATTGCATTAAGAGGTAGTGGGTGTGAGTTGTCACCTAGGCTGGGACACAGAACAAAACAGCTTTGGAAGAGCAATTCTTTACCACAGGGAAAGCCTGAACTAGATACGTATTTTCTTAATCTGTAGCACTGCAAATGTTATGTTCTGTGAAGGAGCATATCAGCATAAAGGGCTATGTGAAAAAATGACCTTTGAAGGTCGTGTGGTGCAGCAGGATGGTTTTGTTGCCAAACTGCAGAGATGGACGTCAAAAGGTGTTATTTTGACTCCCATCTTTGCACTCAATGTCATAGGTGTTTGAGAGCACATCTTAGGAACTGCTAGTGCAGTGGTAGAGGTAATATTGGAGATACTTTGCTCTTAGGTGCTGACTATGCAGGGAACAACTCAGCATCTTTTGTAATTAGAAATCACAACTAGTTCACGTTACATACAGATCACACACAAAGGGGAAGTAAGTCATGAGGAGTACCAAGTTCTTTAAAATCTCTTGGGGCTGATGGCTCTGAAGCAGCTGATGTGATGCAGTGAGGTTTACTGTGCTTGCAGAGAGATTAATCTTGGTGGAAGCATTTGACATGTGCTGTAATGATAGTTGTGGGGTTTCTTTGCTTGTTTACAGGGTTTTTTCAGAAGAAGCATTCAGCAAAACATCCAGTATAAGAAGTGCTTGAAGAATAACAACTGCTCAATAATGAGAATGAATAGGAACAGATGCCAGCAGTGTCGTTTCAAAAAATGCCTGTCTGTTGGGATGTCAAGAGATGGTACGTTCCTGTACTGAGCAGGGATCCTCTGAGAGGGAACCTCAAATAGAACTCATGTTCAATTGCTGAGGGTCTTGATGGCAGATAATGCAGCCAAGCCCTGTTGTCAAGGAGAGGTTCCCTGTCTGAGAGCATTTAGTTTAGCTTGCCTTCTTGCTCCATGAGTGTCCTGGGCTGGAAAGGTGATACTGTGGGAGAGCTGTCCTCCTGCCTATGGAGCTGATGCAGTGGGATGTGCTGCAGTGGCCAGCTAGGGGGATGGTGGAACAAGTGTCTCAAGTTTGGTTTGATGTTAAGACTTACAGCTGTATCCTACCTGAATCTGAACAAGACTCATATTTTTCTTTTTTTTCTTTTTTTTTCCCCTTTTTTTCTGTTTTCTTTTGTTACTATTGCTTTTTCAATGAAAAGGAATTCTGCCCAACCTGATAGCCTTAGAGTAGTCACCATAGAGCCTAAAGAGTTAGCTTTGGGCGCATAGGATGAGCATGTATCTGCTCCTTTTTTTTCCTTCTTTCTTTTCTTAGAGAGAGAGGAAAGGCAAGGAGGAAATGGTGATTTTGGTCTGTGTCTCTGACCACCTTGCTGGCTGTCCACTCCTGGTGACTTTTTAATAAATAATGCTGAAAGTGTAGTTCGTTTGTCTGCTACAGCTTACTGCCACAACCAGAACTCTTCCTTCTGTTTCACTTTTTAATTTTCTCTGGGTGTTTATTTCACAAGAACTAGGAATCTCGGGCTGTTAATAATTTAGTGGGTGGAGTGTTAGAACTTACTTTAAATAATTGTTCCGAGTTCTTGTCGTGCATAGGAGTTATTTCATCCCCTAGGCGCTTGTTTGCGCACAAGGTTGCACCTGCTCTAATGAAAGAGACTTAGTTACATTAATGATGGACTACTGCACGAGCATAATTACATCAGTCGAAACTGGTTATAAGCCCTTGTGCGGCTGCGGTTGGACAGGGTGGTAGAGGCAGTTGCAGATTCCCTAGGACAGGGTCAAAAGTGCTGCAGCTACAATGATGCCCATCCCCTTGCCAGCAGAAAATGTCCTTGTCAAGGCAAAGTTATCAAGAAAGTTTGCCAAGGTAAGCTTCGTTCAGCATTGGTTTTTCTTGTTTTGGTAAGTTACGTAATTGGTCCGTGAGGACCTGTCTTGTAGGACTTTTATGCAAAGATGATATGAACTGTGCTTACATTCAGCTAATTGTCGGCTCATGAAGTTGTGCTGATTTAATAGATCCAATCTTAAAGCCTGACAGTTCTTCAGTAACACAACTGTGTGTATACTGCATAGCCAGGTTTGAGGCAAAAGGGGAAAAGGCATTACAGACTGTGTGGCTTAGAGCTGCCTTCTCCCTGTGTGCAAACAATGGCATACATTTGTATTCATGCCAGCCCTATGCCCCAGAAGCTCTTTGATTTCACTGGTAATACCCCTGTTGTAGTTTTGGTGAGAGCAGTTAAAATCTTGCCTTAAAAGACAGGATTTTTTGTTGGGGTGTGTATTTTGTGTGTGCACGCTAACGCTTTCAGGACTGACTTTTTTTTTTTCTTCCTTCCTTTTCCACCACTATCCATTTCTCCACCTTGGTAGCTGTTCGATTTGGCCGTATTCCCAAACGTGAAAAGCAGAGGATGTTGATTGAAATGCAGAGTGCCATGAAAACCATGATGAACAGCCAGTTCAGCGGTCACTTGCCCAATGAAGCGTTAACAGAACATCAAGACCAAGCACCTCAAGAAGATCTTTCCTCCAAGCCCAAACAAGAGCGAGAAGCCATCAAAAGCCCTTCTCCCCCTCCCAGTGCTGACATGGCTAAGGAGGAGGTGATCGGTATGGTCACTAGGGCCCACAAAGACACTTTCATGTACAACCAGGAGCAGTCCCCAAACCCAGCGGAGATGATGCAGCCCCAGAGTGGGGAGAGAGTGTCAAAGAACACTGAGCAGTACATCTTGAGCAGCGAGCACTGTGTTGGTGGCCTTGGTGGCCCTCAGTACCCTGAAAGGGAGCAGCACCTTGGTGGACAGTACAAAGGGAGGAGCACAATGCATTATCCAAGCGGGCACGCCGTGTGCTTCACAAACAGCCACTGCATGAACTTCACCAGTGGTTACACTCAGAGAATGTGTGAGAGGATCCCAGAAGACGGCTTTTCTCCAAACAAGAATACCACTTACTCTTGCAGCACTGGAGGAAGAATGCATCTGGTATATTGATATAAACTGTTTGATTTGACTTAGTTATTGGTGGGTGTGGTCCAACTGTGCCTCAGTAGTCACTGAAACTGCATGCAGCTGGCACAAGTGCTGAAACTTTAAAGGGTGACACAAGTTTGATAGTGCAAATTGTCATGAAAGGCAAAAGTGGCTCAAGGTGTGAAGGATTTAAAATCATACAAGTGATTGCGTTTCTTGACTTGGTTTTTAGCTAACTGAAAGTAAAACGACATCAAAGAGTATTGGTTGAAAAAAAAGTTGTGGGTCTTTTATGTGACTTGACTTTAAAACGAAAATAGGAGTTTATAAATTCCTCTTTTCACTCAGTCCTTTTGAAGACTTTACTTTCAAATAATCTATACAGTCAGATGTACTGTATTTTCTTTGAGGGTATTCAGAGCAAATTTCTGGGGTCAAACCTCAGGGCTAAGATTTTAAGCCAGTCTACAGGCCTTACTGTGGGTTTTAAAATCTCTATTGCACGGTAGGCTACTTGTTTGGTGATGGGGATTTTTTGATTTGTTTTGTTTTAACGAGGCTGACAGGCTACTCATCCTTTTTGCTGTAGAACATCTTCAGATCTGAACAGAGGCAGGAGGAAGATGCACAGCTAAACCATTAGAGAGAAGTTCCAGGTCTTTTCTGTAGTACTTACGTGAGTGAGGCTCTGGACACACTTCTGGGTACCTTAGATGACTTTGCTAGAGCATTTTCTCACTGAATTCCTAACAAGGATGCTTACTGGGTTTTTTTGCATATGATTGTTGGTTTGGTTGGTTTGGTTTTTTTTCCCTTTGCTTAACAGGTCCCTCTCATTTGCCTTGCACCTGCTGTTTCTCTGCCATTCAGGCAACCGGTTCTGTAAGCCCCTTAAAATAGATTGTCCTTCTCTTTATCACTGGAGCTGCCTGGGATGAGAGAACATAACATCCTCGTTCTCATCCTGCGCTCCTGGTGTGAAGCGCGAGCCCCTGACCTTTCTGAAGTACATGAGCTGCCGGTGTTTTTCTTCCTCCTACTTTGTGAAGGTCCTTCACAGGTTCTTGAAGACCCCTCAAAGGTCTCCACAGTGAAGGTGTTTATTTTGGTGCTGCATTTCCATGGGGACGACTTTGGTTTTGTGGGGTTTTTTTAACCCTTCTTTGTTTACTGTATATATAGACCATGCCATCCCTTGTAGGGTCTGACCTTAATTGCAGACTCCAGGCACTACAACATGGCAAATAACAATTCCCAGCCTTTCTTCCTTGCAGGGAAAGTATGTGGTGTCACTACCACGGCATTCTTGGCACTCCTGAGAAGCAGAGGTTAAACCTGTCAGCATGGGCGGGCAGGGAGTGGTGCTGCCTTGCAGAGGCTCAACCAGTCAGTTTGACCTGTGCATGGCAGCTGCAGGCAGGAGTTAGTCAGTGATGAGGAGACAAAACTGAGCCCAGCAGAACACTGCAGCTCCCCCTCCCTGCCCCACATCCCTGATATGGGTGAGGGTTTTGCCCAAGAACTCAATGAGTTCGGGATCCGACCAAAATGAGTCAGAAGCAATAAGGGCAATTAATTAGGCTCTGAACCAGTATGGGGACAGATGTTCAGGGGTTTGGTCGTTTTTACTCAATATCCCTGTAGCCAGAAAAGCAGAACAGGTCATTCCTGAAGAGGTTCCTCTGAAGAGAACTGGTGACTGTACAAGCTGACAACTGCTTCCATAGGAAGCCTGTCACAGTTCAGGGGGTGACTGGATGACACTCTTAGGCATGTGGTTTAGTTTTAGGTGGTTCTGCAAGGAGCATGGAGTTGGACTCAATCCTTATGGGTCTCTCTTAACTTGAGATACTCTGATTCTTGGGCAGAGGTCTGTCAAGAGACCACAGACACAGTCGTTTCCCCTTGGGACTGAGTGCCTGTGGGTAAGGGTATGCTGTTGTAGAATGAGAAGTTAAGGTGATTTTTGTGTCCATTGCAGAGCAGGGTACTGAACCAGAGATTCCTTATTTTCAGAGAGTGCTGTATTTATAATATGAACCATTGCAATATCACAGGCAGAGCAGTGGTTGGCATCTGCTGTCCTTCTGGTTGTCTGCCTAGACCTTTCTTTTTGCCAAAATATTATAGTCTTGTAATCTTAGGACCTCCCACGCAAAGAATTGCTAGGCAATTTTCATATCCATATTCAAGATGCCCTGCAAAAACAGCACAGCCCTGAGGAATTTGCTAATCTATTTCACTGTTTTCTCTTTGTTTTGCTGACATTATGTAAGATTACCTACACCATTTAGTATACTTGTGAAGAATACTTAAAAGGAATTTTTGTCCTTGATGGTGACAGGTGAAATGAATATTAAAAGGTTGAAGCTTCAATAAAAGATGTAAATTTTAGAAGCTAGAACTGAAAATATCGCAGAGCTTCTGGTTGGCTCATGCAGAGGGAATTTATTGGCAGTCAGCCCTGACTGATACATCTGATCTCAATGTAATGGATTCAGACTTTCCTACAAAAAATTGCAGTGTGTTTGTATAAAAGAAAGAGCATTTTGTCATCTTGTGACTGAGAAATACTGGAATACCGGTTCCTTGGTGTTCTCCTTCAGTGATACAAGTAAAAGCAGACTTGCAGAAGAGGGTTATCCTTCTTGTAATGAGGGTGTAAACCTGTGACTCAGGAAACCAAGGCTTGTTTTCTTGCTCTGGTGTTGACATCTTTGTCGCTGTGACTGAAGCACTTCAGTTGCCTGCAAAACAAGAAAGATAGGAGAATGAATGTCATAGTGACTGTGAGATTGCAACTGATTGATTGTGAAATCGCAATTTGCTGTGAAATTACAGGGATAACACAAGTAAAGAGAAATTCAGATGTCAGACCACATCAGTTGGGATCAGGGAACAATAGCATAACCTTGGTTCTGTTAGGTCTTTGGCAGTACACAGTGTTTTAGGTTCTGAAGTTAATAATTTTATAAACAGATTGCTAACAATCCCTTGGATTTTTCCTTGTTTGTTTTAAAGCAAGGGGAAGAGACCCGCTTTCTTTGGGAATTGATTGAGGAATACTGATCCTTTTTTTTTCTGTATGTCATTATTGTAAAGTTTTGTTGAATAATAAACATGTTTCTTGTAAGTATTTGTCAGTATTTGGAAGGATACCTTTAAAAGTTGTTTTCTGTCTGTGTTTTGCAAACATCAGGTCTGCCCAATGAGTAAGACTCCCCATGTGGACCCAAACAAGTCTGGCCATGAAATCTGGGAAGAGTTTTCCCTGAGTTTTACTCCTGCAGTGAAGGAAGTGGTGGAGTTTGCCAAGCGCATCCCAGGTTTCCGAGATCTCTCCCAGCATGACCAGGTCAATCTTCTGAAGGCTGGGACCTTTGAGGTGAGACCACTGTGTGTATATTGCAAACCTGACCAGCTGTGCATCAGTCTGACCCTGTAAGAACAGAACCAAATGGAACTGAGTTATGAAACCAGCTTGTTCATGGATGCTCTGAGCGTTCTCTGAGGTGGTGATGTCCAAGGGGTCTGTTTGGTCAGACCTTGGTGACCTGTCCCTCTTCCAATGAGCTCAAAACTGCTCAGCCCTTCTACCCTCTTCCCTGGGCATTGATAAATGCATAATTAGGGGTTTCTAGCTACATTTGCTTACTCTGGGGAACTGTACTGCATCTGGAAGGGTGGATAGGTTAGAAAGCTGTCTACTGACAAGTGTTGTCGAGGAATGTGTTTACTGCTGTGCATGTCCTTCCTTGTGCCACTCTGCTTCCTGCAAAAGCCAGAGTATCCAATCCTCACCAGTCACCACTTTGGTGGCAGCTTGGGAGTGTCTGAAGCTTCCCTGTCCAATGCAGTAACAGTGCTAACTACCTGTACTGCTGCAGCTCTGTAGATACTGTGTGCCAGCTGCAGCCTGACTTACTCTGGACTAATCCCACTTGGTCCTCGTGGTTAATTGCATCCACTTGTGGTCATGACGTATATGTGAATTAGTGGTATTAATTTGGAAATGATACCACAGAGCTTGGTGCTGTTTTATAATTATTGACCTTCACTAGATGACCTTTACATCATGTTTTAGTTGCCCTTCCTGACCCTTGTGTCTATTGGAGACCGTACACATTTCATAAATATTCAAATGTGAAATGTGAATAGAGAGGACACATTCATAAATATTCAAGTATGAAATGTGAATAGAGAGGGTCAGAGGAGCTGAAGTCCCAAGTATTTGGTGTTACTGTGCTTTTCTGGGAAGTGTAGCATTGGTGATGCCTTTGCTCTTTTTTACATGATGGATTCTTTCAAAGAGATATGCTGGATTTTATATTTACCTAAAATGAAGATAGTTCTCATGTGATGTGTTGGATCTTCTGTCTGCATTTATACAGCCCAGTTCTAAAATGGATAATTGCTGGGTTGGAAGGTGCAAGTTATAAGGAAGACTTGTTGCCTGGAGTCTGTTAGTTTTCTTGTTTCCTTCATTTTACTGTCATGTATTCTTTTCTGTTGTACTTAGTCTTGACCTTTTAATATTCATCTGCAGCTCCTGTAGTGAAAGGGCTGTATTTTTTCTTGTTCACTTCTTTCACCTTACACAAAAATGTTGGTTCCTTCCTCTGCAAAGGAGGAGGAGGGAGAAAAATTTGGCTTGAACTGTCCCTATAATGTAAAGCCAAACTTCCATGTTTTGCAAGTAAAACATTTTGTCTTGGCCTTGCTTCACCTGAAGCTTTTCTCAGGCCTCACTCATATGCCTTTTTGCCAGTTAAAGCACTGCTGATAAGGAGGTTTCTATATCCTGGGGAATTAATAATAATGTATGGCTGCATGCTTGTCACTATTCACTTATTTATAAGAAACATTAATGGTTCCTGTTAGTGAGCTACAACTTGTAGTTTAAGGTCTATCTATGCAGCATCTTAACAACAGGAAAAAAAAAAAAGTAGGGCTGCAGGACAGTGGAAAAAACCTACAACAGGGTTAATGAAGCCATTGTGATAGAGGCAAAAGCATCTTGGAAGCCTGGTGCATCCAAGGTCATTTCTGTCTTCTGGGTAACTGTACCAGGATATTCCAATGTCTGCATGTCAGTGGAAGAGTGAAAGTGCTGCCTCCAAGTCTGGTATGGCTGGCTTGGCACTGTGCTTCTTAGCAGTTCATGTTCGAGGAGTGCCTGTTCCTTTGAGGGTAAGAGGACACATGGAGACAATGTTGGTGCAGAAGCTGCACAGCTAAATATATTCACACACATGTAAGCTAAAAAGGTCTCTTAGAACTGGGAGTACTGGGGAGCTCAGTGTATCGTGGTGGCATTTGCATGGCTCCTTATGAGAGCTGGCTCAGAAGCATCAGTGAGCCTAAAATAAGGAACGTGGCTGGTTTTGAGTGGGCTCTCCTCCACCTCCCCTCCAACTGTAGTTGATGGTAGAGCTAACAAGGCCCTTGGATTCCTCTGAGTAGTGACTCAGATTTGACTACAGCTGGTAGGGAAGTGATCAAGTGACCTCTGAGAGTGGAGGTTTTTATGTGCCTGTGTTGCCTTCAGGTGATAGGATTGATCAGGTGTATCCTCAGCATGCACAAGTATGAGCCTGGTTAGAAGTGAAATGAGATTAATCAATCCTGTGTTATGCCATAGTCCAAACTGTTCTTCCTTGTTTAGAATGGTGGCATTGAAATAGGTGAGGTCTTTGCCTTAGAATAAGTCAGCACAACTTTATGGGCTTCAGTTTTGAACACCAGCACTAATCCTGGTTGCTCATTATTAAAAGATGTTTCTAAAGCCCAATTCTATAGGGAGAAAACCGTTTTGAACTGAAAGGTTGCTGGATACCTGGTGGGTCTGTGCTAATGCACAAGTTCAGCTTTGTCTGCCTGCCCTTTGCCTGTTTTTGTTGTATTCTGATGGCTTCTGCATCTGAGTTTCTGCACTCTGTAGTTAATGTTATCAAAGGACAGATAGCTTAGCTGACAAGTTATAATATCTAGTGCTCTTGTGTCCATCAAGGTTGCTGCATGTTGTTTGGCTTGTAAAATTTAGGAGCAGATCATGTAATGTGCATGAACAGCATTTGAATTCTCAAAACATTTTCATTTGTTTTGAACACTCTTTTCTTTAAGCTTGTCAAAGGCACTAGTCTTTGAAAATCTGGTTCTCCTCTTACCTGTAGTAAACATTTGAATTAATGCAGTTAATAGGGTAAATAAAGAGAGACAACTGTCACACCAAGAGATTACAGCCAGTCTGAAGTTTTAACCAGTGCCAGTTAGTTCATCTTCTTGAAACAAGAAGGCTGTTCTGTGCAACTTAAACCTTGAAAATGTAAATAAGGTTGTTGAACAGGAGCAAATGAAAGTTTACAAGCCATTCCAGAGGGAAATATTTCACAGTACAACTGAGAAACCACAAGAGAAATTTCAGCCCAAAGGGGTAAGTTTAGCACACCTCAACTGCTCCAGCCCAGGTGCTTGTACCAAAGGGGTATTCCCAGCTGCTGCAGACCAGGTGCCATCTCAAGCTGTGCCTCCCCAGCCTTTTAAAAGCTCTACATGTGGCTCCTTTCTAGGAGAGCTCATTAGCATTCCTGTGGGTACAGTGATGTAGCATGGTACTTTTCCAAAGAATGCCTAGGGGGCCCGATCATCAGGTGGTGTAAATCAGCATTGTTTCCATAGAGCTGCTCCACTTTACACCGAGTGAGAATCTGGTTCAGTACCTTCATTTTGCTCCTCATGAATGTGGCCAAGAAAACATTTCTTTTAATGCTCTGTATGCCTTTGGCTGTTGTGTGGTTTAAGCAAGTTGTCCTACTGGCATATTTATGAATGACATAGTCTGTGTGGCTCAGGCTGTCTGAGGCTTAAATTTTAATTTTCCTGCTTTCCATATGCTGTAGCCCCTCCTCTGCATCCACTCCCTAATTTTGTCACTTGTTTGTTTCTCTCAGATTATGGGGCCAGATCCTGCACTGTGTTTAGCAGCTCAATAGCATGCTGACAATTTCTGTATAGAATGCTTCTAGTGTGGTTAACAAGACACTTTGAATGATGTTAAAAAGTTTAATTTTTACTTTGGCTTTTCTAGATACGCACTTATATTTATCTGGTTTTGTTTTTCTTTTTTTTCTTCCTTTTTCTTTCACCAGGTTTTAATGGTACGGTTTGCATCTTTGTTTGATGCAAAGGAACGTACTGTCACCTTCCTGAGTGGCAAGAAGTACAGTGTGGATGACTTGCATTCAATGGGAGCTGGTGATCTGCTCAACTCAATGTTTGAATTCAGTGAGAAGCTAAATGCCCTGCAACTTAGCGATGAGGAAATGAGTTTGTTTACAGCAGTTGTCCTGGTATCTGCTGGTAAGGAGAGAAAGTTAACTTGCACTTTCACCCAAAATTGAATGTGACTGTTAAAAGTTTTCTGGAAAATGTATAGCCTGTTGTTTCATGTCTAAGTGCAGTTGAGGAGGTTTTTTAAGGTACTAGCAGCCTGTAATGTGCTTTTTAACATACCTAGTCTTTCTATTATTGCCTTTAAAAAAAAGTAACAATGAGCTTATGTTTTCCTACTGCTTCCTATGTAATGCAAAAACAAATTGCTGCCCCATGGCCATTTAGATGCTATTTGTCTGACTCCTTTAAGTTTCACAGGACAGCATCACTGAAATTACTCCTGACTTGCACAGCGTAAGTCTTTGGATAAGGTGATATTTTTGCTTCCAAGTATTGTCATTTAAGTCTATTGCGTATTTTACTTAAGTCTAAATCCAACAGTTTGATCTCTGCCTATGTCAGCAAGAAAGCCCTATCATCTGCATTGTAACTTCTTACCACTGAAGGCCTGCCAATCCCCTGACATCTTCACCGGCCTCCTATCTTGTTTCAGTCCCTGGATAGACAAAGCACCCTGGCCCAGATTCAAAGAAGGATTAAGCACCTACTTCTGTAGTATTATCTCAAGCCTCAAATTAGGCACATTAGCTCTGCATATAATGCCTGGAATGCAAGATGCAGAATCCCTGCTTGCTGGGTAAGAAGCTCTCTGGAGGTAGATGGCAGGAATGCTGGCAGTGCCCACTTAGACAACGAGCCAGCAGCTGGGGAGCCCTGAACTCCTTGAACAAGTGCACCCCTTTCACACGAGCAGTTTAGACCCATGTGTTAATCAAGGAGAGGCACCCCGGCGTGGTGCTGTAGGCACGTGAGACCTCTGTAACAAGGTAGGACAGTTCAGTCTAATAGCTTTGTGCATGGCTGAACTGAAATGTCACAGCACAGGACGGGGCAGCTGTTGCCTCTTCGGTTTGTAAGCCGTGATAATGAGCAGAGGGTGGCACAGAGTTAGCAAGCTTCCAGAGCCAGAACACATGGCAGTGTGAAGGAAGCATGGCACTGTAATCTGAAGGAAGCATGGAATCTATTAATGAAAATGTTCAGGTAGCAGAGAGAAACCTGAGGTCTTAGTTGCCTTTCCAGACTCTGGAAACTCTTGACAAGAACTGGAGGCAGCCTTTAAAATAAGTCCTGACAACCAGGTCTCTTCCCTTCTTGTATGCTCTAACTTGGCTTACAGCCCTTCTTGCTTACTCAGCTCCTGGGTCCTAGAACATCTCATGCTCTGTGACACCTGTTTTCAGTCTAAGTGGCCGTATCTGTTCTGTTAAATGTGCTTCTAAGAAGCACAGTGCCATCTCCCCAACCTTTAAAGCACTGTGCTGATTGATTGCCAGCTCCCAGCAGGGATTAGCTTAGGCATGTAACATGTACAGCATGTCGTGTCAGCCGTGCAACTGGACAAAAAAAGAAGGTGTTTGGTATTCAGGCTTCTTCCAGTTCCTGAGGATTTTTCAGATCATATTTTGGATATTATTGCTGCCTATCTTATCTACCTCATGATCTGATCTGCAGTCTGATCACAGCCTTCCTGGACATCTTCACAAAATTTTATAGGATTTTATAAAGTACAGCTTTATTAGTCAGTGTTGGGGCTGTGTTCCAGACACAAGGCTAACCCTGATGATCACTGTGAGTTCAAAATTTTTCAGAGCAACTTTACTCTGTTACATGAGACTGGATTGAAATGCTGCAGTTGTTACTTTGCAAAAGTGAGTGAATGAGCAGGCTTCCTGCTCAGGCAGGTACTGAAAAGCAGAAGTGGCCTCAGCAGAGCTCCTGGGGAAGATGCTTAGAGCACGAGGGATTGCCAGGAGGAGAAGGTGCCCGAAGGATTGTGGGCATGTATTGATTAAACAGATCTTGAATCCCACTCTTCGAGGAGTAGTGTAACTGAAAAAGTGATTTCCTATAAGGGGAGGTGGCTCTTCATTAGAGATGAAGAGTTGAAGAACAGGATCAGAGAGAATGACATGGAGATTGCAGGCAAAGGAAAAAAATACCATAAATGTAAGAAGAACAAAAGACCATTATGACTTCTTCACCTCAGAATGAAAGTTATTCAAGAGAAGACTGAAAGAAAGATAGTAGTCAAGATTTACATCAGTCCCAAAAGCAGAAAGGAATGTGACTCCTGAATGCTGATTAACTGATCTACAATATAAAGTACCATGCTGCACTAATTGAAGATCTTTTTAAAGACTCCTAGTTGATTAAAATTAAGAAAAAAACAAAACTCACCAATGGAAAAAAAAATTAAGTCTCTAAATACTGCTAGTTGGGAGAACACTTGTCAGAAACATCCCCACTTAACACTGGATGAATAACCACTCTTAGGAGGAGTATTTAGAACATGCAGAAGAATCTGGGGTAGCAGCAAGGACGGTACATCCTCTCCTTCCCATATGGCAAAGAAAGAAAAGGCAGGATCACACCTGGGTGGTGCTGAGGAATTCTCTTGGTACCGTTCCAGAATTAAAAGAATTCTTCACCTCTGGCTTCAGTCAGCTGGATATGTTGAAGATGGGGGAGAGGTAGCAAGGTGGATCACAGCCACTGAAGGAGGAAAAAGCAAGGTGGAAGCAAAGCTGAAAGAATGTGGTTTGTGCAGGTCTAGAGACCAGATAATCCCTTAACTATGGGTCTCACTTTGTGTTAGAAGAATATAAAGTACACACCCTGTATTACTCTCCCTTAATGGCATAATACTACCAAAATCTTTTGCTGACCACTGGGAGCAACTGGAAGTAGACTGAGAGGGAGAAGAAAGACTTGGACTAATTGGAGTGAGGAGGATGCAGTAACTCACCCGGGGCAGCCAGGAAAGGCTGGGCTGCACTCCTCCACCTTCAGAGGCAAGGCAGTACTGTTCTCACTGTACAGAGCTCTTGTGAAACTCTGTTGGGCATGTTCTGTGCAAATGTCATTGTACCTGCTCAGAATAGAGCAAAGCTTTTGCAGAGCAGGGGGCAAGCAGGAGAGATCATTTAATAAATAAAGGTGGAGAGATGTCTCCTCACTCACGTTCTCTTGGACAGCAGCTGTCAAACCTAATGGACAGTCTTCACAGAAAAGTGGAATATGTGCTAATAAAAATTGTTTAATAGTAATCAGAGCTCCTAATTGTAGAAGATTCTGGATCTAAAGGAAGGATTCTTAAGGATTCTTCCTAAAGGAACAGAACACACTTAGCTGCTTCAACATGCATCCTTAAGTGGATTATGTAATCATTTTTCCTATAGCAGTAGGGAACTGTGCTGAGTAGTCCAGGAGGACTTCCTAGACTGTTCACCTGAGCAATCTGATTGGATTGACACTGACAGCATAAGGAAGGGATTCCCACTCTGACTATATGATCTGACTCAGTGTTACTCTGGAAAGCTGTTGTCATTCCATGTCCCAGTTCTGCAAAGTGCTTAAGTGCATGTACACATCAAAGCACATTTCTGTTTGTGCCAGTCACTCGACTGTGTGTGTGCCCTGCTGAATTTACATAGTGTTTAAGAAAAGAAGCTACAGCTTGGAAAAAAAACCCAGCTACTGTGCATGGTTATGAGGTGAGATGATTTACTTAAAAATGCCTCCTTTCAAGCTGCTTACTTAGGTTCCACCTAATGATACCAGGTGTGTTCTTAAATACAGTTCTCTTGAAAGAGGTGCTTCAGGTGTGGTGGGAGTGCAGTATGTGAGAACATAAATATTTGTCTTGATGTTGACATTCTTCTTTTCCTCAGCTGGGAATTTTTGGGTGCATCGTGTTTCATTTTGTCAGTGCTTCAGGACGTGCTCAGAAATAGTGCCCAGTCATATGAATGCTTGTACTCCCTTTGCCCCTGAAAATCTCATTGTGCAGATGATAACTGTGGCTTGTCCTGAGTGGGATTTCCTCCTCAAACCTTCAGCTTAAGTTTAAGTTTCTATATCTAGCCTTAAGAAATGTTTGAAATTTTTGCTTTCTTGTCTTTCTCCTTGGGTTGAAAGTTGTGATTCAGCAACATATTTAAGCATTTGCTTCAATCTGTCTTTCTCTGGAAGCATGGGTTAGGGATCACAGAAATAGTGATTGAATGCTGCCAGTTTGGCATGAACCTTAGTACTTTGAAAAGTTAATGCTAAATAACCTTTGAAAGACTTTTG
Source organism: Polioptila caerulea (assembly GCA_013397295.1). Classification (NCBI taxonomy): domain Eukaryota; kingdom Metazoa; phylum Chordata; class Aves; order Passeriformes; family Certhiidae; genus Polioptila; species Polioptila caerulea. Next base: position 1,662,932 of record VYXF01010446.1, on the reverse strand, counting down.
GTGTGTGATTTAAAACTTCTGGCGTAAGTATCTGATTTTTCTTGTGCTTGTTAATTTAGTAAGGGATTCTTGCCCTGGTTTTATGTTGCAGGCTACATCTGTTCAGTCAATTTTTTTTTTAACCCCCTACCCTCTTGTTTTTTAATTTCTCTCTCTCCCTGCCCTTTTGTTTAGATCGCTCCGGAATAGAAAATGTCAATTCTGTGGAGGCACTTCAGGAAACACTAATCCGTGCTTTAAGGACCTTAATTATGAAAAACCACCCAAACGAAGCCTCTATTTTCACAAAACTTCTTTTGAAATTACCCGACTTGCGTTCCTTAAACAACATGCACTCTGAAGAACTGCTGGCCTTTAAAGTTCACCCATAGGCCTTTAGGTCTCATTTGTACTTGGACTTGCCTCGTGTTAAACTGTTTTGTGCTAAGATATGTATTTATACAGTTGTACCACTTGTTGGAGAGAGTTCACAGACTGTGAACAGTTGATAGCTGTCCCATAACCATGCAATAAAGCTTTGGCAGGTGCTTTCAGCTGGCGGCGGCGCAGCCCTCGGGATCCTCCAAGGCATCCAGGCCCAGCTGTGCTGCACTCCTGCAGAAGAGGCTGCAATGAGCCCGAGTCAATGTGGACTCTTCTGTCATTTAGGAAAAAGAACCACCACTGCCCTCTCACGTAAACTGAATGCAGAGTAGCTGTGTATGTGCTTATGGAGCATGGAATGGGGTGGGAACAATCCTGTGCTAATAGGAAAATGGGAGAGCTGATTTAATTGGTCTTTCACTTATCTAGTAGATGTATGTCTGTGTCTCTTGATAACTCACTCATGGTTTCACTATTGTTATTCCATTAAACCCGTTGGAATGGTTTCAGCCTGCACCAACTCTTCACTGAGTGTGTGTTCATGCCATGTGTATATAATATAAATAGTTAAGTAGTGAGTGTTTATGGCTATATAAAGTACAGAGTTGTGTGTATATATGTGTATGTATATAAATAGTTCTATACATAAAGTATACATATAATTTCTTCACAATATTTTAAACTGTGAAGGAATTTAAACTTAAAACAGAAGGTGATCTATGGAAAGAACCAAATAGATGCACTTTGCATATTGCTGAACTAATTATCTGAGCATTTTTTAGAAAACATCAAATTTGCATTAATATGCTGTATTTGTTAATTTAAAAAAAAAAAAAAAAAGCAACAACCAAGAGTGGCACTAAAGAGGCAGAGTCAGATTCAACTTCCAAAAGGGTTTTGTAGAGAATCTCATGTAGAGATGGATGGTGGCATTAATGAGATGGATTATCCATTGCCACTGAGGTTCTTGTGTTCTGATCAAGGTTAAATAAGCACCAGATGCTCTTCAAAAACTTCAGCACAGCCAGAAAGAAACTATCAGATGAATAGCAAAGTCTATCAGGAAAAGAAAAAATGGGAAAAATGTATCCATGGTTGCATTTGGGTGTATGTGTGTTCTGTGACTGTTTATTTCTTGCAATACAACATTTTGCTGCTTCATTGCTAAATGAGAATTGAAAACAGAGATGTGAGGTTCCCCACGTCTCTTCACCATTTGGGCTTTGTGGTTCCCATGCCTGTTCTTCTGGAGCTCTCCGTTGGTGCGTGTGCATGTGAGCGTGTGTGAAGTGCAGAGAAGGTGCATTAGACAGTCTGGATTTTTTTTTTTTTTTTCTTAAGAAAACACCACAAAAACCAACCAAACAAATGGGACTTTCTTTTGTTGTTTATGCCAGTAGCAAATTACAAAGCAGATCCACAAGGCTGGAGATTCTGCTGCTTTTCCATCTAAGGAAAGCAGCTCTCTATGGGGTTTTTTCCATTTGTAGCAGGACCTGGCACTAGACAAGAGAGATTAAAAGAAGTCAAAGCAGTTTTGTTAAGTAGTTACGTTTATGTTTTGCTGATGTGGGAAGAAGATTCTCCATCACCCTTGTTCGGTTAACTTGCCTTAGAGGTAGCCCTCTGGGGCTCTAGTGTTTGGTAAAGCTACTCTTCAGAGGGAGTCTGCTCCTGGTAGTCAGGGCTGGGACCCAGGAAGCCTCCAGCCTGTAGAGCTCCTGCCTGCCCCACGGTGGGCTGAGAGGAGCCCTCCTGCCTGTGGCTGAGCTGCAGCAGAAGCAGACCTGTGCCTGCTGCTTGGCATCAGGACCTGGGATGGGAGGAGGGAGGGCTTGCACCCTGCCATGCTCCACGGCCTTTGGGCTGGGGATTCCACCTCAGGCAGGAGGATTGGGCTGAGAGTGGGCAGGGCTGGTGCTTGATAAGAGGTGGGGAAAATTCAGCCTTGGCTAAGGAGCAGAAGAGCCCACCCTGTCCCCTCCTGTGCAGCTGCTGCAGGCAGGGCTGTCCTGCTCCGAGCTGCTTTAACCACAGGGTAATGGCCCCTTCATACACACAGTTTTGCTACCCAAATGTGTTATCAGGGCATATTGTCCTAATTTCTGTTAACAGTCTGCATCCTACCAGTATTATTTGTTTGAGAGCTTCACTGAATTACGCATCGAACCGTTCAGACTTTGGAGAGGACACAGTCACACGGTTTTTATTATTTAGTTGCTGAAATGACTTCTTTGTAGACCCCATTTCTAACATGGAAAGTACAGTTAGCCCTTGGTTGTTTCGGAAGGGAAGAAGGCTTCTTACAGAGATTGCCACCCTACAGCTGTGTTTTGTTGTGTTTTATTTTTTTTTCTTGTTAAAACTGTATTATTAAGCCTTTAGGAATGTATAACCAGGACTGAGTAATTACTGCTTATTAAATTTTTTTAGTTAGATTGACCATGTATGCCTATAGATAGATATTCTAACTTTTGCAATTTCATTTGAAATAATCTTCCTGTACATAATGGAAAAACTCACATAACAGAAAAAAAAGCCCCAAACAGATTGACTGAACAAAAAGCTGATTAAAGTATGGTTCAAAAGTGACCCATGTATTACAAACCCTAGCTGGACTCTTAGAAGAAAATCTAAACTCATTGTGTTAGCTGTGTATTGTGAGCTCTTCTTTTACTGTGTCACTGGTTATACACTTGTTAAATGCTGAGATAATAGACTTCATGCCAGGCATTTGAGTACTGTAGATTGGGTCATTGCTGAAAGATTAATGTACTGTATGACTTAAATGAAATTTTTATTCTTGATTTTATTCTTGATTTTGTTCTTGTTTTAAAAGATTAAATATGGGCATTATGTCAGCAAGCTAAACTTGTGTGTCTGTGTTCTTTGTATTTCTCTGTACGAAATCTGGCGGGGAGGACAGCACGCTGGGATGAACAAAGCAGAAGAGATTCTCTTCTGGATGAGAACATCAGCTGCTGTAAGGTCACGGGGCTGTGCTGGGGCACAGCAGCAGGGAGAGCCAGCATCTCCCTCTGTCTGGGCCACTGCTCTGTCTTCCCAGGTGTTTGCATGGGCTTTTCTGGTGCACTTCATTTGCTACAGTTATGGGATTGTGTGGGTTTTTTGGGTTTTTTTTGTTTTTCTGTTTTGTTTTGTTTTTTGTCTTTTGGGGTTTTTTTTGGCACTTCATTAAAATAGTTATTTTAAACACTGCATTAATGTGGAGACTATAACTTTGTAACTAAGAAAAGGATAAAACACTAAAGAATAAAACTGATTTTAAAAAGATACTGTTTGGTTAAGACAACTCTTAGGGTTATAAGAGAGGTAGAGAAAAAAACAGAATAAGAGGGGCAAAGATCTGTTATTTTTTCAGCTTGATTTCCTAGTTTAGAAAGACCACTCTTTTAGGAGATAAGAGAAACTTCTCTAGGATATGTTGTATCTACTAGTATCTTAAAAAAAAGCACACACCAAAAAGTTGAACAAAATTATCACTGCCAGCATTGGAAAAAATAACAGCACAAAAATGTGGTTGTTTTTTTTATTTGGATGTTTTGTTTTGGTTTTTTTTGGTGGTGCCATGTTTGCACATGGCTTTTCTTGTTGCTACAAAGTCTGAGCAGGATGCTCTGGGGATGGGAGCATGAAGCACCTGTGCTTGTTCATGGGAGATCTGCTGGGCTCTGAGCCTGCAGTGCCAGCCCGAGTGTGAATGTGCCCACAGCAGCGGCCTGGCCTGTCCTCACTCCACCAGGAAATGGTGAATGTCACCAGGAAAACAGAGGTATGAGTGTTCTGTGTGAAAGTGTAAACTCATGAGGGTGTGGGCAGCCAGCTACCTCCTGTTCTGGCTCATGACCCGGGGGTTGTGCTGGGCGGGAGGGAATCGGCATCTGCAGCTCAACCGCAGAGCACTTTGATTACAGAAACAGTTCCTACAAGGAAGTAATTGGCACTTCCTCTTCTTTGATGAGTACAGCGAGCAGCTGCAAGAGCCTTCATCAGTGAATGCCGCCTTTCCCCCCCTTTTAATTTACCTTTTTTTTATTTAAAGTTGAAGTTTGGAGTGGGGAGGGAGGAACATCCAGGTATGAGGAGAGCCTGGAGGCAGCCACCCCTGGCAGCTGACTGAGCTGCAATGGGCAGCTTGTTGAAAGCACTGGAGAGGCTGTGCTTGCTGGGCAGGAAAGTTGGCCAAGGACACAGAAGCATCACCAGCAAGAGAGGAGCTGAGCAGGTGTGTGTGGAGGCTGAGGGGCTGCACATTCCTGGTTATTTGGAACAGAAATACCCATTCACACCAAAGAAACTTTCCTCCATGCAGACATTGTTCTGCTACACCAGGTCCCTTGACAGAGCCATTTATACCTGCTGTAAAAGCTCACCCTAATTGTGAATGCACAGCTTGCACTGATACGGGGCTGAACTGTTCTGTCTCCTGCCTGGCCTGAATTCCCACAGCAGGGTTTGCTCTCCAGCATTGCACCCCAGGACTGCCTTTGCCTCTGGCTGGAGGGGGATCCTCAGGGCATTACTTGTGAAGTTACATGCTTGAAACTTGATGGGGAGGTTGTCTTCTCGAAGGGCCCTTCCATCTGCCCCCCCACCCCCTCAGCTTAAGAAGGTTGTAACTCAAATTATTCCATGCAACAGCATTGAGCACTACTTGTAAGATGGCACAGAGCAGAGGAAAACAGTGATGTGTCAAAAACCCATCTGCCCAGAAGCTGCAGCTCAAAATGAAGCACAGCTAGAGAGGCCTGCTGCTGGATTGCTGCTGTACAACAGCTCTTCTCCATCGTGTGGGATGCTCCAGGCCTCGTGCAGGCAGCTCTGGGTTAGCTGCAGTGGTAATGCTGTATAAAATGAGGCTGATGCTAATGCTCTCTTGTATGCCACTTTGACAGGTTCAGTTGCCAGCACACAGATGAAGATTGTCTCTGACCTAGGCTGGAGATTGACTTGGTTCTTGTGTGGTCCCAGAATATGGGAGGATCTCGAGGAGAACCTCAAGCATCCTTTGGTCTCCTTCCCTCTGCTCATGCAGAAGCCAGAGGAAGCAACCCAGACCCATGCACATCTTGATAGCTGACTTCTCTTCTGCACAACACTTTGGGATAGAGAAAACACATGGGTAAATGGTCAACTTAAGGTGCACCTGGTTTCCCAGTGGTAGGTGGCAAAAATTATTTAACAATGCTGCATTTCCACGGTGTCTAAACTAGCAACCCTCAGGCTGGCTTGTGGTGCAGAGCCCAGTCAATGCTGCATGAAGGATTTTTTCTTTTCACCTTCTTATCCTCACCCAATAGAAACCTCTCCAGGCTTGTCTCATGCTGCTTAACATGTGTGTGGCTTGGCAGCCCTGATTCCTACTGTGCAGTGTGCCTTTGCCCTCTGTGTGCCCATGCACAGGCTCCCCCTTGTTGAGAGTTTGACACGGGGCCAAACTGACCCCCTGCACACACACCTGCAGGGGAACATCTGTCCTGTTAGTGCCTTTATGAGAGTATGAGCAAAACTGCCAGGTTAATGCATCACAGAATGAATGCTGGTTCTTACACTTCATAAGGAGAATTCAGTCATGTTTTCCATAATTTGTGGAGTTCATGGAAAGCTGCCAGGTGGAAAATGTCCTGGGGGGGGTGGTTGACAGCCATCTGAACACAAGACAGCAGTGTGCCCAGGTGGCCAAGAAGGCCAATGGCATCCTGGCCTGTAAAAGCAATGGTGTGGCCAGCAGGACCAGGGCAGTGATTGTCCCCCTGTGCTCAGCACTGTTGTGTGCACATCTCAGATCCTGAGTTCAGTTTTGGGCTCCTCACTACAGGAGGGACACTGAGATGCTGGAGTGGGTCCAGAGAAGGACAATAAGCTGGGGGAGGGTCTGGTGCACTTCTGTGATGAGGAGTGGCTGAGGGAGCTGGGGGTGTTCAGCCCAGAGGAAAGGAGGCTCCAAAGGGGAACCTTATTGCTGTCTGCAGATACCTGACATGAGGGGGTAGCCAGGTGGGGGTTGGTCTTTTCTCCCAAATAACAAACAACAGGATAAGACAAAATGGCCTCAAGTTGTGCCTGAGGAGGTTTAGATTGGACATTAGGAAAAACTTCTTCAGTGAAAGAGTGTTCAGGCTGCCCAGGGAAGTGGTGGAATCTTCATTTCTGAAAGAATTCAAAAAACATGTAGGTGTGGCATTTGGGGACATGGTTTAGTAGTGGACATGGCAGTGCTGGACTTGATGATCTTGCAAGTCTTTCCAACACAAATGATTCTTTGATTCTATTATTATTTACAATCATTTTCCCTGTGTCTTACAGAAGCTCTGTGCTGTAATGCCAACATATCAGGAAGCCCAGTACCATCACTGAGTGGCTGCTTGCTTTTAATGCATCTGCAGGCAGCAAAAGGCTGTGATAATCCTGGGCACAAAAGTACCATTTTTCATATAGGTGCTTCACCAATGGAGAGGTCCTTCCATTGTTTCCTGAGGCAAAGTGAGGTGTCACTTTTTAGCCTCACACATCAATTTTTAGCTTTACATGAAAAAGCCTTTCTTAGTAGCTAAATTCATGTAAGCTCTGCACAGGGTTGTTCTTGCACAGGATTCTCACTTGAGCATAGGTGGGCTGAATTAAAGCATTGCTGTGAATAGCTAGGGGGATTGCCTGCCAGCAATACCAGGAATTAACTTACACCTGCAGCCAAAATTCCTTGGCATGAACGAGCAGGCTGTGGGCTCAGCCTTTGCTGCTTTGTAGGTGTCGGCCTCCCGCAGCTGCCCCAGGCACCACAGCTTCTGATCCACGCTCAGACTGCAAATCTGGCTCTGAAAAACCTCCTGATGCACTGAAGCCAAGACAGGAGCTTGTTATGTTTGGGGGGTTGGAGGAGATGAGGAGATGACAAACATGGGATGGGCCAGGATAATAAGGCTTGGTGACTACATTCACAGCTAATAATTATTTTCAAATCATGGAGAAGGTCCCTGTGTTTGCTCCTTCCCACCTGCCAGGTGTCTGCAGGTCTGTAACCAGGTCAGGATCTTTAAAAATAGTTCTGGGCCTGAAGGGAAAAGTGCTTGCAGGCTCTGATGTCCTCACTGTGCTTGTCTGTGGTGAGCATTACCAGTTGTGGCTTGGCCTTCAAACACGCTCAGCACAAACCCTGGATGGCTGCTTTGCCTCTTCACGCATCTTAGACCCCAAAATGGCCAGAAACAGTCACGACAAAGCTCAGTTTGCCTTAGTGACACAAGTTTCCTTGTTTAGTCCTATCCTTTCATTAGAACTAAGAGAAATAAAGCTGTAAGACCCTCAGAACCAGGACACAGCTTTGTGTGCCTATTCACATGTGTCTGCAGACATGCATATGTACCCTCACTGTCATGTAGTTACTGATCACAGAATTATAGAATGCTTTGGGTTGGAAGGGACCTTAAAGGTCAGCTCAATGCATGGGCAGAGACACCTTCCACTAGAACAGGTTACTCAAAGCCCCATCCAACCTAGCCTTTGAACACTTCTAGAGATGGAGTAACCTGTTCCAGTGCCTCACCACCCTCACAGTAAAGAATTTCTTCCTAACATCCAACCCAAACTTGCCTTCTTTCAGTTCGAAGCCATTAACCCTTGTCCTATCACAACATATGCTTGTAAAAAATCCCTCTCCAGCTCTCTTGTAGGCCCTTCTAGGCAGTGGAAGGCTGCTCTAAAGTCTCCCCAGAGTCTTCTCCTCCCCCAAGCATCTCAGCCTGTCTTCAAAGGAGAGGTGATCCAGCTGTTTTAGCACCTCTGTGGCTCTCCTCTGGACTCACTTCAACAGGTCCATGTCCTTCTTATGTTGGGGGATCCAGAGCTGGATTCAGTACTCCAGAAAGGGTCCTATGAGTGCAGAGTAGAGGGAGAGATCCCCCCCCCTTGACCTGTTGGCCATGCTGCTTTTGATGCAGCCCTGATGCAGTGACTGCCTCTTGGCTTACAAACTGGCACAGTTTAGGCTCAGTGGCTAGCTCAGCCCAGTGACCCAACCCCAGTGCCTTGCACTGTACAAATCACCTGATGTCTAGCAGCTGCTGAGGTCTCCACAGAGGAGAGATCAGCTTCAGCCTCGTCCTGCTGGGGTGCAGCCGCATTTCTGTGCCAGTGCTCTCCCAGCACAGCACGTGTGCATTCCTGAGTGCTCAGGGACAGGAAGGTGCCCTCAGTCAGCAGCGTGCATCCCTCAGGAGCATGCATCCCTCAGGACTGTGCTACCCCCCGAGGGAGCAGTGCCAGTGCCTCAGAGCCTGTGCTGCTGCTTTGTCTGGCCAGCCTGGCAGAGGAAGGACCTGAATGAGTGTGACTGCATGGCTGTGGGTCACATTCCTGGTGCTACAGCAGCTATGGCTTAAAATGATAAAGTGGTGTAGTGAAGGCGAGGCCTAGAGAGGAACAGCTGGGGTTTAGTCCCCAGTCTGTCCTTTACTCACACTGTGCTCTCTGCCCAAGCTTCCCTGGCTGCACAGTGCTCCCATTCCATAATGTTGTGACTGCTGGGACAGCCCTGACAGGAGCCTGTGTCTTTCCCAGAGCGCTGAGGAGCTGCCATGCATTAGCAAGGGAACTTCCTGCCCTGGAACTTAAACATGCAGCTACCAGTGTAGGTTTTGTCTTCTTCAGAGTGTCTTAAAAGATACAAGAAAGAGCAAGACTCCAGTGGCTTGTTAACACAAGAGGACTCTATTGAAGTCTAAAAGTAGTGCCTTGAAGGAAAATGGTATTTCTTATATAATAAAGTTTAATAGCAATCAGAAGAGTATTTGAAAAGGATTGCATAATGTTGTTACGTCTACCTTAAACCTGGTGTTGCAGTTTCAAACGAACCATATGTGTTCATACCTCCCTCAGATGAAGTGCGGACAGTACGTTTCCTCCACATTTCCTCTGGGTGCAGGTATGACCACAGCCTCCTCTGTGCTGAGAATAGTTTTAACGAGAAGGTCTGTCTTGACCTCCTCTTGACGAGACGTCTCTGTGTTCTAGCTCCAAATGGACAAACGTTTTCAACACAAGCACTTCAGAGAGACCCGGATACACAGAGCTGCTGGGGTGAACTCACAGTTCAAACCGTAGTTCAAGGTCGTAGTAATTTTGTTTCTACTGAAAAAAAGCCCTTTGTGAGGACCTTTCTTTAGAGTGGTGACAAGGTAAGCGCTATTCAGCCCCGAAAAAGGCAGGTTGATAAAATATCATATTCCTCTGTTCCACTCACCTCTCTACCCCTCAATACCCACCCTGTGTCTCCCCCAGAAACACTGGGATGCAATGGCTGGCTGCACCACCCCACTTCTTCACAAAGGCCAACAGCTCCCTCAAAGCCCATCTTCATCAATCCCTTTAAACTGAGCTGCCAGATTTTGCTCCATGGCAGCCAGAGACCAGAGACAAGGCACCTGAAACCTTCCATTCATGTCACTCTGCTGATAAAAAAATGTAAGAATCACAGAATCATAAAATCATTAAGGCTGGAAAAGACCTTTAAGGTTATCAGGTTCAACCATTGACCTATCTCTCCCAGGTCCACCATTAAACCATGTCCCCAAGTGCCATATCTACAGTTTTGTGAGCAGGTGGATACTGATTCCACCACTTCCCTGGGCTTGCTGTTCCAACACCAGATCACACTTTCAGTAAAGGATTTTTTCCTAATATCCAATCTAAACCTCCTCTAGTGCAACTTGAGGCCAGTCCCTCCTATTCTTGGGAGAAGAGACTAATTCCCACCTTTCTACAACTTCCTTTCAGGTGATAAGGTCCCCCCTGAGCCTCTTTTCCTCCAGTAATGCTACAAGAGGGGCTGTTCCCTCTGTAAGTGACTGGATTGGCCAGCTGAGAGCAGTCTTTAACCACAGAGTGAAATTTGGTGATAAGGTCCAAAGCTGAAAAAGAGCCCAAAAAGAGCCCAAAGCCTTGACCAAACAGAAACTGCCTGCTTGGGGTGGAATCAGCAACTGCAAAGGGAAAACGTGCTGTCCTGCAGGAGGGCCATATCCTCATGCATAAGGAGCATGAGGAGGTGGCCTGAGCATGAAGGAGAAGAACTCTGTCCCCAGCCCACCACCATTGTAGTTCCTCCCTCTGAGCTCTTAGCTGGAAGGATCAAAATGCAAGTTTGAAAGAAATAAAATCACCAGAAGGAGAGAAGGAAGTACAAAATCCAGTGGGTAAAGCACATTCCCTCAATCTGGGAATGTACTCCAAAAAATTTCACTTCCTTACACATCATTTGCAGCAGCATCCTTTTAGTTCGTCTCATCTAAGTACCTGAATATTAACCTGCGGCTAGACCCTGAGCTGCAGAGACCAGCCTGGCTGTGCTGCTTCCCCTGAAGGGAGCTGTGTTATTCCTCAGTATTTCTGGAAGGGGGCACTCTGCCTCCAGGATTGCAGCCCAGCACGCTGCTCTCTGCCGCTGGTTGCTGCTCAGCCCGAAAGGGAAGCTGTTAGGAAAAAATAAACAGTTCATATCCAGCTTTGAGACAGAGACATTAGAAAGAGAGGGATAAACTGCTGCTCTAGGGACAAAGATAATGTAGAAGTGAATTTATTGGAATGTCAGGGCAAATGGGAATGACATAACCAAATAGTCAAAAGGGGGAAAGGAGAGAAAGTATCGGAGATGATAAAAAATTAAAATGGCAAACACAGCACGACAAGGAGCAATTACCCTGAGCTGGAAGCAAAGAAAATGTACAGCACAGAGATATACAGAGAGTAGTGGTAGGGCACAGCTCAAAATGAAAACAATAAAACAAAAATATAATTAAGAACAATTCAAGCCACCCAGATGCATTTGTACTTCAGCTACATGTGTCTGGATGCCAAATTCAGTTAATAACTGCTTCCAGCTGCTCAGCAATGCACAGCCATTTCTCACTGCAGCCTCCACATCGGAGCCGGGCAGAGCATCAGCCCCACAAACGGGCACAGGCCTCGGAACACAGCAAGGCAGGAGGGAATCAGGGGATGGGAAGAGCCCCAAATCACTGCTGAGCATAATTGGGATGCAACGTGGTCTACTGGACTCCTCTTGGTGGTGGACATTTGGGGAGGGAGGGGGGAAGTGTTGCAGCATTAGAGCTGGAGCATTGAAGGGAGGTCTCTGGAGGGTCTCTGCCTCTGCCCGTGGCTCCTGTCCTGCATCCCCCCTCTTGGCTACTGCTCCTTCTGGTGAAAAAAAGATGAGGGAATGAGCCGTAGGAGCAAGCAGCCCTTTACAGAACACTAACACTCTATGCTTCCTCTGGGGCCTGGAAAGAATAATAATACCAGATACCTTTAACTTTCCTCCTTTTCTGTTAAGGATATTTATTTTTTTTTTAATTTATGTATTAGGATTCACCTTTTCCTGATCTCTTTTTTTCCCTTTTCTTCCCAAACCAGGAAGGTTCACAAGTTAGCTTTCTCCTGTTTAAGAACAGAGATTCTACCTGGCCAGCCACTGGGTGCTCGTGCACACACACATACACAGAAAAATACACACACAAATACAAACAAATACAAACACACACAAACACGGTTCCAGCACCTGGGGCTTGATGGGGACCATCAACTGCAGGCATGCAGGCATGGACTGGCAGCATGAGCATCTCCTAAGTTTCCCAGGGGATGATGTTTTGTCCTGTAAGACAAAACAGTCCTCACATAATCAAATAGCCTCTAAATCACTTCTGGGAGGCAGGACATGGAGACTGCCAGCAAAACAGAACAAAACAAAGACAGAGAAGAAGTCAGAAGGGGGAGCTGGAAAACATTTTTTTGCTCTCCATCCCCTTTTTTTAATTACCATCAAGCCTAGTCTGTGATGCTCGAAATGGCCTGTGTTTGTTAATCGCAGCTCATTTGGTTGTGTAGGAAGGTATAAATAGAGTTTCATGTGTGACTGATGGGAGCTGTGAGCCAGCCCCCTGGGTTGTTTGCACTGCTCCCATGAATAGCAGCTCTTAATGTGTTTATGTGCCAGGCCCCAACTCGAGAGGATTCTGCTGGAGTTGGCTGTGGTTGGACTTCTGTTGAGAAAAAGGAATCAGCTCTGCTGTGCCTCTTGTCAAGTCCCATCTCCCAGCAGTACCTCCTGTCCTTGCCAGATGAGGTAACATCAAGGTTTACATCATGTCTTCTGCAGCTCACTTTGTTCCTGCTCTGCCTACTTGCTGGTCAAAGAGCAGAGACCCCTGCTCTGATCTTCTAGCACCTCCAGCCATACACATCCTCCTTTCCTGAGACCCCTCCTCACCTCTAGTAGCCAGCTGGCAGGTGTCCAGCCAGCTTCAGAATCTCCCCCACATTCTGCTGTGTCCTGCCTGCCTTTTTTGGCTGCCTTCTTCGGTTCAGGTTCCATGATTCAGGGCTGTTGGAGCTTCCTTGTCCCACTGACACTTCCCTGCTGGTTGCTGATCCTCTCTCCTTCCCCTCCTTAATGGAAGTGTTCTCTTGTAGCCGGTCCCACCCCACCGCCCCATGACACCATCAAGAATTGGCCACAAACACAACTTGAATTTGCACTGGGAGCCTGATTTGTGCCTGGGAAGACCAGTAGCAATCAACAGCATTTTATTAAAGACAGAGTGATCAAGCAGGGGAAAAGAATCAAGGGGTGATCTGCCATAAGACCAGAAAAATGGTTACCAAGCACTGAAGAGTACACAACTGACAGCTCAGCAATGCCATAGACACAGCTGTGTCAGCCACAGCTTTCAAGCTATTTAGGCTGTCAACACTTGAAGAATTTTGGTTTCTCTACCTATTGACTCAACACCAGGATACTGTACCAGAGATCTCAAAGATTATCTGTTCAGTTGGGAGGGCAAGAACCCAGTTCTGCTTCATTTAACTCCTGCCAAGACAGCAGCTCTGAACGATGGCAGGCTTTTAGAGAAAGGTTGTAAGGGCGTTTTCAGGACCAGTCTTGCATTTAGAATCTTCAGGCTACATTGATCTTTAGCTGTGGGGAAACCCAGTTCATTTTCTTCCTTGTTTACATATAACTCTGATTCAGCTTTGAGATGAACAGTGAGTGCATAGGAAAGTCTGTCCTTCAGACACTGTGTGTCCCTGCTAAACCACTCGCATCACTTCACTGCTGGTGGTGAGTGAGCCATGTGATCACATTTTTATCATCTCTCATCTAAAGATGGAGAAGGAACGGAATAAACCCTGGTTGCAAGTTTCTATTTTTCTTTGACTGCCATATCTAAGCCCACAAGAAAAATGTTTGGCTGCTGTGGGAGAGTTGGGGATCAACCACCGAACGACGGATTGGTTACGAATTCAATGACACACAAGGCAGTCTTTGCTGAGAGCTTTACCAGTTGCACCCTTCCCTTCTGGCATGGGCTACACAGGCTGCACTGTTGTGTCCTTGTGACTGGAGGAGCCTCTGTGGTCTCTTGGAACCTGGCTGCTCCTGCATGGCCAGGGGGACAGCATCCTGCAGTGAGCAGTGTGAGCTGTTATCTAAGGACAAAAAGGAGGTTACCTAAATTCATTCACTGAATGATTGTAGATGAGCATAAGAAAGCCATCAAGGGTTTGGAGCTTGCGGGTTCTCCATCTGCACTGTGCTGATTCACAATATCATACCCTAATCCTGTGCCTGACAGAGATTTTACATCAACAGGAAGGATTCTTTCTCCATCATGCCAAAACTATTGTGGACTACCTCAGACATTTCAACGCCCTCAGTGATAAATGTCCAAGTCAAGAAGATGCTCAGCTATTTAGCAATATGTGTATGTGGCAATAAAGTTGTACAAGGCTAAGAATTCCTGCCATGTGCTTTTCATCAGTGTAATAGAGAAAAATTATGTAGTCAATCAAACCCAATAGTGATTATGCATCTAATTTTTGTTCAGCCAAAACAACATCAAGGACAAGTTTTTCAAGAGCTCTTGACTATGGCAAAGAAGTGCTAGCTCCTCTTTTTTTTTTTTTTTTTTTTTTTTTTTTTTTTTTTTTTTTTTTTTTTTGGCTGCTACTCTCATTAATTAACATGATTTGTGTTTCCATTGTGATGGGAAGCACTTCAGAAAGATGCCAAATATAAATATAAAAATGAACAGCAAAGTGAGATCAAACTAGAAGATACTGGTTGAGGGAGACACAGCTGAGTTTTCCCACACCATTACTTTCTTGTATTTCTTTATTTAGTTGACCCTTCTCTAGGAAATCATAAATCCCTCAGAGAAGAGTAAGCCTTACTGCTGAGGCTGCTATTGTGCATGGAGATTGCTGAATTATCCCTCAGCCTCCTTCCTTATCTGCAGAATGTGTAGAATACTTTGAGGGCTGGGGTAAATTATGAAAAAAAGAAAATACACCTGACAGTTTGGTTCTAAGCCTCTTCAAAGGTAATTTGTTTCTCTGAACTTTCTGAAACAACAGAGCTGTGCAGGAATAATATTAAGACATGGTTCAAAAGCATCCAAATCCCTCTTCAGACTCCAAAGGCCTCTTCGGACTACCACTTGCATGCCACACATCCCCAAAAACCACTACATAGCTGCACAGGATCACATGCCCCTTGGCATACCCTGCAGCTCATAGTTTGAACCTTCGGAGCTGTAGTTCATCCACAAAACTGTCTTTTTTCTAAGCCTTCCTGGCAGCCCTTCTGTGTGGCACCCCTGAGTAATGTAAATAACCCTCATTACCCTTATCAAGAAAGAACATATACAAAAAAATTAATATGTGGCCTAAATAGCTTGTTAATCTCCTTTTCTTATTGTCATTCTCTTCTCCCTCAGAAGCTCATATCTTCATCTTTTCAGTCCAGTAGCCTTAGAATAGCTGTGTACATTTTTCCAGACTTTATTCATTGCTGCTAAAGAGTGTATTTCCTGTTTGATAATAAGAATATAACATGGAGTGCAAAAAGTGTTGAGCATGTTGATGATAATTAGCTGTGACTCCCTGTAATCTTGAAATTATGCACTTCCACTATGTGGGCATTCATCAATCCCACATGGAACCCTTTCTGTTGAAAAAACACTCAGCTTGTCTTTTGCCATAGTAAGGGGAACAGAACCTCTCCTTTAACCTGAAGCCTCTTAACCAGCACTCTGGAGATTTCAGTTCCTCTAGAAAACACCAAGATTCAAAACTTACTGATGAGAGGGAAGGGTAAAATCAGTGCAGTACATAAAAACAGAGACAGAGAGAATGAAAGCATAATTACAGGCATCTTAAGAAACTTGAATTAAAAAAAAAAAAATTTCCTATGTGTTTCCTTGTCCTTCATTTATTCATGATGTGTCTTTCATATTCCTGTTGTTTTCAGAGAATTAATTTTTTAATTAATTAGTGTCCTTTTTGGACACTAGTAGAAATCAGAGAATGGCTCTGGGCTGACACACTCAATTCCCATCAACGCTCAACCTGTCATATTTTTACCTTCCACCAACTCCATATGTTATGTCTCACATCAGGCATGAAGATGCCAGTCTCTTAAGGAGGCTAATCTTCTCCTGAGGTAAAACCTGTAACCACAATTTGTCCAGGCTCCTGAATGGTTGAATAATTAACTCATTTTTGGACTGAACTGTAGAGTTTATCCTGCCAGCACTCTCAGACATCAATTACTGCAATGAGAATTACATCCTGAACCTACAGCTCATAAGCATTTCATCCTCTGTGTTAATTCATATCCATTAATGCAACAGCCAAAGAAATCACAGAGAAAATATCAGTGGAATTTAGGTTACTTGACCTGTGGAAGCAAACACCAAGGGTAGAAGAGCAGGAGCAAGCTTTCTGTTTCACATGGCTCAATTCCATGCCCTGTGTGCCAGCAGGGTACTGAGAAGGCAGAATTGGAGGGGTTCAAGACACTTCTGTCTGCTGCTGACATAAGAAAGTGAATGGAGAATGAGGACCAGGCTGTACTTTGTCTGAAAACCAGCAGGTTTTTTAGTCCATTCCTTCTGCTCCTCTGTCAGAACAGCACGCCCACTTGTAAAATACCTGTGCTTGCCAAAAGGAAAGGTCTTGGCCTCCCTGGGATTCTTTTCACTCTGTTCAATTAATTTTATTAACACCCTGCAGACTCAGTCCTCAGGTGAAAATGTTTCATCATTACAAGTGTTTCACAATAAGAGCCATGCAAAACCTACCAATGCTGCATGTGTGTTACTATTAATTACCCTATCAGAAAGCCTAGGAAGGCTTGATAAAATGAATTACATTAAATCCACCATCCACAGGCATTCATTCAAATAAGCAAAGCTGACTCAGGCAATTGCCAAGAGCGTTGTATACAAAGAGTGACATTCCACGTGACATGTGTGGAAGATATCAGGCTGTCCTACACTGCTCTAAAAGGTGTCAGTATGACTCTTATTACTGTGCTATTTCTGTATCATCAGTGCTCTAGGAAGGCAGAGTTATGTTATTTTGCAGTTTAGCTTAAGACCCATGCCTGAGATCACACAGAGGATCCTGGGCTAAGCTGGGAATGTACTTTGGACCTCCTGAGTATCAGTTCTGCCTTCATCAACCCCTTCCTTGTCTCATTCTCAGTGGGGAACAGGGTCTGTACCCAAATGGCAGCCACAGTGCACTGCATAACCCAAGCCAGAAGTCAAAACAAGAGAGGGACAAGTGGGAAAGAGGTGACACAGGCTTTAGCCTTGAGTGTGCCTCCAGAACTGCAGGCAGAGAAGCTGGAGCTCTGGGAACAGAATTCACTTGGGCTGCTTGAGTCTCAGGAACTGAATGAAAAGCACATGAAGAAACCCCAATTCATGGAACCCCTCACTAAACTACACTCCTAGGTTCCCATTTACAAACCATATATTTGAGACAGAACAATTATCCCTCTCCACCCCCTTCAGTGCTCATTTTGTGGCAAGCAGGTAAGCAGGGCAATGAGCAAGATCAGCTCTGGAAATGCAGTGCTGTGAGGAGAATACCTTACACAGGATGCAGTAATGAACATGCACTAAGCACACGATGTGCTGTAAGACCCAAGTGCTCAGCTGGTGTTCAAAATCTTTGTGGTGTAGGACTCTGAATTTTCATAACTCCCTACGACTAAAAATTACTAGAGAGATACAAAAAATGGCATGGGAAAGAGTTTCTCTATATTTAATCTAGCAGATCTTTTGAAATAAGAGGGATAAATATGAAGAAGTAATTTCTGAAACTTGTTCACCATATAGTCTGGCAAGTTCCTTAACCTGGGGTTTAAAATAGTTTAGACTAGCTTGAGCCCTGAAGATCCAAAAAAACCAACATAAAAACTGTATGAGCTTCTCAGAGCATTTCTGGAGCCCTCAAAGGGACAACTGCAGGCTTCATCCTGCAGCCCCTGCCTGGAGACTGTCGTTTTTCTCCCTGTTACGTCTTGGCTGAGTAACAAGAAATTTTCCAAGATGAGTCAGTAAAATACACACAGCATTTTGAAGCAGGGCAATCAATCTGTTAAGAAGAATGTAACCAACATTTCTGTCACGAATGTTGACGTTAGGCTGACAGGGAGATGTTGATACCATCAGTCCTGGGACAGATACCAGCATGGTGATGATGGGATGCTCACTTTGTCCATCCTGGGTGTTCTCTTGCTGGCAACTGAATGCACACTGGGCCTCCTGGCTCTGGAAACAAGTTAGACATGCATGGTATGATCCCAACAACAGGCTTGGCTAATTGTCCTGCTTCGGGCTGTAGTGATGAAGGGCAAGTACCCATGGACAGCTGTGCTTACGTCATTGTCATCTATTAGCCCTTTTCCCATGTTTTGATGCTCAATTCCCCACCCTAGTCTCCTCCCAAATAAACAAAAAAACCCTTATTACTTTTTCCTTTTAAATCATAATGGATCCATGGCTGGATCCATACCCAAATGACATACTTCTGATAATGATATGTAGATATTCTTAACCTTGTATGTCTCACCTTGAGTCGGGTGTGCAGTTTTGGGCACTACAGTGTAAAAAAGTTATTAAGCTATTAGAGAACGTACAAAGTAGGGCCACAAAGATGGTGAAGGACCTGGGGAGGAGGCCTTATGAGGAGTGGCTGAGGCCACTTGGTTTGTGCAGTCTGGAGAAGAGGAGACTGAGGGGAGACCTCATTGCAGTTTTCAGCATCCTCATGAGGGGAAGAGGAGGGCAGGTACAGATCTCGTCACTCCTGGTAGCCTGTCATGTCTGGCCATTGCTCATGTCATGCCTAGTGGTTTCTGGTGACCTGCTCAGTCATTTCAAAGGCAGGTAAGGGCACAGTCATCTGCCTGCAGATTTAAAAAATACTACATGGTTTCCAGACAGCCCATGATGTCCACACCAGCTGTGTGCTGCAAGAAACATGGACCAGTAAGAAAAAATCTGGACAGAATTGGACTGGTATCACCCTGGACCTACAGAAGTTCTGACAGGAGAGCAGATGAGCTAAGACTTGTAGCCAGACTGTATTTCAAAGTTCCCCACATCAATGTATTGTTATGCCTGGCACAAAATCTATTGTTTGTGCTGCAGAGGTGCACAAAAACACAGCACAATGAACCAATCATTTCATGGAGAAGAACATTCTGAATGATAGAGGGGCAAACCTTCTGCCTCACAGCTGCCATGGTCTGATCAAGCACCCAGCCTTCTAGTCACAAATCACAGCTTTGTGTCAAGGGCAAAGTCGAGCTTCCTGAACATCCATGCTTCCACTTCCTTTGCCTTTTTTGTAAAAGCAAGAGACAAACTTTACCTGATGAAGAACACAAATTTTTACAAGTGTAGTATTATGACAGTAGAATGGATCCAGGAAAGACACCGATCTGTTGGAGCAAGTCCAGAGGAGGGCCACCAAGATGATTACAGGGGTGGCACCTTTGCTGTGAGCATCATCTAAGTCTCTTTTGAAGCTCACAAAAAGAAAAAAAGAAGTATTCTTTACTTTATCAGTAAAATCAGGGGAATTGCAAAACTAGTCCGGTAATAGCCCTTTAAAAGTGCAGCACTGCAGTTGCTGGCTCATGAATACAATTCTGAAACCTGTATTATTAGTCCAGCCTCTTCTCCTGGCCTAGACATCTATCGTGTCTTGACATCTCCTGGTTAAAATCCTTATTGCCAACTTCTTTCCCATGAAAAAAGAAAACACGGGGAATATTGTTAGTTTGTTCTAAAGCTGAAAACACTCTCATCATGACCAGTTTGGGAAAAAGCACACTCATGGGAGTGTAGGTGCATTCAGCTGTCTGAAGCCAAGGCTAGAGGCAAATCTGATCAGATCAGCACAGCTAGAAATGTGACAAACTATCATTAACATCAGGTGATTGCCTAGTTTCACTACTGATTTCTTTAACAGAACTTGACATCAAAATGAAATTAAGAAGAATGCCACACCTCACACCCCAACTGGACTCTGTGTGTCCTTTCTGCCCTGGGTGCAGAGCAGCCAAGCCCTGCTGCTGGAGCTGGAGCTGGAGTGCAGCCCCAGCAGCTCCAGGCTCACAGGGCTGTGTGCCTGTCAGCTGCTCAAGGCACGTGGTGATTTCACCATGAATATTCCCGGCCTGATGTGTTCCCTTGCTCTCAGCACAGGGCAGCTTGGGACTTGAAGTCATCCTTGGCTCCCAAAATGAGCTGCCCCAGAGAACCTTTGATTTAGAGGGCAATGAGGAAAGCCTGGGGGATGCTAGCTAATGCAAACCACCAGTGGGTCACTGGCTGCCCACTGTGTCCCTCTTCTGTCTGCCCTTCAAAATGTCCCGAGCTTCACAACGCTTGCTGATGTCCCAGTTTGCCCTCAAGGTCAGCAGAGTTAAGTCTGGGGTGGGACTAACTCTGCTGTAAAGCCTGATATACACAATCCAAGTGCGGGCTGTAGTTCCCACCCCACACTTCTGCCATCCATTCCAAGTGCCTTTTTGCTGCACAGTGGTCTGGCAGACTTGCACTGACACATTTTGGAAGCCCCTGCAGACATCCTTATGCTATTTTTAAAAAAACACAGACTTCGCCACTACAAATGAAAGCTGAAAATGAACCAGCCAGAGCACTGGCATTTGTGGGAGCAGAACTATTTCTTCACATGGAGTAAACAAGTTTTTACACACCAGATTAATTCCTTGTCCCAGAGCTGCTTGCTCGGTGCAAACCCAGCAGAGGCTTTGGCAAGGCTTCCCCACGCGGGTGCCTGGACTGGAGTGCTTGGAGGGATTCCATTGCAGGCACAGCAGGGATTTCACGCTTTCCCTCTGGCTCCTCACTTACTGCTCCTGCCTTTGAAGGCAGCCCCTCTTCCCACGGGCCACAGTGGGAACAAACCCTGGAGGTGCTGCCGCAGCACTCCCCAGGGACACCCAGCCTGGGGTCAGGAATGTGCTCCCAGGGCTGCCAGACACAGGGAGCTCAGGGAGCTCAGCATCCCTCACAAGGCTCCCAGCACCTCCTGTGGAAAGGGGATCGGGAGCAGGAGGTGGCAGCCAGCCAAAAAATGCCATGGAAATCACCGTGAAACAACAGCCCAAAACAGGTTTGCTAACTGGGACAGGCCAGGAAATTACTGTGGATCCAGGCAATAGGTTTGCCTTCTTCCAGGCAGGAGTAAAAGGACTGGAGAATAATTCAAAATTGCGAAGGAATATGGGAACAAAGATAACATCTGAATGAGGAAACCTTTTCCAATAGGTAGTACATCATGAAACACATTTGGCAATTTAGGAAATCTTTTTCTACCTGAGCTCTTTTGTATTGCCCTTACTCAATCCTTCTGTAAAGGTTTTAATTAAGAATATATTTTTCATGTATAAATACCTCTTCTTCCAAGACTGCATTTAAAGATAGTCTGATGCACTTAATTTTCAGCTTAATTTCACTAAGTAGCTCTCCTTCAATACTTGCCTCTGGAGAGATGGCAAGTGCACAATTCACATGCCTTTTGGAGCTGCTGGGTCTTCACTTTCTGAGACAATTAAGTGCATTCACCGTGCTGGGATGATGAAGTACTTCTGACAACACCAGAAAGTGGCTCAGAAGTTTCTCCTATTTAAAAACATAAGGTATGATGGATCATTACGCACTTAGGATGACTCAGGCCAACAAGGATCTTAAAAGACTACGTCTGTGAAGGTGCCAGACAGGAAATCCCAGCCGCATGTCACAGAGGCAACTTTCAGTCAAGATTAAATAAACATTTACACTGACACTCTTGAGATCAATCAATCTGTCCTTCCAGTTGCTTCATCCTGGGTGTATCTTGGGAAAATACTGGAATTATATTTCCTACAGTGCACTCCTCTAGCCTCTCAAGTCCAATTGTCCCCCATTTTTACAACTCTCCCATTGAATCTGGTGTCTCTTAATGGCCCAAGCTACACACACCAAGTGCATCCTGGGTTCAGTGATCTTTTAAACAGTGATGCCCAGTGGACGTTTTATGTTGTATGTTTTATGTTTTACTGTATGTTTTTTGGTAACATACAGTAAAATTTTCCTCTTTTCACTAGGAAAAAAGTAACTCCCAGTTCTGACACCATTTTGTCCAGACAAAAACTTGCTGCACACCCTTATAAATTAAAAAAAGCCAGCAAAAAAAAATAAAATTTTTGAGTTTTGATTATATTTGCAACCTGCAAACTAACTGGAGTGTTAGGAGCTTTCTAGAAAGACTTGGATGGGCCAACATATAGTTGCCAAATAATCTTTGTTTAAGATATCCTCCAGAAAGGAACTCAGAAAAGTACTACTGATTGAGAACTCCTCTAAACTACTGCAGTTTGGGAATTTTATCTGCAGGCCACATCTGTTTCTCTAAATGAGTTTTCTAAATCTTTAACTTTGTAACAGCTGTTGATTACATAAATACTAATTGCACCACTGAACAATAGTTGTCTTTATTGAACTGCTCAGTAGATAATGAAAATAGACTGCAGATATAAGAAAGTCCATCTCCAAATTCTTCTGCTCTGCTAGGCATCTCCATCCAAAAGGTCTATCCTTTACTGACAATAATGTACTCTTTTTATGATAATAAGAGAAAATTGCTTCACGATTACTTCAAAAGCAGTAATTATGTTGTCGAAACAATGCCTAATTTCTACTTAGATTTGTTTACTTTTGTCTGGAGCCATTTTTGTTGTGGAAACAGCATTGTCAGACTGCTGGCAGACATCTGAAATAAAATGAGAAGGCTCATTGCTGTTACTGTCAACCTTGGATTTCACATCCAAGTGTTTCACCATCTTTAGCAGCACAGCATGGAAATTCTCCAAGGAAAAAAGGTACAATTTAATGAATAACAACATTTTTAAGGCAGCAAACAAGTTCTACTGCAATCAGAAGGATAAATGTACTGTGTTGAATTTTCAAATAAAAATACAGGTTAATAAAAGGTACTTACACAGAACACAGGAATACAGAATTGTAGAATGGTTTGGGTTGCAATCACCTAGGTTTAAATACACTGGGTTTAAAATCACCCAGTCCCTCTGCTGTGGGCAGGGACATATTTCAAACTAAAGTAGTTTCTTATGCATTGAGAATGGAAACAGCAGTAATTTATGTGTACCCAGCTCTTGGAATGTTCTGTATTTTTTGTTTCTTCAGCTCAAAATCACTTTGACTGCATAGCTTTTACAGTAGTGTAAATTAATTTATTTCGTTTAACTTATTCTTGATTTACATCAAAAAGTCGAGATTCGCTTTCCTTCAGTCAAGTAAGTTTCTGTGGGAACACATTTCATCAACCCAGCATCCCCCTTTGAAATACATGATGATACCATAAAGAGTGGCAATCTCTTAGTCTTCAATATGAGAAATAATGAGCAAATTAGTTAATTAAAGCCTCGCTTCAGTTCCTAACATCACAGGAAACCAAACCAGCATTTCAGTTTCTCTTCTTCTTTCCCCCACTCTCCTTTCTATCCCCCTGTTCATTCCTCCAAACTCCTCCAAATATTTACCAGACTCCTCCTAAACACAAAAAGTCCCACAAGCTTGGGGAAAAGAGGGATTTCACTGGATGTAATGGAACAGCTGCCCAACACAGCAATGGTTTTATGATATTGTACAATTACCTTTATCCTAACACCTCCCAAACCTCTTTTCTACCCCAATAGCTGGGCATAGCCCCCAAAATAGTCAATGCTTCTAGCTCTACTGTAAGCTGATGTTTTTCTCTATGAAGATATGATGCTATATTGCATCTGTTAATAATATTAACCTATTGCAAAACCTTCTCATCTATTTATGGAAGAAATTCAAAATAAGAAAATACATGCAAGAGTTATCATATAGATCAGAAACTGTTGTTTCTTCTACTACAGGCAAAATGTATTACTAATCCTTTAGCATATGCTGGTCTGAGTTCAGAAAAAAAGCTAGAATGCCACAGAGATATCCTCATCACATGGCACTGTTAATATATATATATGTGTATATTTATATATACATATTTATACATATACACACAAACACCAATTAACAGAATTGATACTGTTAGTAATACNGATGCTATATTGCATCTGTTAATAATATTAACCTATTGCAAAACCTTCTCATCTATTTATGGAAGAAATTCAAAATAAGAAAATACATGCAAGAGTTATCATATAGATCAGAAACTGTTGTTTCTTCTACTACAGGCAAAATGTATTACTAATCCTTTAGCATATGCTGGTCTGAGTTCAGAAAAAAAGCTAGAATGCCACAGAGATATCCTCATCACATGGCACTGTTAATATATATATATGTGTATATTTATATATACATATTTATACATATACACACAAACACCAATTAACAGAATTGATACTGTTAGTAATACAGTAGTAACGTATATAATGTTTTATATATATATATTTTTATATATGTGGTGAAGAGAGAAACTAGACTACAAAACGTATATTTGCACTTACCTTTTTCTGAACTTCTCCATGGAATGTATAACTTTATATTATCCATTATGAATGCACATAGAAACCTGGATGTTGGTGGCACAGTGCAATGCAAAAAAGACCAAGAATATCAGTGACGATGCCCTGAGTCCACACTGGCATCACACGAGTTAAAGGAAATCCTACAGTCTAAAATTGCTGGAGTTGAAAGTTCTCCAATGACAATTTGAGGCACTGGCTGGTTTGTGGGACCTGGTGCCAGACTTGTATTATTTTAGCTGCAGGTGCAGACCAGCAATCACCACAATTGT
The DNA here is from genome assembly GCA_013397295.1 of Polioptila caerulea. NCBI lineage: Eukaryota > Metazoa > Chordata > Aves > Passeriformes > Certhiidae > Polioptila > Polioptila caerulea. The sequence goes on along the minus strand of VYXF01010446.1, from coordinate 1,638,380 downwards.
CACTTGGTGGAGCCAGATTTCTCTGCAAATGGAAAACGCCTTATGAGTGCAAAAGCTCCCCAAGTCAGGATTTTTAAACAACGGATTGGAGAAAGAAAGACAGGGATCAGAGGACTTAAATGTTCTGAGAAATCAAACTTTTTACAATTTTGCTCATAGTTACTCTGTCATAGCCTTGCCAGCTGAGGAGACAGTCACTATCACGCATTGAAATAGGACAGCAAAGAAGCTGAGATATATTTGGGAATTTATGTGCAAACATGTAAGATGCAACCAGAAGCTGTCAATTTTTGGTTTTGCACAGTTTAGACAAGTTCAAAATGTTGATGCTACACTGTTGCTAGACTGATGCTAAACTGATGAAATCCTGCTACTGATGATAGGTTTTAAAACTATATCTGCCATTTTTTCCCACTTCTCTCTTAATTTCTCTTAATACAAATAAGAAAGGACAGAAAGTATTTATAGTATAACAGACAGAACATCCTAAGAGGAAAAAATGAGAGGATGTTAAACTATAAACATCTTCTCTACACCATGCTCACATTAGCATGCTTCTTTTCTTGACCACAGGTACGACACATTCTAATTAAAGAAGTGTGATAAGGTAAAACCTTCTCTGGTTTATGATTCTGTGTTATATTTATTATAATTTCTGTATCAGAGCTCAGGGAACTTGCATTACTCTCTGCTATCTTGCTTTTCAATGATCAGGAGCTATTACCAAGATCATAAAATCACAGAATGGCCTGGGTTGAATGGGTCCTTGAAGATCCACCTCCCTTGCTGTGGGCAGGGACACCTTCCACTAGACCAGGCTGCCCAGAGCCCCATCCAACCTGGTCTTGAACACTTCCAGGAGTGGGACAGCCACAATTTCTTTGGGCAAAGTGTTCCAGAGTATATGTCCTCTCAAGCATGTTTGTATCTTCTCATTACATAATTTTTCTCTGCACTGAATTGCTCTGAGCCAGTGAGACAAGGAGAGATGACAGGTCTGCTTTTGTGGACTTGTCCTGACTAGCATATAAACAAAATCTTATCTGTTTTTCCATGCCTTTTTCAGACCTGTCAGATCCCACACATTGGGAACAGACTATCAGTTGGCTCCAGCCTGCTGTTTTCCTTCAAAATACATTGAAATAATAAGAGAGCTCTAGGTAAGTGACCTTACCTGCCAGAAAAGGCTGTCTCAGTCTGCACTCTGTCCATGGGTGTATCTTGCAAGCAGGACAGAGAAGAGAATTTGGAGTACCTCATCAGAGCACTGGGGACTGTGCTTTAGTGCTGACTTGGAAGGCCATCTGCTTCCATGACACACTGGAGAAGATGATGGTCATGATTTCCAGACTCTCGAGACATTGGCAAGCCTGGCACACAGCCTGGTTGTAACAGATGCTATTCTATCCTACAAAAAGGTGAGAAAGAACAAGAACTGCTTATGTTACAGATTTTAGATATAAACTTCAAGTACACAAACATGTTGGGCATTATTAAGTTCTACCTTTGCTTTCCTAGGAAGTCAATTTACTCAATTATTTCTGCATAAGTCCCACTCTTTCAAGGTGGGTGAGCACATGACCATAAAAGCAAATTATATGAGATGAACAATTTAATTTATTACTATGGGCAGCAACAGGACTTTTATGAAGAATTAAAAACTACTGTGTTATCTTTGTCAAGGAAAGCAAATAGAACAAGTGAAAGTTAAACAACACACCACATTTTACAGAAAAGTAGAATTTAGTCAGAGATGAAGATCAGTAAAGATCAAACAGAAAAAATGGGACTATGTGAAATAAAGGAGTCACTTTCCCATATACAGAGGGACAGCATTGTCTCTCTTAAGGCTGGAAGTCTGAGTAGAGGCAATATGAAAACAGATCACTGGTTCTGCATACCTGGAATATCTGGAAAGGTGCCCTGTGATGGCACAAGCTAGGTAGGAATTAGTATTTTCAACCAACAGGTTGATGGTTTTACTCTCCCATTGTATGTGGCTGGCTGGAGTTGACAGCAGGGTTGGGATCTGTGCCCTGGACAGGAAAAACAGTCCCACAATTGGCCGTGGAGGCCAGGGAGGCTCACAGAGTTGCTGTTCAGGCTGGAGAGGTCTCCAATTTGTTCTAGGCCTGTTTGAGCTCCCCCACATTCTGGGGAATGTATTTGTATCTTGGTGGCAGTTTCAGAATTAAGTTTGTTGAAGGGGGAATTGATGAACAATATTCCTGTGTGGTCCCACAGAGCTGAACACACCAGGATCTGGTGCAGGAACTCCAGACTGCCTCTTGTCTCTTAGGTGCAGTGATGGAATGGGGTCGGTGGTGTCAGCTCATGCAGCATATTGAGTTTGGGCTTCAGGTGGGCTCTTCTGTTGGACTTGATGAACTTGGAGGCCTTTTCCAACCTCAGGATTCTGTGATTCTGTGCCACTCTCTTCTCCCAGCTAACAGGACAATAGGAGATGGCTTTGAGTTGCAGCAGGGGAGGTTTGGATTGGACATTAGGCAAAATTTCTTCAAAATTTCACCACTGAAGGGGTGGTCAGGCACTAGAACAAGCTGCCCAGGAAAGCAGCAGAATCAGCACTCTTGGGACCAAGAGACATGTAGATATGGCACTTTGGGATGTGGGTTAATGGTGGTCTTGGCAGTGCAGGGTTAACAGCTGGGCTCGATGGTCTTAGAGGTCTTTTTCAACCTTAATGATTCTAAGATGAAAAAGCTGGAGACCTAGAAATGGTAGTGTCAGCCCAGCCTCCAGCCTTCAACCTGACTTTGTGAGGCTTCTAAAATCTAGGAGACAATGAAGTGTGGCAGCCACTCCTTTCCCAACTCTTCTGCTGCCCTTGCTACTCGTGCCTATTTCTTGGCCAAGTTGGCCAAGTGCAAACGTTCTTGGCCACAGGAAGGGATGGTGTTGCTCCTAGTCAGTGCAATGCCAGATCCTTGCCTCCAGGCTGTGCAAGAACTTAGTAGGAGCCTTTTTTCTGGAAACCAGAGCCCCACATCCTGAGCCATAGCCAGCCCCCTGTGGGCAGCCAGGTGGGCACCGTGAGGGGCTGGGTGAAGAGCTCAGGGCTGCCCACCACAAACTCCAGCTTGGCCTGAGGGCTGACCAGGGAGGAGGCAGCGAAGACCAAGGCTGTGAAAGGTACTTCAAGTCTATTCCCATGTCTGCAGGGTCTGTTTAATATTCAGAAGAAGGTAAATGGACATTTTCTGGCCTTTCCTTTTCAAGCTTTAAGAGCCATATTAAAATCCGTATTCAGCGGAGTTCCTTAGCTTGTGAAGCCTTAAACATTTTTCCTAGGGTTTTTGCATAGTTACATAATTTTAGATTTCCCCTCCCAAAGTGTAAAATAAGATTTTCAGCTGGACTACTTCTCCTTTTTTCTTTTTTTTTCTTTCTTTAAATGGATCTCACATCCTCCTTTCTGAACATTCATCATTCTTATTGCCCTCAAGTCAATATTTAGCATTTTCCAATCAGTGAATCCTCTTAAAACTGAACATTCAGGATTCCTGTGGTGTAGAAGCTTCCTGTTTTTCACTTTAGGCTCTCCGGTACTTTTTGCTACTGGTTTGGGCAAAGCTCTTCTATTTAATCTACAATCTCCCGAGCAAAACTTGTGAAATCAAATGACTGAGGGGAGGAGGCAGAAGGGTAAATACAAGTCAGTGATTTGTGTAACCTGTTCATCAGTCTGGCAAGCTCCTGGGTGGGAGGTTTGCTGTAGTTTAGATTCGCTGGATTTTTCTTCTTTCTCTGACTTTTGCAGTTTTTTGGTGAAGTACTTTGGGAAAGAGGATAGTTGGAAGAGAAGCTTTCATTTGCTCTCCCGAAGTTAATCAGGAATGGCAGAGATGCCTTCTAACAGCACATGGTGTGGATTCTATGTGCCCCCATTCTGCTGCATGGGAGGGATCTTTGGAGTTTGGAGCTCATTACACAGTTTCTGGCATTGTGCACAGAGGCCAGGTGATAAGGAATGAGAGGGGCAGCCTGCCTAGGGAGATAAGCTTCACAAGATCCCATGGTTGTATTTCCAAAGCCAGCTTCATTTTGTTCCAGCTGAAGGTGATAATTTCTGGGGTTTCATGCCCATGCTGCAGGCCCAGGATAAACTGCAAAGCTGTATCTGAAAAAGAATACCTGAACTGCAGAATCAAGGAAGCTGATGGAGAGAAGAATGCTTTCACAAAACACCTAACTGAGTTGGAAAACCAGCTTGCTTTCTAAACCAGTTTGAAATACAGTCTTCCAAACAGCTCAGTGTGCATTCCCAAGTGAAGATTCAAAGGAAACAACTACCTGTGCTTTCAATGCACTTCTCTGCCCAGACTCCTCAAAGGGACAAGCTCATCCTGTCTTCGTGGCCCAGTTACAAGGAGTGTAACTGATGCTTGTGCTGTGAATAGGATATGATTTGCAGGCAGCAAAAATTCCTGCCTCCCTCACGCATATCCTCACCAGCTGTGTGCTGTAAGAACCACGGAGCAGTCCAAAGAAGAATCAGACCAAAACCACCCTGGTGCTTACAAAGGCTCTGACAGCAATCCTGGTCCCTCCAGACTGACAGCCAGGGGATATTTCTCAGCAGAGACATTTTAGATGATAAACGGCTCCCTGAATCTTTTCATCAGTGTGTCTGTCACACAAGCTACCACATTTTGTCTGGCTGCAAAATCAACATTGACAGCATAATGCACCACCTTTTCCACGTGGTGAGAGTCCTGACATTTCAAACAACAGAGGTGCCAACACTCTGCCCTGCTTCACAGCTGGCAGGGTTTGACCATGCACTCAGTGTGCTAGGCTGCTGTCACAAAATCAGGGATCAGTAAAAACCACTTTATTTTGTAGCTTCATTTGTGCATGTGCACTGAACCTACGGTTGGAACACGGTGTTTCAAACTGGGTAAGCTAGAAAGTTGGCTTTCCAAGCAAATGAGATGTTTTGCAAAGTCCAGTTCCTTTGGGGCTTTTTCCCCTTACAGAGGCTCTGTGCAGAGTAAAACCGATGAAAAAGGCCAAAGTTTTCTCACTTTTTGTTAGACAAATATACCACTTCTCAATGCTGTTGTTTCCACTTTAGGAAAAAAATCCAGATGTTTTATTCAGAAAGATTCCTACTAAAATATATTTTGGGGATCACTGACTTAACATAGTAAGATTTTTTTTTTGTATCCACTTGATTTCTGAACAGCTTTAACAGTTTTTAGGCCTGAACCCAAACACATCATCATCAGTTAGATCAGCTCTTTAAATAAAACAAACCTTAAGCTATCCCCTTCTCTCTCTGCTTACTTGTAGTAGGTTATAGGTATCATCTGTTGGTAACCCCATTCGCACTTAAAAATCATTAAAATACTGATGCTCCAAGGCAAAAGCAGTAGGAAATATTTATGTATTAGATGAGGCATTTTACACAGAGATTTATACAGAGAAGAGAAATTGAGGGGTCTTTTTTCAATGTCTGTTTTCAAGAAGTGGAATTTCAAAAACAGCTTCAAGTCTTGAGTCTTATTATTAGTCATCAGTTAGTTTGCATTGTGCAAAAATTATTTCATCCAGTGGGCCTGAAGTCACAGAGTAAAAAAATGAAGGGAAAACTCGGTACAGACTAGTCAGCACCTGTTTCAGGAACATGATGGATGCTTCGAGGCAAGGCAACACATTTCTTAATACAATGATATTAGGTCAACTTCTAAAATAAGTGCCAAGTGAATTAAAGCTCAGAATATGTTCTTATGGTCAGTGTTAGACTACTCCAAATCTAGTCCAAGAATAATGCAGTCCTGAGCTATCTCACAGCTTGAAAAAGGAAAGAACAGCAAGGATTTCATAACTGACCCTTAACTCACGCAACAGGAAAAATCTGCACCCTCTCACAGAGAATATAAGCTATTGCAGTACTTTTAGAGTCATGGGGTTTCCAGTCTATGGAGAGCACTGGCAACCACCCACAACAACTCTCCTTCTTCCAAGCCCTTGGCACCTGACTTCTGATCCAAGGGCAGCAGCTACTCTGGCATGCTGGAAAGGAAAATGCCCAGGAGCCAGCATGTGCATATGGATGACATGTAGGAATGAAGGTCACAGGGCCACTGCAGACACATATTCCCTCTTCTTGATCAAACTCTCTGCTTAAAATATACTTGGAATAGGAACAGAACTTCATCTGCAGCAGAGACAAACATCAACAGCTGAGAGGGGCTCACTGACTTTGGAGAAGTCAAACATCTTGGCTTTGAGGAAGGCAAACATCTCCTAAGTCTCCTATGAAGCCCAGAAGGGAAAAAAATCTTACTTCCTTGATGAAAATGAAATTATGACTGGGGTCAATCTCCTGGAGCTGTGGATGGATAAAAGTGCAGCAACACAGGTTATAAAACTTATTTTGAAGCCTGGCTTATTAGTCCAGCCTCTTCTCCTGGCCTAGATACCTATCGTGTCTTGACATCTCCTGGTTAAAATCCTTACACACATCTTATTTTCCACCATAAAAAAAGGAATGAATATTGTGAGGTTTATTTTGAAGTTGAAATACTGTCACCATGCCCAGTTCAGGAAAAAACATGTGTGATAATAATGGAGTGTAGGTACATTTAACTGTCTGAAGCCAAGGCTAGAGGCAAATCTGATCAGATCAGCACAGCTAGAAATGTGACAAACTATCATTAACATCAGGTGATTGCCTAGTTTCACTACTGATTTCTTTAACAGAACTTGACATCAAAATGAAATTAAGAAGAAAGCCACACCTCACACCCCAACTGGACTCTGTGTGTCCTTTCTGCCCTGGGTGCAGAGCAGCCAAGCCCTGCAGCTGGAACTGGAGCTGGAGTGCAGCCCCAGCAGCTCCAGGCTCACAGGGCTGTGTGCCTGTCAGCTGCTCAAGGCACGTGGTGATTTCACCATGGATATTCCCAGCCTGATGTGTTCCCTTGCTCTCAGCACAGGGCAGCTCGGGACTTGAAGCCGTCCTTGGCTCCTAAAATGAACTCAGAGGACCTTTGATTTAGAGGCAAATCAACACATCCTTTCAACGCAGGGAATAAAGCCTGGAAATGGCTTGGTGCAGTTTGTTTCTTTAGCCCTGTGTTGAGTGCAAAGCTGTGCAAATGCACAGTCTGCAGGGAGCTCAAGCCCCTCTCTTTCTGGATGGAACAACTTCCTTCCCCCATAATCTCTCAGTTCTCCCTTGGGCCTTGGCAGCAATACAAACTCCTGTGACATGATTCTTCTGAGGAAAACAAACAAGTGAATTTTTGGGTTTTAGAACCAACAGCAGCCTGTTTTATCACTACAGAGTTTTGACAAAGAATACTCTGCTTCTGAGTAGAGGTTCAAGTGCAATAGGTTTTGGAGGCCACAGATGTCACCGCCCATTTCCTCCAGGCAGACCTTTGTGACCATCACCCATCTCTGTAGTTCCTGACCTGGTGAGTAGAAGTCTCTTCTGGTGCCCTTCATCCCATCTCTGGAGGCAGCAGGACTTCCAGGGGAGGCTCATGCCTCTGGAGTACATTCCTTCTCCACTCATGCTGCTCTGGAATGCTAGATGGATGTCAGGACCTGCCTTCACAGGCCATTAGTAGAGCTCTGGAAGAGCTCTCTGTCCCCTCTGGAAGAGAACAGTGTCTGGGACTGAGGTGATCAACACATGATGGACAAAGCAGGCACTGACTGAATGGAAAAGTGCCTCGTTCACTGCCCAGGCAGTCACAAAGAAGGGCTTCACCTCCAAGGGACCCAGCTGAGCCAGCACAGAGCATGTTCAGCTGTTCCATTCCATGGGGGTGTCTCAGGGCTGGAGCCAGGATTGTGGGCACAGAGAGCAAGGAGCTCACTTTGGCAGTACAGGGAGGACAGCAGCTTTGGTGTGTGCTCTGGAATTTTTTTGGAAGTGTCTGAAAAAATTCCCACCACAGTCACATGGCAGCCAGGCAAAGCCACCACACTTGGTCCTTAGGCAGGGGGGTGGGAGCACAGCAGTGGGAGGGCAAGAGGACATCCAGGTTTTCCTACCTGGCCATAGAGGCTTAAAGGCACTGGCAGATTATGCCTGTCAGATGCCTCTGAGTCTCTGAAGAGGCCACCTTCTGGATCTCCTGCCCAGACGAAGCAAAGGAACTCCTGGCAACACAATCACATTGAGTTAGATGTTTCCAACCCCTCTCTGACTGAGTCCTCTGGGATGTCCATGGTTATGCATCTTGCAGGGTCTCTGCTCCTCACAGTCAGTCATGGATTCTGACCCACTTCACCAAGATGTGCTGGTTTTAAAGTGTGGGTTATGTTTCTGTGTCTCAGTTGCCAAACATTTCCTTGTGCCTTTTGTGAAAGCAACTGACAATACCTGTGACCTCTCCTACACTTCATTGGAGCAAGGAACAACTTCACCAAACCACAGCCTGGTACCAAATCTCACATTTTGTCATTAGCTACAGCTCCAACTTTAGGGGGCACAGATCCTTCCTTCNTCCTTCCTTCCTTCCTGCCTTCCTGCCTTCCTGCCTTCCTGCCTTCCTGCCTCCCTTCCTCCCTGCCTCCCTCAGAATATGTCTTTGAGATTTCACTTGGGACATGTTTTCAGCCCTAGCCAACTCCTGCTGCAACTTTACAAAAGCACAAAGACTTGCCTCAGCTTTCATTTCCATTTTAAACATTACATCAGGCAGTGAATCTTTCTGCTTCTATGGTTATCCCAGCAAAGACTTGTTCTCCTTTTTGTTCCTATCTCTAAGCAAGGAGATACCAAAGACGTTGCAGCAACATATAACATGTTTTTTCCCCCTTTAAATACAGCTTTTGTTTGAATTTTGCAAAACTGCTTTTATTTCTTGTAACTAGGACATTACTGTTCAGAGAAACACTGCTTGAAGCTACCCCCATACCCACTCAGATAGCCTCTTGCAAATTCAAATTCCAATGAAATTCAGAAAATTACTCATTCTGGGTTTTGCTTTTGATTTGCTGATGTCCTTCTCTATTTTTTTACACTGTGTTTTCCAAATACAATCCACTAAGGATTGTCTTGTTTTCCCTGTAGGTTCCCCCCTGGTTCTGCACCGCAGCGTAGAGGTCGGACCACTTTTCCAAGTTTGTAATTTTTCAACCACAAGGTCAGGATGACTTAGGAGATATTTTATTCCTCCCTTTGGGGCCTTTGACTTTGAGATCTCACAAACCTACCAGTATTCCTTGACTTTAGAAGTCTCAAAGCTCTCCCAAATGATACAAAGGAGCTTCCTCAGGTTTTTTCCTAATTTTTCTAAGGGACTTCAGGCATATCATTGTGTGTACCAAGGAAGCTTGTGGCAGTACCTGCAGGGTCAGTGCTTCCACCATGAGTAGGCATGAGGGGAGGGAAAGATGCTCTGTGCTTCAGTCTGGAAAGGAGTCTTCTCTACCTGGTAAATGGTAAGGAGGGCTGCAATATGACAAACAGAACAGAGGGACTTTTATACATACCTCTTACTTATTTCAAAGGTGATGTGTCTGCAGTCACTTTTAACATGCAAGTTTTCATTTTGGAACTACTGATGCTATGGGGAATACCACACAGCACACGTGACCAGGAGCATGACACACATTTGTTTGTAGTTAGACTCCCAAGTTCACATAGAAAATTCTTCAGACGTGGCTCAGTTTCTGAGGACAAAAACCCCTCATGCACTGTCACCAAGTGGGCAACCAACAGGCTCAGGATGAAAGAGGCAGCCCACAACAGGTCAAGAACACACTCCTGCTTTACTGCCAGAGCTCCGGGGGAAGAGCTACCACCTCTTATGTCCTTCTCTGTAGTGAGAAACAAATTCATGTGGCTCTCAGAATCCACAGATACCACACTACTTTTTGAAAAACAGATTTCACCATTACAAATGAAGCTTGAAAATGTTTTACCCTGAGCACTGGCATCTGTGGGAGCAGAACTATTTCTTCACATGGAGTAAACAAGTTTTTACACACCAGATTAATTCCTTGTCCCAGAGCTGCTTGCTCGGTGCAAACCCAGCAGAGGCTTTGGCAAGGCTTCCCCACACGGGTGCCTGGACTGGAGGGCTTGGAGGGATTCCATTGCAGGCACAGCAGGGATTTCACGCTTTCCCTCTGGCTCCTCACTTACAGCTCCTGCCTTTGAAGGCAGCCCCTCTTCCCACGGGCCACAGTGGGAACAAACCTTGGAGGTGCTGCCGCAGCACTCCCCAGGGACACCCAGCCTGGGGTCAGGAATGTGCTCCCAGGGCTGCCAGACACAGGGAGCTCAGGGAGCTCAGCATCCCTCGGAAGGCTCCCAGCACCTCCTGTGGAAAGGGGATCGGGAGCAGGAGGTGGCAGCCAGCCAAAAAATGCCATGGAAATCACCATGAAACAACAGCCCAAAACAGGTTTGCTAACTGGGACAGGCCAAGAAATTACTGTGGATCCAGGCAATAGGTTTGCCTTCTTCCAGGCAGGAGTAAAAAGACTGGAGGAGAAATAAGAACTGCAAAGGAATATAAGACTAGAGAAAATATCTGAATGAGAAGATCTTCTCCAATTGATAGGACACCAAGGTATGGAAGGTGTGAAAAGATGGGAAGCTTATTGCTCCTGTCACACTATCCCTGTTTAGAGTGGGAGTGGAGAAGGAAAGAAAGGGCGTTCCCTTAAAAAATGTAATTGAGTGAGACATAAATCAAGAGTCAGTTCACTGGAGTAAATCAAGGTTGGCTGCTGTGAAGAGTGAGGAAGTGAAAACCTTTGGTTGGCTCCCCAAGGGAAGGGAGGAGAGGAGATAAGATATGAGGTAGGTGATGAAAGGGATGCAGCAGCACAGAAATATGAACAGGTTAGAGCTGATAAAACATTGTGCTCCAGGTCCTAATTTTCCCATTCCAGTGGCTTGGAAGTGTGAGACAGAGCTGACAAAAGAGCCTGCAACAAAGAGACAGAGACACCAGGACCACTTTTCAGTTATAAGCTTTTTCTTTTTTTTAGAATTCAAGCTTACACAGTTATCTATGCCCACTATATTCATAATTACATTTTAATATCTGCATACAAAAGCTATGTAAAAATTATTTTCTTCCCCAAATATACAAATTTTCTCTTTAGATAGTTTAAAACATTTGTGATCACAGATTTTTTTTTTTAATATATTTTAGGCTGAAAAAATATTACCAATCTAGCATAACTCTTAACACTGTTTGCAAAAAAATACATCATCCAAGGTACTTTGTTTTTTACTGTACGGTGTAATGTTTGCCTTACCCTCAGGGCATGAAACTGATATAAAAAAATAAAACAAATAAGCAAAACCCACAAACCTCATAGACAAAGTAGTAAGTCCTCCCAACCAGCTTCATAAAAACAAATAAACAACCCAAACCACCCTCCTCTTTAAAAAAATTATGAATTACTAATTTGATGTATTTATGAGCAAACTGAAACTGTAGAGTGCTAAGGAAGTAGGAAAAGAGAAAAAGAAATTACAGTATGTCAGCTAGTTCATGCCCTGATACTATCTTTACCAACATTAAATGTGTAATTAAATAAAGTGTCTTTTAATGTTTTACATTGTGCTCAGTAATTTACATAAATTTAATCCACACCTGGGTGCTGATGTAGATTTACATTTGATTGTCTTGTGCATAAACAAGGTTAGCTTTTAAAGAAGGTAAACTGTGCAATGGACAGTCACAAACAACTTATTACCTGCACAATATTGCTTTTTGAAGGCGACATCAGTCAATGTGGATACACACAAATAATGCATACTCTTTGCGTTTGCTAACATCTATACTAAAACTTTGTGATAAGGCCAAACCTTTTTTTTTTGTTTTTAATTTTAAAGCAAAAATATACCATAGAGAAAAAAAAAAAAAAAACAAAAACGTGCTCACACCGTTTTGAGTCTTTAAGTGGAAAATAAATCTCTATCACACTAGAATAAAATTCTCTCTATAAAATTTAAATACAGATCACTTCATTACTATATCAAAAGGAAACGTCTGGCAATCATTTCCAGATGATCACAATAACAAGACACATTAAGAGGTTCTGTTGCCTCTTCCTTTGTGAAAAGATAAATGTTGAACACTTTCAATTGCTCTCACAGTGAGAGGAAAAACGTTCCTTGGTTGTGGATTTTGATTCCGTCAATGAAAAAGGTTTAGCCTTAGGAATGCTGGCTACATCTCAAAACCATAAGACTGATTTTTAAAATTTATGATTCATGCAGTAAGAAGTCAATATGACACATACAGATTAGAGTTCCATAGCATAAAAATACATCACTAGCAATGACATGCTCTGCTTGTGATTAACAGCCCTCTCTTGGCAGATTTCTGATATAAATGGTCTTTCTGGACAGTTTTTTCCTCTTTCTGATACCTGCCTCTGAAGAAGCAAGCAGTCTGCTCAAGGATGATTTTGGACCTGGGAGGTCTAACTCTAACATCTACATTTTGGCAGAATGTAAACAAAAATCATCAGCACGCACTATATATGTTATAATAAATATCACAACTTAACTGAGATTACACATGAAATGAGTATCTAAATGCACATGTTACTCAGGGCAATACCATGAATGGTGACAATCAGGTTTGACAGGAAAAACCTTCTGTGTAAGACCCACAGGTAGACCACAAAGCAAACACGAAAGCCACGTGGCACCAGCAGAAACAAGACTCTGGACTGCACTGGAAAGCACGAGTTTGTTATTTCACTCAGAGGGCCAGTGACTACAAAGGGTGCAGACTGTGGCACTGGTATCTGCCACTGAGGTGGTCACTCCAGGGGCTCAATCCCATAATGGCTTGAGACCACTGATATTTAGAAGTACATCTTCGCAGAGCTAAGGTCAGTTAGTTTTGCTTTCATGATCACATAAATCAGCAGTCGTGCTGAGGAAGTAAAGGAAGTGACACAAATTAAGACTGGTAGGATATCAGAGGCCATTAGATGTCAGTACATCAAATCTGTCCAGCTATGAGCTTGGCCTTAGCTTTCAGTTAGGGAATACTACTAACTGAGTCTGTTAAACAGTGCCAGACACCAACTTAACCTGAAAAGCTCGAAAAAACATGTTGATGTATGTCCTTTCTCCTCAGAGCACTGCCAGAACCAAGTCAGTTGCCTGATTTTACGCACTTCAGTCCATCTGCAATCACCTAAGGAAGGAGGCCTGGTTTTCTGAACCCTGACTAAGCACAGCTCCAAACTGCATTGGTATTTTGGAACAAGAAGAGATGTGATGCTTCCTCTCCTGGGTCTCACCTGCAGCACAGTCAAAAGCTTGTATGCCTTCTCACGCTCACATTAAGCAAACAGGTGAGGAACTTGCACTGGCTTCAGGAGGAACTCCACAGCAGAACAGGGCTTCAAAAGACACACACATTTCTCTTTTCTTTGCAAGCCACCGTGGCCATAGGCACCGGTGCCTAAGCTTTTCATATATGTGTCATATATTTGCAGTTTTGTAGATTTCTGATACATGGCTCTAGCTCCCAGTACATTTCCTACCCCTTTTCCCCTACATTTTAGTCCAATAAGATAACCTTCTAAGACATATTATATTACATTCCTGAAATATTATTTAGTCTTGCCTCTTTAGCCAAGGACAGCTTATTTCCTTTTACCATGTATCCTAGACATAATAAATATGGGGCTAGAAACTCAGGAGGGGCTCCAAATGGGCAGAACCAAAAGGGGGGATTACTTAACTAAATGCTCTTCTAATTGGACACTATTGTTAAATATGCTAATTTGTTAAACTTATAAAATTGTAGAAGACCTGTATCACATGTGCATTTTGCTATATTTGCACCTGGAGGCCTCCAATTCTGCTTTTATATTCCTTGCTATATTAATATTGTCTCGGAAGTGTGTTGTTTTGTTTCTAGATTTTGAAGGCATCAGCACAAGTAAGGGATCAGCAGCTGAGTTCCCTATTACATGCTGTAAGTCCTCCATATCACCCCAAATCACCTATCCAAAGAGCCAGTTTCTGACTCTCTGTTCCCAAGACAGTGCTCTACAAGGAATTTGGATAGAGATGTTGTTTAAACACATGCTTTAAGATGGAGCCAACACAGCCAACAAATGAGGTTCTACATCAGATATTTAAGAATGAATCTCCAATGGTGTGTCTTCAATGCTACCTGCAAACAAATTCCTAAACACCCCGTGTTTCATGTTCTGACAAAAAAAACCCCTAAGTGATAACATTGGTGCTCATAGCTCCCAAACAACAGGGAGAACAAGATTCCACATCCCTAAAAATGAGCCCAATAGCACTCCAAATGCTTTATCAATGATGTAGGGAAAGAAGGGTAGAAAGAATTTAACTTCTGACACACATATACCATGTTCCATCTGTAAGTTTTCCTGAGCATCCTATTTTTTTGAGGGGATAAGCACATGGCATATGGGTTCAGATATGGGCCATGAGCTTTGAAAGCCAACATATCCACTCTAACTGCCCACAACTTGCCAGGCAAGGGGGTCAATAAATAGCAGAGAAAGAAACTGGTACAAAACAATGCACAACAGGAAAGAATGTAGGGTATAAGACAGTTCAATGAACTAAGTCTCTGGTTCCCAGGAAGAACAGAAAGATGTTTTAGATGTGTCATACAAATTCAGAGGATGGTTTAATATCAAGTTTATAAAAGTGAGGGACAACATCCCTGAACAGAGATGGTGACAGAGTGGAACCTCTACCTACAATGTCCTCATCACTGGCCTCCAAACATTCCAGGACTGTGAGTACTGGCTTGCTGACTTCAGCAGCAGGACATTTTGTCATTGCTCAGTTTGATTCCTGCTAGTGCAGTTAGTGGAAATAAATTAAAGACTCAAGACAGCATCTAGCCTAATGAAACACATACAGACACATCTGTAGGGAGGGAGAACTCAGCTGATCCACACACACACATACACACACACACACACAAGACAGTCAGAAAAAGAGAGAGAGAAGATAAAAATATGGAAACATGTTTAAGACATCTGCTGAAGATTTGTAATTATATATATATATATAAAATTATATATATACGTGCAGATAATCTTTATATATATATATATATATATATAAACCAAAGGATTACTGCTGAGCAACACTATTTGTATTACAGGGATAAAGCTCTACAGTCTTGAGTGTTGATAATAACACAGTTGGTTTCTGTCCCATCTGAAGGTCACCCTGTATGTTTGATTCTGCTTCTCCTCATTCTGTGAGCCCTCATATCCCTCAATAATGCTGAGACATTGCCTGCTATCCTGACAGAGCCTTCTTCCTCAGAGTGATGGATTTTCCACACACCTCAGAAAAGGCAGAGATCCTCCACTATCAGGAAAAACACCTCAGAGGATCAAATTTCCCTCCTCACTCCAACAAACCTTCCAGTGAAGTTACCTGGAGTCCAAATTTAGTAACTGAAGATCTTAATATCTTATACACATGGGAAAAAAAAAAAAAGACTCAGTCCCTTCTAACATTATTTTAAGTACTTGACTTATGGGGCACAGTTAAACTGCATCTGCTGGAAAAAACTTCAGAGAATTATGGGATCAGGATGATGATGATGAAGATCCTAGATCATAGTGGTAATTGTTACAATAGAAACAATCACAAAGACCAGAAATTTTGTATTATGAATTGGTCAGTTGTACCCTGCAAAAAGGAGGTAATACAAGACAGAATTATCAGGGTCAAATTAACAATAGCTGTTTGAACTTGAAGGCCAATTTATTTTTCTGCCACTTCAATCTCCCCTATTTTCCAGGCAGTGATGGGTGTGAGCTGGTGACCACGCAAATGCTGGTGAATGAGATTGGTCTGTTTGTATTTTCACTGTTAAGCTGTCAAAGCACTCACATCAAAGGACTGAAGAACAAATTGCAATAGTCACAAGTACCCGCATTAAAGGGATGTTTTCATCCATGTGTATACAATTGCCCCCCAGCAACCCCAAAAGAAAACCCAAACAAAATCCCAGCCCTGTCTCAAGGAACAGAAGACCACGAAAGAAGAAGAACAAACAGGTGAGAAGAGCTGGGCAACGGGATGAAATGACAGCCAGTAGTGTGACGGGGGGTGTGGAGAACCACTTCAGTCTCTCTAATCCTCAAACACTTCCAGGAACAACGGAGGGAACAGTTCTGTGGGGCACTCCACCTTCATGTGCAGGAAGCGGCTGGCATGGCAGGCTCCGATCATTCGCAGGTCTGTCACTTTCATCAGCAGTTTTGGCCAAAAGTGTGCAACATGGTGTTTTCTGTAATTAATGTAGTGTTCGAATGCCAGGAGGAAACCCTCTTGACACTTCTCTATTCTCTCGACGCAAACAAGGCCTGGGCGATCTGTAGACACAAAGCAGCAGAATTATCACTCTTACTTATTTGCTTTAACAAATGCCTGATCATAAATCAGGAAAAATAGGATGATTCTGATGCTAGGAAAGAAAGGAGAGAGACTGGGGACATTTATGGCTCTGCCACAAACTTCTTTCACTCCGGCCAACTCACTTGTTAGTACTATCCCTGTTAAAAGAAGAAGATAATCCTTCCTTTCTTCATCCTTTGCCTGCTTTGTGCACTTAGGGTGTAGTTGTGTGGGAAGTGTTCCCTTACAGTGACTAGAGCATCAGATCCCTGATTTCAGATAAGGCTTCTACCTACATTTTTCAGTAACACAACCAATAAAGAAACAAAAAAAATTCCTTGTCAGATATCTAAATTACAATTCCTTTTTCTCTGTTATTCTACAATCTGACCAATGGTTCGATCATGCTTTGATCATGCTTTGATCCTAGGTGAGCTATTATGGAGCATCAAGGAACAACAAAGGCCAAAAATGTGTCTGTCTCAACTGGCACCCAGATGAGGACTGGGAAAAACCCTTCCACAAGTCACTTTTCAGGAGACACTTCTGGAAAAGCAGGTCCTTTTTGAATTGCCTTCTGAAAGCCCTGCTCTTGTATCACTGTGTAGGGACCTAACAAGAAATCAAAATGTTTTGATGGGGAAGATAAAGCGCTGTGTTGGGATTAGTGTGGAAACCTTTTTATCTCAGATGCAGTTAATGCTTGTAAATCACTGACTGTGTATTGTTATTCAGTGCCCAGTCTTCAAAGCCATCTGAGAATAACATCTTGCCAAATCTGCCACTGCCCAAGAATGGAATTTCCTCTTTGGGTTGGCACAATCACTGGAGGAATATTTGAAAACATACACAAAGTGAGAAGATTAGAAATGCTTTGGAATCATAGGAAGTTGTCTGTGCTGCTTTTGTATCATGACCACTTGCAAATCATCCCAGCATAGGGAAACAGCACAGCTCATAAATGCCCACTAGGAAGCAGTGGTGCTGTTAATTAGGAAAACAAGAGGGGCAAGTCAAACTAAAAACACATGAGACTGGTAGCAATGTGTATGAACATCCGATGAATGACATTAATCAGGGGGAGAGGGAGCTTATCATAAGGATCAGTGTTACTAAATGATCCATTTTTCAGTTAAGGCAAACTGGCTCAGAATCAGAACTGATTTCTTCTTTCATTCCTAAGTACCAAACTGAGCAAGGTGTGTTACCAAAACCACTTTTATGTCCATCACTCTGAACATCCTGAATTTTTTTTCCTAATGCTCACCAAAATAAGTCACTGGGGTTTTGAAAGAAAGTTTCTCCCACATTACTCTAGTCAACACTACAAGATCTAACCTATCTTATTTCTTTTACAAAGAGGCTTGTGAGAAAGACCAAAGAGTTTCAAAATTGTTTGGATCCCAATACATTTCTGTTCTCACCTGATGACATGAGTAGAACAGCCTGAAGAAGGGCAACCTCGGTATCATCCAGGTTAAATGAAGAAAGAGACATGCCCAGGTCAAAAATGGCATCAGACACTACGCCAAGACCCCCATTTTTCAGCTGGCCTCTTGTCACTGCCATCTCCCCATTTAGTGTCAAAGTCTCACTCTCGGGGTCATAGCGAACTGCTGCTCGGAGGGACATGATCTCCATACAGCAGCCTTTCAGAAGGATGATCTGGTCTTCACATGGCAGCTGCAGAAATTATAAACAGCAAAGAAAACCTCATGTTTATCAAACTGAGTGGCTTTTACAACTACAATAACTCCATGAGCACCAAGTTGCAGTTCACTGCCCAGGACACTGCCCTGCATAGGGCAGCTCCCCTCCAAACACATTGCTCTGCACAAACCCCCAGGTTTCTGCCTTTTCCTGCCTTCAGGAACTGCCAGCAGGTTAACATTCCCTGGTTAGTATCCCCACACACCCTTAGAAAATCCAGCAATAACACAGCTGTTGGCTTCCTCAGCTTATAACTTATCACAGCAGAGTAAACTATAATTGGGGCTGGTGCAGACCTCAGCCATCCCAGTTAAATTCAATACCAGCCATACTTATTTCTTACCTGAGCAGAGGAAAAGAAAGACACTTGGGAGGGTCTGTAAGAGTGGACTGTGTTTTACATAAAAGGAATGAAGTAAATGTTTATATCTAGAGGATATACCTCAATCAGTGGAGCAGTAATTCTCACTGGTCCTTTTAACAACAGAGAATTTATGAATCCATACTTAACCTACTAAGGCTGTTTTCCCTGAGCTCCCTACGTTACTGCTGGACAGAGAGAAAATCTGTGGTATAGCTATAGCTTTTATGCTGATGCATAAGCTATGATCTTCAGGGCATGTGTCTTTTCTATGCCATTAACAAAGGCAAGCTGTCCAAATTGTTAGACGCAGGTTCTGTATTTACAGAGTATAACCAGGATGCTGACACATGAGCAGAACGTGTTCTGTGAAGCATGTGTTTATGTTTTCATAGGTTATTCAATGATAACAAAATCCACCAAGACAATTTTGAGACTGTTCACATATGCAAACAGCAAGGGTCCCACATATGAAAGACCAACCCACTTCTACTTGGCTTGAAAGGAGGCAAAAAGCCATTTAACTTTGATTTACATAAAATTATTATATTTACATGTTTTGCAATTCAAAATGAAACCCCCATGAACTACAGGTTTACGTGGCAACGGTGTACTTGCAAAGCAAGTGCATTGATTTGGTGGGAAATGATGCAGAGCTACCTAATGCAAGTGGAAAGCAGTTCCCTGCTAGAGAAGAGTTTTAAGCACAAAGCTAGCCAAGGTCAGGAAATGAGTTGAGTCATGCAGCTCCTTTTCCAGCAGTCCCAGCTTCAGGTGTGAAGTGTTTAATATACAAGAAAATTGACTCATCCTGTTCAGGACAAATCAGTTTCCCCACAGATAACCCTCAGCTCAGCAACAGTATGGGGAAAACTGCACAGGCACAGCAGCAGTCTTGCTACCCAATGACAATTCCACTGTTTGGCAGCAGAGACTGAAGTAGGGAAAGAAACAGAGTTAAAAAAAATTAAAACTAGAATAGATATGTGAGAGGCACCATGAAGAGATACTGGAATAAGCAATGGAAGTGAAAAAAAGGACATGAAAGAAAGGAAGAGAGAAGGGACAAGAAAATAGAAATGAAAAAAACACCAAGCCTCTAAATAGAAGGAAGAATAGTAGAAAAGAAACAAAACAGTAGAGAAGGTATTTTGTGATGCTTCAGCTGTTTTATTAGGGAGACATGAAACTAACGAAGATCTGTCTTTCTACTTGATCCTTCTTAAAACTTCTTTATGGTAGTGGTGGTCTGACTACGCCTATCCTTCACCTGCTTCCCTAGTTCAGATGCCAGGCCTCAGGTCTTATCTGCCAGTAGCAGGAATTACCAGAGACAGGAGGCTTGACCCTCAGTTCTACTCCCAGCTGTGCAGATTTTAATGCTACCTCTCATCACTTGAGTGTTGCTACCAGAGCACCTTCCAGTAGCTGGATCAAAATAATGTGACTGAAACTCTGCCGTGTGTTGTCCTCTCTTTCTGCAGGGAGAAAAAGCACAAGGCAGGCACCTGAGATGCTCACCTCTGCAGGACACGTGCAATGCAGCACCATGGAATTGAGCTGAGTGACCTCAAAGAGTACTTACACAGCTTTCACCCACTGTGGAACCACTGATGCCTTGACATTTAAAACTCACATCAAACTTATTAGATTCTCCTCAATCTTCATCTTCTAAGCAGAAAGAGAAGCAGGAAGGAAACAACAGGAGGAGAAATGCTGAGAAGCAAATGAAGTTTTCCTTATACTTTGATTACTCTGGGATTGGATATTTGTTTCGAGGCAGGGGCCAATGGATGCACACAAACTAAGCTGGGCACTCACAGTGCTTTGCTGGCTTCCACATGTGTCCAAAGATGTGAAAAAGAAGGAAAAGTAGCCATGAAAATAAAAGTGGCCATGGATGTTCCCCGTCATGTCCCTCTCTCATAGAGATTTATTACATTCTCAGACAGCTTCTGGAATTACGAACTGAGTTAATGTTTAAATGCTCTGCAGGTCCTATGGAAAAAAGGAGTGTTTTTGCTTGTAAAAAATCTACAGCCCACACAGCGTTGCTTCTAAGAAAAAGATATGGGTTAAAAATCATAATCAAAACAAAGTTAACAGGAGGGTGCTCCTTCAAAAAGGAGAAAACATTTGTCATTTTCTTCATGCTTCAGCAAGTGCTATATGACAACTCAGGAGGACAGCTGTCCTACTCCTTTGTGTTCATGAGGAGTTGTCCCTCACCCTGCCATCAGATCTTGCTGTACATGGGCAGGTGTCAGGTTTTACAGTGGCTCAGCTGTAAACAAAGGCGGTCCAGCTGAGCCACATAACATACAGAGGTCATGCTCAGTGATGCCTTGACTTCTTCATCCATGCTTCCTGCTTAGCTCTGACACAAGTGGACCCATGGTGGCCGGGAGGGGGTAGGAGAAGTCAGATGGGCACTGAAGTCTGTGTGTGACTGGCAGAGCTTTCTAAATTAAAAAGACTACCTTGGTATGTCACTGCAATTTCCCACCAACAAATGCCAGATCAGAGGAGACAGATTCCCTCAGATGCTAAATGCTACAGGGGCCTCATGATCTATGGACATATTCCTTGTATTTCAAAAATCTTCATGCTTGGCTACTATTTCATGCTTCCTACACTGACGGCGCCAATGCAGAGGCTGGCCAGGGTGAGACATTTACACTATGACAGCTATTGAAATTTGCCTCTTCTTCTGTACTAGCCTGAGGACATATATAGCTCTCCCTGACTGACTTTAAAGAAAAGCTGCCAGCCACAGTAGAGTAAAATGTTATGGCTGCCTTACCCTTCCTTCCTGGTAGGGTGTTGACCTCAAAGGGTACAATGGAAGGTGTTTCTGCTGCTGATGGCAGGGGAGCTGGAACTGGATAACCTTTAAGGTCCCTTCCAACCCAAACCATTCTATGATTCTATGAAAATTATTTAGATTATTAAGACTGAAATATTATTTCAGGCTGTAGTTCTAATACCATTTTTTAAATGGAAGAAAAAAAAAAGCAGCCATTGCATTTGGTCCGTCTATAAAAATGATACCTTAGTACAAACAGGATCAGCATAAGGCATCTGTATTCCTAATATGCAACCAAGCCTTTGAGTCTATTTACTGTATATTTACATGTGAGTATCTGCCTGGAATGACAATCCATTACTTTCATAGACTCTTTTATGCACAACCTCCCCATTCAGGAAAACCAAGCCTAGGGGACTCCAGGCTACTCCTGGAGAGGGATGCTTTCCTGAATTTGAAGAATATTTTACTGTGTAGGCCCAATTCTACAATACTGTACCTGCCAAGGAACCAGAAGATACATAGGGAACCATGTGCTGGAAGATTTCATTAAACATATCAGCGATGCTTCTAGACAGTATCTTTTTGTTCATTTGCTTTGTTCCAGGCCACCTCTAAAGACATATCTGAGTCCCTAAGGAACCACAATGACTTCCAGATTAACAAACTCAGGATTTTGGTACTCACAGGAAAAAGAAAATTAATGAAAATCCAGATGATTCTAGTCCCATCAATTTTGAGTGTCTTTAATTTTAAAATTTTAGACACGTTGAATTTTTAAGTTTAATGCCAGAGTATTTTGAATAGTTTTTAAAAACAGGCATATAAATGAGGAGTGCAAGAAAGTCTTCTTACCTCACAAAACATAGGCAACTTTTTGGCAAAATCCACCACTCTTGTAATCGCTGGTGTGATAATTTTTGTAAACTGGCTGAAGGCTTCTAAATCCACTTTCCCACCTTCTGGGGCATTAACTATTGGTGCCTGCCCAATATCTTCTGGCTAAGGATACAAACAAAGATATTTAATGGAGCAGTCTGTCTTAGAGCAACTATTTTATTCTCCAAAAAGTCCTGCTTGGTGTGGAAAACAGGCTAAAAATAAAAAGCAACACTATTTGCTTTATAAGTAAAGTCCATTTATGTCACAAAATGTGAATTTATTTGTAAGGCATTTGTGAAAGAAATGACTGCACAGAGAAATGGGTGACTGGTATGCTTCTACCCATTCTTTGTGGACAGCTGAACTGTGGTGCACAGTTTCTTCCTTGTGTTTGTATCTATGTATTTTATGGGCACAGCACATGCATCTTTTGCTTAAAAACATAGGCACGTTTTTCCTTACAGGAGCTGAAAGCTCTCAAGTTTCTCTAAAAGTGAAGAGAGTTGAAGAGACATGTTACCCCGAGAAGATGCTGCAAGTTTTGCAGAATTAGTCTCCCCAGAACATACTGCCAGGTATCACAGGGCCCCTCCAGGCAGTTGCCAAGGCCAGTTTCCAAAAGGCTAAAACAACTTATGTGCAAAGCTAAAACAACCTATGAGCAAGAACAGGCTAACCTAAAGGTGCCCTGGATAATGTAAATAGAATTTGAATTCATCTGGGTAAAATTCTGGTTGAAAATCGCCTGTTGCATGATTTCAGTTCAAGATTTCTCCAAATGAAAAACAAATCATATTTTGAGGATTTCAATAGGGATATACAATGAAATAGTTTCAAACAGAATCTGTAATGAGTGGTTTTTTATTCTAACTGCACTTGAACTTGTTCACCTGGTTTTTATGCGGGTGGTCAATGTTACCATGTATTTTAAAAACAGGCACATCAAAGCTGTTTTGTTTGTTAAGTGTGGCTTTGCAATTACAAAACACCTACCAAACACCATGCAGAGGTTTCATTCTGTTCACATTAAGGTAAAAAACTAGACAAAATCCAGAGAAATAGACCTTGAAGACTGATGGGCCCCATGACATTTATATAAGACACTTTACAGGTGAGGTGCTGAAAGTGCTGTCTGTAATAAAAACTTGTGTTTAACCACTTTTTAAAATAAACACATCATAAAAGATCCTTCCACAGCTGTGTTACTAACCTGAATCCAAATCTAACTTCTTACAAGTAAAAACTCAGCAACATGTTAATAAAGCAAGCACCAAACGTAAAGGAACAATGAAGAAGACTCAATTATCTGATGGTTTCTACTAAAAAATTGAAAAACCCTAATTTCTAGGCTCTCTCCTCCCTGACTCTTGGGTAACTAAACCACATTGTCTGTGTGCTCATGAGAAACAACCTTCATTGCTTCCAAGCAAAGAGACCAAATGCTTAAACCCACGCGAACCATTGTTTTGGAGAAAAAGAAAGAGCACAGCATTTTCTCCAGAAAGGCAAAGCAAGTCAGGAGAGCCAGCTAAAGCTAGCACACTGGAGGGGAGCCCTTTCCACCTAACTCAACAGGAGAAGAGGTGTGGACCTCAACGAAGTCCCTGTTGTCAAAGAACCAGCCTCAGCCACATAAGGACAGATCCATAGCTCCTGGGGCAGAATGTCAGCTTCTCCTGCTCTTCAACAGCTCATCCCCAACCTTGAGCTCCCTAGGTTTTATCCCACACCAGCTGATACCTGAAGAACAACACTCCTGTCTAAGCAACCAAAAGTACTATTGCAGCTGCTTCCTGACCTGCTCACACCTTGCTCTGCAACACCCCTGGAAAGTGCTCTCGTGCTTCTTGCCAGTGGCGACTGGCTGTGGTTTCCTGACTGGAGAGTACTATGGACACGAGCCATTCATATAGAAATTTAGATGGTGTCACTGAAATTAAAAACCCCTCATCATTATAAAAGAGATCAGCTGCTTTGAATACTTAATTTCCCTTAGCAATTCAACAGTGAGTTGAAATTCCCATGGTGAATTACGCAGTAGGAGCCTAGGCTTGCAAAAAGATGAGTGTGCTCTATCTGATTTGGTATACACTGACTGTTAAATACCCCTGTGTATTTCTGAGATGCAGTCTCTAATCCCTCTTTTGTGCTGTACAAGCATATTGCATTCAGCACTTATTTCCCTTAAAAATCGATTTAGAAAAATCAAATAAATCCTTTTTTAAGGTTGAGCATCACAAATCACCATTTATTTTCCGACCCTTAGTATAGGATGAAAATCTAAGTTGGTTTGTAGGCTGCAATCCTAATGGTATAGTGTATGTATCCTTCTCACTGAAATTAATTTTCTTTGCCTAGTTTATTTTCATTGATGTATCCACCATTAACCAAAAGTGGCAAATCCCCCAAGTTATTAACAAAAAATATCAGCTTTCATCTAGAACTTTATACCATTTCAACACTTTCAATATATTTTGATAGTCCCTAATAAAGACAACTACCCCTAGATAGAATATATATAAAAAATACAGTATGCATTATAGACTGCTTCTGTTCTCAATCAGGAGTGAAACAATTTTTCTACTTTTTCTTATCATAGCACAATAAAAGTATCCAGCTGAATAAGCCTTAACATAGCAACACGCTGTTTATCTTTTGAAATACATGGACTGATCAAACACTGAGGTTCAGGCACGAAAAATGAAGTAACAACTACATGAAATCATCCTTTTTTCACAAACATCAGTACACTGGCAGTAAAATCTCTTTGGGGTTGCAATGCTGGGAAGGCACTGCAGGAGAAAAAACAGAACCTGTCTCTAAGGGCAGCATACAAGGCTACCGTCCTTACCAGAAATTTCCTTTTCTGCTTCCAGTGGCTTCCTTGTGCATTGGTGGCCACATGTGCTTCAGTAACAATTTTGATGAGCTCCCATTCCTCATCTGTTGGCTCTGGTTTGTGCCCAATGGTTTTCTGCAGCTCTTCCCGACGTCTCTTCTCTCGATTTTCTTCTATCAGCTTCCTCTTTGCCAACCTCTTGCTGTCATCCAACACCACTAGCAGGAGAAAAAACATACAAAAATGTCAGGAAGCTCTTAAGACTATCAGAACTTTGGTCTTTTCTGTGCCTGAGGTACCAGTTGCTTACAAACACCTTAGCTAATCATTAAGGAAGTACCTTAGCAAGACCCACAGTTGAGACAGTTCTTTTTTTTTCTCCCTTCAAATTTCATTTTCTTAGAAGCTTGGATAGCAAAGAATGACCTACCCTCCTGGTAATGCTTTGTGTACTGCCATTGCCCTCAAGGGGTTATTCCACCAATAAAACTAATATGCAAAAGCTTTGTGAGGTGTCCAAGTGCTCCTATAATGGACTTGGAGTAACCCATATAGGGAAAGATGCACTTCTGTTTTCTTTAAAGTCATATCAGCCAGCTCACACTCACTGCTCTGAAGTGCAGAACATGTTCTTGGATGCCAGAAGAAGGTAACATGGATTGAAGAAAGTGGGAGTACTTATGCACAGAAGGCTCATCTGCCTGAAGCATGACACAATCAGACCAACAAAGAGCCTTTGGCTCTTTCCCTAATCCCCACAAGAGGGGTTCCTGTAGAGCCCCATTACTTCCACCGACTCCAGATACACAGGCCCTAGAGCTGCCCTGCTCACCCCTTCACTGGTATCCAACCCCTCTCATGAAGGTCTACCTGGACACAATGAAATTGTCTCCTTTATTCTATTTCCCTCTAGACAGAGGGCACTGTCACACATTACATTGACAATGAAAATACTAAGTTAGACTATTTTTCTGTTGTTTACTGGGCCTGTTTTCCTGTCAGTTCCTCTGCAAAGGATTATACTGGCAACAACCATGAAGGCACACAGGGATTTATATGACTTCTGGGTGTTTTATGTGACTTCCTCCCATTTGTAGTAATTGAAGTTATTGGTGTAAATCCCTGTGCAACAGCAGGAAAAGAAGACCCCTAAGGGTTAATCTTACAGCCATATTTTCTAGTTCTTTAGAATGAGAGTCGAAATCTTTGCAGCAGATAACTTCTTCAGGGCTAAAAATAAAACAAACAACTGCAGGATGACTCATACAATGACATTCAATTTCACATCCTCCAGAATTTTCTAAACAAGATGTTTTTATCTCAAGCAAAGTGTCCATCCAGATGCATTTCTCCCTCCTCTCCTCCAAAGAGTGAACATTCCTATTGTTACTCAGCTTGGTAAGGCCAGGAGAAGGTGCAGCCTGATGAAGGATAAACAAAAAATTACAGCCCTGTGAAAGTGGCTTAATGCAATGAGTGCAATTCCCTTGTATTATTAAAACCAGAAAAGGGCTGGCAGTCCTACTTTACTTTAACAAGCTTCATCAATCAACATACTTTAAGCAAACACAGACACTGAAAAGAAAAATAAAGAAAACCAGGAAAATATACTTACAATCTGTTGCCATGCCAACAAAGATACATTTTTTGAAGCGACATTCCTGGCACTGATTTCTCGTTACTTTGTCTATCACACATTTTCCTTCATATTTACAGGAATAGGTTGGATGGAGGTTCTTCTGAATGGTTCTTCTAAAAAAACCCTAGGTGCAAGAAATAAATACATTGGAAAGCATTAGCACTGAGCAATTTTTAAAAATTTGGAGCTGCTTGGTTTGTTAGGCATGTACCTAAGTATGCAAGATAACACACTTCGTTCCCTGAAATTCTCAAAGCTCTCAAACCAGTTTTATAGCGTATGGATGTCTCTTGATTTTCCTTAACAATCAAAAACATATAGACATCTTAGATAAGTAAAGGTGCAAATAATGCTATCTTGAGGCACAAATACTGTGTACGTGTCTTCTTGTAGTCTTATTTTCTACTATGTTATTTTTTTTTGTATATGAAATATTTTATTTTGAGCCCCTTTTCAAACTCTGAAATCATTTTGAAGCATATTAAAAGGCATGCACATAGTTTTAATTAAAAAGCAGCTTCTGCAAATAGTAAGAAGGGTGGTGTGTTTGTGCTGTTAAAAGACTGAAGACAAACAGTTCCACTCCTTTCTTTCCATAAAAGCCAAATAACCAACCAACGAACCAACCAAATCTGGGCAAGGCAAAGGTTTTGCAAATACAGTCTACACAATCTTTGAGTTTGGTGCTAAACTCAAAGGATCCCTAATTTATAAATTACTTGTATCTCTGAGACGCAGATTTAATTTGTATTTACCGCAGAATTCCAAAAGCCTCATCACCACCAAAGATTCATTTATCTTCTCATAATACAGATCTATATTGCAAATTTAAACAGATCTTAAGATCATATGAACGAATGCAATTCCACTGAATTCACTCATTTAAACACCCTATAAAACCTCGCTGTAGGTAGTGAAATCATATAAACTGTATCTCTCAACATTATGGACATAATCCTGGTATTAATTTCAAGATGACTTTTCTCACTGAATTTTGCAAGGGCTGGATAAACTCCCCAAGACTGCAAGATATGAACAAGATAGGCTGTAAAGCAGAAAATTTGGACTTCACTTTAATTTCAAGTTTCACCATTATTTGTGAGCATCTACATTCAGCAGTGCAGCTCAGGATTACCTTGACAAAGAGAACACACTGACACCCTGGTGCTGTTTGACTGAGACTTCTCCGAATGGCTTTGGTTTCAGTCAAAACAAAGGCAAAATTTTACCTTATGAATAGTCTCTTCAGCTGGGATTTTGTATAATGAATAGTCTCTTCACTTCAGCAGGCGAAAGGTCTGTTTTTAAATCGTGTTAAATTATATCCAGTAAAATCTTACAGCAGTGTGCAATTTCTTTTAACACAGAATGTTGAATTAACATGTACAGATAAGTCTGTATTTCAGTTTGTACTTCTAACTCCTTTGAAGACAATGAAGAGCCTTGTCATCATTAGAGTTTTATCTTACGAGGTTCAGTTTGAGCTAAGAGCACAACTCTTTCTTCCTTAATTACATTCAGACCTTAAATGTTAATTAAACTGAGTGGCATAAAGCTTGTGTGTGAGCCTTTGCAAGACTGGGACAGTTGTGTTGAGATAAAATCCAGGAAATCACAGGCAAGATATCCTTATGTGGGGTTTGGAATAAGTCTCAAACTCTCATCTACTGAACATCCAGTTTGGTTCTGTTCTCAATCCTGTGATGAATTCCTAGAGACAGGATCTGCTCCTCCCCTTCCTGAAGACCTAAGATGGCTGTGGACAACCAGGGTCACAGGGTTATCAATAGTTACAGCAAGAGATGGGAAAATCTCTAATGAATCTCAGCAAGTGAGCTTCTGTTTCCAAACCTTTCATGGGATTTAATGTAGCTGTAGCATTATGATGGTGAGGGTCTCCATCACCTCTGTTGGGACAGCCCATTCCATCTTCTCATTTCTTTGCATTTCTCAGAAAAATTTTGTAAAAAACCTTCTTTGTTCATCTCTAGATACATGTAACAGAAGCTGCTCTCTATATCTGTCCAAACACTTCATCACAGAAGTGTTATTCTCATCAATAAAAGAAAGCACATTGTATTGTAGGCAGTAACTCTTCCTAAACTCCTTTACTACGCACCTATAAAGCAGTAGATCCAATGGGTAAAGTCTGGAAAAACATTTCAGTGATGTCAGAACTCACTGTTAATTTATTTGTGTTTAAACTCCTCACAATTTACTCTTCAGAAATCATGTGTGAGGATGCTTTGTTCATGAAAGCATTTGCCAAAGCAAATCTTTGGCTGTCAGCCCTGCTTATGCTTGTTACAAAATTAAAGTGATTTTGAGTGGAAGCAACTAGTAAACATCAAATTAATTGAAAATTGATTTATATATATTGTGTATTGATAAAACACATAACTTCATTGATATATCATAGAACTTGAAACGTGCATGCAAGTCCTCCAAGAAATTAATTAATTTTTGCAAATTATCTCAGTTCCTTGTGCACATAAGCATTATTTCAAATTGTACATCAGACAGAAGAACTGTATGTGAAGATAAAAGCAGATTTGTATGCTGTGTCTCTAAAATAGCTGGTAGGCATAAAAAGAACTACTTGAGTTGAAATTACAAAAACCATAGAAGGAAATCTGGCAAGAGATACAGCTGTTCAGCTGAGAGCTAAGTGTACTTCATAATGCCACAGTGCTGCTTACTTCCCATTATATCTGAATTAAGTTGCATCCATACATGTTATGTATTGTTATCATCTGGTGTTCAAGATGCAAATGTGTAAGAATCACACAGTGCAGCTCCACAGTTCTTTTAAAAAATATAATTACTTTTTCATACACTGTATGTAAGTATATGTATAAAACCATTATTAATATTACCATGAATCTGCTATACATAGGATATTTAGGTCTCTGTGCGTTTCATAAATGTAACTTAGGGAAATGATACAAGTACAACCAAAGGAACTACTTCAACACAAGAGTTACTGTGAGAAGGAGCTCTAAAGTCAATCCAAACCCAAAATCTCAGATCCAAATGTTCCAGACTTTTTGGATGAACAGAATGAGACTTTCGTGGCTTAGTCTCATGACACTAGTCCAAGACATGTGTGGTCCCATTTGTTTAGAAAAATAGTATTTTTTTATTTTCTGCAGGAAAGAATAGCTTTCTTACAGAATCTCAAGCTTTCAGGCAAATTCATGGCAGTGAAATAATGGAAGAAGTGCCTGATTCTGTTACTCATTTTTTTTTTATTTACTTGCCCAAAGCAATCTCTTTTTAAATTTAATTTTGTATGTAGTTTTGGAGATGCATTTTAGGGCTGAAAGCACATTTCAATATGCTTAAGTTAAAGAAGTCAAGATCTTTTTGAAACTATTTTAACTGGGTGTCAATGCTTCCCAAATTGATGGATGTTACTGTAGTATGAGCATGTGGAAAGGATTTTGATTTTTGCTTCTTCATAGGGATGGTGAGAGGCACTGGAACACTGCTAATCACTACAGGCTCTTCATGGCCATAAGCGGAACCTCAGCTATTGCATAAACAGCTTCAGTCGAGTAGCTGGGAACATGCTGACGTACTCTGGCTGAGAACATGGCTAAAGAAATATTAAAAAATGGAAATTCAAAAGCTAACCATTAAACAGCAACAACAATAATCTAAATTTCTTGTTTTCTTTTCAGAAGCAAACACGGCAAAAACCAACTCTATTCCTTATGCATATGAAGAGCAGCAGCATGGCCAGATACAGCTTATCATCAGTACTGGATGTTCTTATTAGCTTCTAATCTGTCTTTATTTGATTTGACAGCACAGTTCAGGAAGTGTGTATAATGGAGGAGCTGCAGAGCTAGTTCTGATTCCCACTTTCCCACCATGCCATTTACCTTGCAACCTTCGCAAGTGATGCAGCGATAATGATATCCGGTGGCTTTGTCCCCGCATACTACACATAGCTCATCCTTGTCTAAGTAACTGGGTATATACCCTGCAAAAAAAAAAGAGGATGTGGCATGTAAACTCCATACAAAATTGTATTATACATTTGATATAAAAAGACTGTATTAAAATCCACCGCAGATCTTGTCTACCAGTGCCGTACTTCTGAACTTACTGAATTTCATAAATAAAAGTTTGTATTATGTTATAGACTTATTTAAACACAGCCTGGAAGATTTTCTGTTGTTCAGACTGATTCAGTGTCTGCTGGTCAAGAGGGAAAAGTTGGAACACGATTTCTCTCTCCTGAGTGAAATACTAAATCAGAAAATACTCATTACTTCAAAAGATTTGATGTGAACTAATAAAATAGCAGTGAAGGTGAACAATATATTTCTGTTCTATATATCAGAAAAAACCTCAATATAATTGTACATGCAGATGAGATCACAGGTTTCAGTGTGACTGGGCGACTTGGTAGTAAGAAATATTTACTGACAGATGGCTTGTTTCAAAGCAGAGAGGTACTAGCAACATACAGCCCAAGCTGTATTGATCATAATAGGTCATCTGGGTCATCCACTGACCTGGATGAATTCCACAGGAATACTTAACACAGCCTGAATTTAAAGCAAAATGTGTGGACATTCAAATATATGTGTGTGTGTGTGTACATGTATGTATTAGAATGAAATTTTCTCTTCTGAAGAGAAGATCTGGTTTACCAGATCCAGCCAGTGAAAATATTCCTGCTGTGAAAAATATTGGCAATGCTTGGTCCTTTTCTCACAATGACATTTGTTTTGAAAACACAAACATATTTTCAATTTGAGCAAAAGACCAAAACAATTCTGATGGCAAGCAAAAAGTAATCATAACTACAGACAACTTTTTAACAGGGTAAAATACAAACCTTTCAAAATCAATGTTTCCATGACTCATAACTAACAGATTTAGGGTTCATAACTTTAGCTTCTGAAAAATCTCACTGTGAAGATGTAACATAAAGATCTCACATTCCCTTTGAGGGGAGAGAGGAAAGTGCCTATATGTATAACTCTGTAAGATTAGTGGAGTGTAGCAAACATTTCACAGAGTCCCACAATGGCTGGGGTTGGAAGTCACTTCTGGAGGTCAACTTCTCCAACACCCCTGCTCAACATAGGGCCACCTAGAACCAGCTGTCCAGGCCCATGCCCAGACAGCTTTTTTGACATCTCCAGGGATGGAGACTCCACATCCTTTCTGGGTAATCTGTGAAGTGTTCTTCTCCGTCACCTTCATAGTAAAAAGAAAATACTATTTCATTATTCTCAGAAGGAATTCCCTGTACTTCTGTTTGTGCTCATTGCCTCTTGTTCTGTCACTTGGAACTGAGAAGAGTCTGGCCCTGTCTTTTACAGTATGGGGGATCAAGTATTCATACAGAATGATATGCCCTCTTGAGACTTCTCTGCTCCAAGCTGAAGAGTCCCAGCTTTCTCAGTTGCTCCTCATAGAAGAGATGCTCCAGTTCATTATCTCTATGGCCCTTTGCTGGGCTTAATCCACAATGTCTATGTCTTTCTTCTATTGGGGAGCCCAGAACTAGACCCAACACTGCAGATGTGTTTTACTAGAGCTGAACAGAAGATAAGGATCACATCCCTCAAGCTGCTGGTGATGATTTTCCTAAAGCAGACCAGATGCCATTTACCTCCTTTGCTTCAAGGACACACTGCTGGTTTATATGCAACTTGCTGCCCACCAGGAACCCCCAAGTACCTCAGTGCAAAGCAGTTTCCTTCCAGTTGCGCCAGCACTGCTGCATTTACTATTCCTCCCATCATGTAGAATTTGGCCTTTCCCTTGGATGAACTTCAAGAGATTCTTCTATTCCCATTTTTCTAGCCTGCCAAGGTTGCTCTGAATGGCAGCACATCCATCTGGTGTTCCAGCCAGTCCTCCCTCCCAGTTTTGCTTTAACTGCTAGCTGTCTGAGTGGAATTTTTGAGTGCAATGAAGAAGAACCCTTTGGATGCAGCTGCCTGCATCTATCCCTTATCACTGGCTTGCTGAATCCATCTGCAGCACCACACATAAGGCCAGACATGAAGCTTGCTGTCTTTACGCAGCCCTCACAGCAGTATGGGTTGGCACAGCCTGGGGACTTGGGACACTAGTCACTTGGAGGGCAACCAGCAGCAAGACTCAGGGCAGCAGAAGGCTGTTGCAGGATGCTGCAAGAGGGGTGGCCATCATCTTCCTGCAACTAACATGCCAGAGAGTCAGCTCAGTACCAGGCAGCTTAAATTCAAGTGCCTTCCTAAGGCTATGCTTCCAGAGCTTCTCCAGAAAGGAAAGCCCAAATTAGACAAAACGTTACAAGTTAACTGAGCTTAAAATGCTTGAACTTTATGGAGGCTGGTGAGTAAATCAGGAGAAAGCTAAGAAGGCAAAACGTATTTGTATGACCTAGTTTGAGTGTAATTATGAGAATCTCAAATTACAGAGGAACACATATCCCTCTTCTCTAAAACAAGGAAGCAGTAGTACTCGGAAGCCATTCCTGGATACAGGCATCTCAGATCTGCCAATATTCCTACTGACATCTGAAAGGGGAGTGGAGGAATGAGCTGAGATCTTAATGTTGTATCAAGTTAGTCTACAAGACAGATTTATATTCAGGCTACATTTCTCCATGATGAACAAGTTATGCTTGGATAGACTGGTGGCCATGTGACATTGAGAGATGAGAGACAGCAAGGTTTCAACTCTAATTACATCACTGACTCCTAATAGACACTATGCCAGTGGGGGATTAGCAGAGGCTATTATCTCCATCCTGCCCCCACACTGCTCACACCTGCCTCTGCACATGTAACACATACACGACACAGAGCTGACAGAGTGGGCAGAAGATACAGCAAAATTATGCAGAATATTCCCCTAAATTTATCATTAAGATCAATGGCTTCTTGTTATTGCTGGTTACTGCTATTCATGAAATACAATCTTTACATAGCATAAACTACATACTCAAAAATTCAATATCCCTGGTGAGCTTCCTCAAGAATTGCTTCTGAATTAAATGCCTTGATATCTCATTCATTATACAAGCTGGTTAGTGCTGCTCTGTAATGGCAACTTATTCTACTGGAGGAGCAGGAGACCATTTGTCTAAACCACTTCCTTAAATATATATGGTAGATATATTTATGTCATGCAAGTGACCACTGCTGTCCATCTCCTTCCTGAAGTTTTGTGACTTTATCCAACATAAAAACCAGTTTCCAATCTGGCAGAACACACAGTCTCCTAGGGGCACTCCTAGTCAGAAATTAAAAATGGCATCCTTACATGCAACTACATTGCCAATTTTCTTGCATCAGAAGCATTAAGTGCCACCTACTTAAGCTACTTAAATATTATGTTCAGTACTTCTGCAGATTG
Organism: Polioptila caerulea; assembly: GCA_013397295.1. NCBI lineage: Eukaryota > Metazoa > Chordata > Aves > Passeriformes > Certhiidae > Polioptila > Polioptila caerulea. Next base: position 1,604,388 of record VYXF01010446.1, on the reverse strand, counting down.
AGTCCATGTCACAAGGGAAGTACACACCTGGAATTCTTCTAGTGAAATGTTTTTTCAACAGAAAATATGAACAGAAAAATCTTTTCCAAGAAATCACTGGCAACAAAAGTGTGCAATACCTGTATCTTTTCTTTCTATTACAGTTTTCTGTATTTTTAACATTCCTTTCAAGAGCTAATGGGGTCAGAAACAGCTAAAGTGGCAAGACTGGACCTTCAGTAGTATCGCTTTTAAAAGCTATAATTCAGACAGACATCACTGCAAAAGGAGTAAGTGGATTGACATTCAGTTCTTACAAATGCTAATGTCCATTCTAAGTAATTTTTAGTAGTTGCAAATATCCTGTATGACCTCTGTATAAATTCAATACAGCTTCATTTGAAAGACGTGCAGATAAACAGACTCAATGCATTTTCTCTGCTTCTACAGAGAAAACAGTTTGAAACAAAACAGCATTAGTAGGAAGAAATTTAACACTGCTTTTCTAAACATGCTACCAGTATGGAAGAAATTAATGTTGCAGTGGAGATTCTTGGAGAAGCCATGGATGGCAGCAGAGTTATCTGTTAGATGTTTTGAAGAAGGGGAAGAGCAACAGACTTGTCTCACTCTGCACCACTATTAATAACTAATCTCTCATATCAACAAGTACTTTTGCTTCATGTGTGTGTAATAACATTGAAGCAAAGATTAAAATGCCTATGTGGAAAACTGGTTGCTATCTGGACAGAGTAACCCTGGTGCTCTCTTACTAAAGAAGAATGTCTGATAAAACTCATGGGAACATGGGGCAGATTCCTATTTCAGGTGATCATAATTCATCTTTTATTACTTGGTCAAAACCTTTTAAGTAAGTAGCTAAGAGGAACTGTTCAAGAGCAACACCAACCTCACTGAACTGTACAAAACAACCAGTATTGTTCCTTGTTGTTTCAAGTCTCTGTCTGCTGTATTCAGCATCCCCATCAACTGTCATTTGTTGCACCCCGTATGATCCTCCAAGTTAATTATCTGTCAAGTATGACCTGACATTGTTTATCCCAATGTCCACCTTGGATCTTTGTTTTCAGGAGAATAATAGTGAGTGACCTTGATCTGCCATGTCTGGTGTTTCCCCTGTAGCCTAAAGTAACACCTCTGGTCCCCAGACTCCCACCTGCCAGTCTGCCTAATCTTACTGTCTTGGCAAGGCTAAGCACACAGCAGGACCAGTTGCCCCTCTCTAGAAGAATATGTCATATAATCCATTATAGCCCATCTTGAGTGCAGTTTAAATCACAACTGTAGCTTCATAGAGGCATGGCAGGAAACAATTCTCCTCAACAGGAAAGTGCACAATGAGTCTGCCCCAAGCAGCCATAAGGAGAGAAGGAGATCTGCTAACCTATGCAGTCATGTGAGGTACTCCTCCATTAATACTGTACACATGCACTCTTGAATTACCATTTGCAGGAATGATGCCTTAAAGCACCGTATATGACCCTGCACAGTGTAACGGGCTGGAGAAACACAAATGAGACACTCAGTGGCTATTCCTCCATGCAACAAGGCAAAGAAAAACTATTTTAATTATAATAAACTCTGAAAAATCATAGTGTTCTTTCTCCCTCTGTACTGGGCACACATTAACAACAACAACAAAGCATATTTTGAGAAAAGCAAAGAACTGATTTCAGTTTTGTTAAAGTATCATTGCACATATTTTATATGTACAGATCTGCACAGATAATGTGATACTCGCCTAGGGAATTAATCCACACCTTAAAAAAACTGTAGAACCAAACGATATTTGACTACCAAACAGGGATATGAGTAACATCGATGCAAACAAATTATGCCTGTCTGCCAGATGTTCATTATTAGCTTGTTCCTAATCCACCATAGATTTATAGCTTGCAGACAGAAAATACCACTTTTTGCCATTGCAGAAGGACAGCTACATTTCAAGACCATTATTCAGTATTTTAATTTTCACTGTACACTGGCAGAGTCATGTATTTAATATATTCCCTGAAATCTTTCTTTCCCCCGTCTGGTATGGTTTGCATGACTAGAGACCAGTCACTAAAATGAGGAGTTAGGACTTACCAGTAAGCTGATATTCACTTACTAGACACTGCAGTATGAAAATGAAAAAGATGAAATTAATTATTACCTTAAGAATCCTCAACTGTATTCAAACTGAAATGTAAATCTGTGCTGCTGTTCTACTGCTTTCATAGTCACCTTGAACACTTTACAAATTATAAAAAATTACAAGGACCAGCCATGCATCATCCTTGACATACTTGTGCAGAAAAAAGCTTAAATGCAGTATTTGTTGGTGAAAGCATAGAGCCGACAGAAGAAAAGCATACTCCATTCTTATTTGTGCTATTATCAACATCGATCTGAAAGGCTGGGCAGACACACTGATCCTTGTTTCCCACTTTCTTCAAATTACTCCCCCTGAGAAAAATGGTTTATTTTACCTTCGAGCTTCGAAGCCCCGAGAATGTTGCCGAGCATATTCACACTTTTCTTGTTAGCTCACTGGCTTGCATGTACTCAATTTTGATCTTTGTTGACATTCTTTGATTTATGAAATTACAAAAATTTGGCAAAAGATTCTGCAAAGATTGAATCCGAAACATTTTATAGTCCCTTTTCTCTCAATGACTTTTCAGTGCCCTAGCCCTGTTCCTTAGGCTGAGTCAGAAACCTTATCAACAACAATGCTTTTGCAGAGAATGTGCTGAAAATATTTTAGCCCAAACTGTGTTCTCATTTAAACTTCTGCGATCAGTACTGTACCTGCAGCCATCACCAACCACAGGTACGAAATACATCATTTTAAGGGTCAGATCATGCAATTTCCCCACCCCTCCAATTATTTAAATGTTTTTAGAGTCAATATCTTAGTACTGCAAGAAAATTATTTGTTTAAAAATCTAAGCCTAACTGAACAAAGCAAAGTATAACTTACTTCACTTTCTCATCTTTCATCTGGTTGTGGAAAGGTTACAGTAAAGGAGATGAAAACACATTATTTCCATTGACTTTTGTTATGAAAAAAACATAACTCCAAATGCATAATGACTTGTGCAATGGATTATGCAATTTTTATTAGTGCTATTTCCTTAGATGGGTGGCCCAGAGCAATATTAATACTTTTAAACTTTGAATAATTGTTAACATACTGGGAGCTGCTCTGCTGCAAAGGCCAGGATGACAAATTCTCAGTGTTTCTGTAAATTGATTATATCCACACACACTCCCTGCATTGATGAGATGACGTTTTGGCATAAGCCTTGTGTTACTTTTTCTTAGCTGTTCAGAAAGTACCCCAATGTTCTCACACCGCTGAGAACTCAGTTTGAGCTAATTCAGCTGCATACTCTAGCACTCACATGCTATGCATTCTCAGCTGTACATTAATTGCCTGAGAAAATATAAAGACAAATAATTATAGCAAATAAGATTATAAAAATAACAATATCAACTTTCAAAGCCCTGTTCTCCCACCACACCAAGAGCCCTTCAAAACATGGCATTAACCTCACTGGTATCTCTCTGGTATCTGGGAAGCAAGGTGAGCTGCAGGGAGGAGAAGCCAGCTCTGCTACGGCCTAAACTCAAGAATTCCCCGCTGCAAACCCTTGGTTTGGGGGGCAGCCTCTGCTTACTGCTCTCTGCCCCACAGAATCTGAAGTTAAAGCCTAATCTCAGACACCTGTGGACATCCTTCATTAACAGTGCCCAAGCAATTACCATGCAAAGGAAAGTAAAAAGCCAACTCTTAACCAGTTTTAACCTTGCAGATATTTCTCCCATGTTGTCAAAATGTCTAAAACACTGCGCAGACACCAAGTGTGGGGAAAAACCTGAGGTTTCAAGACTCTTGTTCGTATTTCTTTTGTACCTTCCTAACTGCATTATCTCCTCCCTGTCACTGGGTACTCCTCCTCACAGCACAGGCAGTGTGAGGAGATCGAGGGACATTTTTGGCTGTCTGCTCAGCCTTTGCCGACGGGCAGGGGGCCACAGGCTCCCCTTGAGCATCACCCATCCAGCAGGCACTACTGCAAGCTCACCCTGGCTGGCAGCACTGTATGAGGGGGAAAATATTCCAGTTTAAGCTCTCTGGGACAAAACTGAGAATAGCACCTCGTTCTCTCGACGACGAGCCCTGTTCTGCTTATCAGATTTCACAGTATTATGAAGAAAACAAAATATCTGGCTGCCTGTTTCCTAGGGCAGGATCAGGTCCGAAAGGACTTCCTTAATAAAACAGTAAGCTCTTGCACAAATGTTGTGCTGTCACCTTTTAACAGCGTACACCAGAGCACAAAAGGTAATGGAGCAACAGGTAGATGCAAAGCTAAACCCCCATCTCCAACTCTTGATTTTCTGGAGTACAATTCTTTTCTTTAAAAGTTAATTCTTTCATCAGAATTTCAGACAGATAGACAGAAAATAATAGTTTTTAATGTACTGTTCTAACTGAAGCAGCTTTCTGATGTTTAGAACTGGCTATGCTTTATAAATGCTTATTTTATTTTCCCTTAATGACACATTGCTGGGGTCTTTGGCTGTTGTTTTTCAAGTTATTTTCTGAATTCTTTCAACGTGACATAAAAATAGAGAAGTAATTAAATACCCTTTCACAGATTATAATTTTCAACATATAAAATGTTGATTTTTTTTCTTCCCAGTGGGAAAACAAGACTTTAACCATTTAGTAACTAGCAAAAGTTCTGATAGGAAACGAGTCCCTGTGCTACTGTAACATACAATCTGATTTGAACAGCATATTATTGAGATTATGGCAAACTTCAGGGGACTAACAAAAATACCAACTGCAACAATCAAGACTCCTCATGAACACCTGTTTAGGGACTTAATTTTGCTTTAATGGGCTATTACCAAGGCTTCTCTAACAAACTCACTCGCTCTCCCAATCAATTCTGGATCAATACAGACACACATGCCCTGTGAAAAGCCTTCTGTTCTTAGGACAGGATTAAAAGATTCGTTAGTTTTACGATAGCTTGCTTAAAAGATGGAAATTAAAAAAAAAAAAAAAAGAAGATGCACATGTTCCACGCAGTTTAGATCTCTTCTGCTTAACAAACTCAACATTTGCAAAGGTTTGACAGAAGGGAGGCCACTTTTTATTGATTATCACAGTAATAAGGCTCTAAAGAATCCCAAAACACGTTGCTCAGTCTCTGTGAATGATCAATTAAAAGCCTGCTTGAGAGTCAGCTTCCAGGGAAATTCACCACCATTTCTCAGTGAAACTAGGTGGTAGAAAATAAGGGCATAGAAACTGTTTTTAAAAACAACTCTGTATTCTTTCAAACAAACAAGTTCAAAAACTTTACACAGGGCAGATGCTGGGTGTCTGACTATTGAAATAACTTAAAGCTCAGATCTAGGTGTACGAAGTACTATTTTTAACCTTTAACACTATGAAAAATGTATTCCTTCAGTGACTTTGCAACAGCAAGTTTTTATTTTTTCTAAGTCAATCCCGATACAAGCTTTTTCTTTAACCAAAAATAAGACATGGGGAAAGTCTACAAAGGCTATGAAATCATTAATTAAAACTCAACAACAAATAAATGGCCTTAAAAAGCATTTAAAATATTGCACAACATTAAAACATGCATTATCCACAACTACCTTTAGCCTACAATTTGATCATGTTGTTACAGCTTCCAAGAAGGATTTTAAAAATAATTTTCTTTATTATGCAATATGATGCTGTTCAATGTATAAAATTAAGACATTTTTCTATCAAACATAGAGATTTATTGCATCAAAGGTTAATGAATATTTTCTGCCCAAAGGAAAATATTTCAGTTTTCCATGTGGTTAATAAAAATAAACAGTCTGCTTTTCACTATAAAGATACTTCAAAAGTAGTAAATGGTGTTTTCTTCATCTCTCCAGTTACATCAGATTCATCTGGATTTTGGAAAACTGCATACAGAAAATCTGATCTGATCAGAAAAGGACATTATTTTGGTATAACATATAGTTTATTTTTCTTCTTTAATAATGTGATTTTATAGAAACACAGAGAATGTATACTTTGTGCGTCAGTCGGGTTACTCATTTCAAAACAAACAACACTGAAAACATTTCCAAGTGTTTGTTAGTATTTTGGGCTCTTTTTAAATCTCCTTTGCTTACTTGAAAGCAAAATAATACATTCTAAAAACCGGTAATGATTTAACCCCTAGGAAGCAGACACTGCACGAACATATTGATTAGATCCTTTTGGATGCAAAGTCATCTTTTTTGCACAGATATATTCTTGAATTTTCAGTCTTTTTTTCTCTGCATAATCAGAAACTCGTGGTTTTCACTTAGAAGACAGTAACTCAAGTACAATCATTTTCCCATACATATTTACAGTCCTATTTTCAAAATCTTTTGCCTGAGTTGCTGAGCAAACAGTTCACATTTACTGAAAACACGGACTTACACAGTTTGCATGTAACTAGAAACATAGCTTTAAGATGCAGAATATATAATGATGACATTTCAGGAGAGAAACTTTCTTATCGAGCTCACTGGTGAATAGCAAAGGAACTTAATAGCCCAGGAAAGCAGGAAAAAAAGCAATATACTTGCAAATGTCTCTTATAGATTAAGAAAAAGTGCTTGGAAATCCTCATTGCTCACCGAAAACCTTACAATCACCTAGCAACCTATGTTACTGCTGCTTTCAATTTTGAACAGGCAGCCTTCACATTCAAAAATGCATCTGAGCCAACTGATGCAACTGTAAGTTTAAAGCAAAACAAAAACAAAATCAGAGATTATTTTTTTTTTGTTATTTAAATAAAATGCCCCTACCTTTCTTCTGAGAGTACGATGGCGACTGCACTTGAGAAAAAGTAGGTTTTTCTTCTGTGAAAAATTCAGGTTGGTTGTACTGATTCAGGGCCATGTCCATGTCAGAGTACTCGCTTTTAAACACGTTTCCAGGGTAACTACAGGTATAAGGCTGATTCACCGCCCAGGCCTGTTCCATATATATGTTGTTACTGTGCAGGACCTGAGCATCACAACTGCTGTAACCCTGATTATCTTCAATATATGTGCAATAATCAGTGGACTGCATGTAGCAATTGCTACCAGCAGCTGGGTGCACTTCATATATTTCTTGCATACAGTAGTTCATTTTGTTAGCCTATCTCAGCTTCTACTTTACGTACACACACACATGCATACACACGCAGGCATGCATACACATGGATCAGGAGAGGAGCAATGAATATACACCAACAAAGTCGACTGCAAAACAGCCCGTTTTACTTCAGAGCAGCACCTGATGTGCTAAAATCCTATTTATATTGGGACGGCTTGTGAACTCCCCTGCCAGTCAAACATATTGGGAAGCAGATTTATGACAGTCAAAGGTCTTAATCTGTGACTGTAAGTTAATTCCAAGGGAAGATGGCAGTCAGGTAGCAATGACCACCAGACAAAGAAGCGACATCCTGACAACCCTCCTGGTCCCCCGTTTGTCTGGAATAATCATTTTATAAACCATTTCCAGCCTTTTCCAATATGATTAGAAAACGATTACTAAGGCGAGGACACAGTTATGTCACTGTAGTTGTCAACTTAAGTGTGAAGAATTATAAGGACTGCTTAAGAACTCCCAGAGGGGATACTCTGAAAATCCTAAAATCAATAATCCTGTTTTTCAGCATTAAACCATAGAAAATCCAATAGTGCTGTGCCAATGACCCAAACAGTAGTCCACTTTTACAAAATTTAGCAACTTAATCTGTCATCAGCTTTATTGATTCTGTTTTACAGAATTACATGCATGAATCTCCCCAGCCTTCCTCACATACACAATCCTCCCCACTGCCTGGTAATGAATTTATGGGAAAGCGGCTTTTCTAAACTTCAGTGATTTCAAGAAGTAATTTCTATTGAGTTCAACAGGTGGGAAGCTTCAAAATAATATAATCAGTAAAAAGAGCACTGCTTAAATATTATCAATAAGCTAATTGCTTTGCTATTCTGCTTTGTTATCTTTCCTGTTTCGGTAATGAAGTACTTTTAGGAGAGCTTTCTTTCTGATAACAAAGCGAAGAAAGGAAGGAACATTTTTTGCTCATTTAGGCTCACCTATGAACTATGAACATGATAATGCCACTACAACAAAAACTGAATGTTATTTTAATTGCTAATGCACCCCAAACTTCATGGTTAATATACCTTCTTTAATCAGCCATTCTTTTTTGATCTAAAAAAATTATTTTTTAAAAACTTTTGTTAGCTTCTATCTGGTTTTTTTACTAGGAAAAATGTGGTTTTTTCTTTACAGCACAGCTAAGATACAGTAAAACTTGTGAAGTCAGTAACAAACTGGCATCCCTTTCTAATATCTGTTCTTATTATTAGGGGGCTGAGTTATTACTGACATAATGAGAGTTTTCTTATTTCAGTCATTTTAAACTAAAGGATTGCCAAACTTACTGTGTAACTTGGCCATTTTCATTCTAGGATCTTAAGCATACATCTAACAATCCTGAAGAACATACTTTTAACTGAACATCAAAAGTTCAGTGCAATAGGTAAGAACCGGCCATGACATATCCGTATTTTTTCCCTATCCAATATAGCTAAATATTTCAGACTAATTAAAACAGCCAACAGAGAAACATTTTCCCTTCCAACATACTACAGTAACTAACCCATCTAAATAAACAGCATTTCCAGTTAATGTCTAATTAACTACCAAATCCAGGACAAGTCCTTCCAATGATCGGAGAAGTTAAAATTCATACTTGGGAGTTCTTCTTCCCCCTCTAACTATAAAAGAAGCATCTTTAACATGCATTTCTTATTAACTTGCTCATAAAATAATAATACATTTGGTAAGTCAAACTGAACTCTATTGAGCTCAGTTCTACTGAAGTCAATGAAGTTGCCTCTTAAATGAACTCGTTCTCCTAAAACTCTAATAATTTAAACATTTTTTTCCATTAAGACAAAGAGTTACTGAAATCCAACAAGTAAAACTGTAATGAAGCCTCATTCATTTACCATTGTCTAACTCAACGAATACTACTGTAAAATACAGTGTGAAAAAGCACACAATAAAAGTTAATTTTCATTTTAGTTCAGGCCCATGATCTAGATTTTACAAACAGTGAGTTTGTCTGTGATAAAAAGCATGTCTCATGAAGGATCTGATTTCCCAATAATGGATGTTCAGCACTTCATAAAAAACGCCTGGGTTTCATTCAAGAAACTCTGCAATAGTTTATACCGAACCCCCAAACCCTTCCTACGGAGGTGATGGGTTGGTAATACTGTAGTGCACATAACACATACAGCTGGCTGAGTTTACTTCTCCACACTCCCAATAAAAGATTCCCAAGTACAGTACCTGGGTTGTTCATTTACCATAAAAGATCCCCTGTATTGCCAACAGGAATTCATGTAGAGCTCCCACAGAGCTGAGGCTGTGTTTTACAGGTTAGCACAGCACAATACCTAGATACTTTTACATCATCCAGAAAAGCTTTGGAGAGCTGCGCTCTAAATTCTTAGTGAGAATTTTTCTCGTGTGGATTTGCTTTGCCAGCAAAGTCAAAATTCTCACAAATCTTTTCTTCTCTTGTTTTTTTTTCCCTCTGACTAGATTTAAGTTTGCTGCTGAAAAACTAAACAGAATTGAAACCTTGTGTAGACTGAGCTGTTCCAGCCAGGATGGCACCTGAGGAAATGGTATTTCAACATGGCACAGCCTGTGACTTACTTTCTGTTCCAAAATAAATCCCTCAAACATTTCTTATTTTCTATTGCTATTATCAATAATGCTTAGAAATGTGTCACATGTACTATTTCTGTCAAGAGTTCCTTTAATACCACAAGGAAATTAAATTACATGGAACTGTGAAGGATGAAGAAAAAATGAAAAATCAATGTAAGACTTTCCCAACAAACAAAAATTAAAAGATGAACACTGCCAGGGAATGTGGGTTTCTTACCTGTGATATGCTACTATTAAAGAGATTCATAGCTCTGCAGATTGTTGTTACCTTGGAAACAAATCAACTCAAAGAACACTGCAAAGATTTTAAAAACTGAAATATTCCTAAAATATTTTAATTTTGATCTTTTAGGGTCCAACCCTGTAGGTTTGTCTCATGTACATCTTTGAATTAAATTGTCTGACACAAGACAGTCAGACAGTGTCTTTATCAAAAGTCTGAAAGTGGAGTAGAATAATAAGTTTTTCTTTGTTTTGCATGCCAATTTGAACATTCTCGTCTTCGCATCATGTCATGTTGAGCTTTTGTTGCCTCCAGCAATGTAATATGACACTTGGAATTTTATTAGTTCACACGTCTGATTATGTGAACCCACGGAAGTTAATTGCCATCAGAATAAACCCTTCAATTCAAGCAAACAGGCCAGGGATAAAACAGAAATATTGATACTGTAATGGCAGAGGATCCAAAGCTCAAACCTCTCACAGTCTAAGGTGTTAGTCCATTGTTCTAAAAGAGGCAGCAAGTACTTGTTGAACATGTGCCTGGAATGCCCCAAAGGTTTTTATATACTCACCCATGTGTAAATCAGAAGTAAGTCTAGCGCAGTCAGTGATATTAACTGGATAGGCAGAAATCAGACTAAGAATGCCTGAAAGGGGGAGTCTGCAGATGAGACTGCCTTACACTACACCATTCAGCTCTTCATTAACCCCTGTTTTGCAAATTATGACTTAGACTTTTAATTGCGAACAATGAAATACCCACATTAAGATGCACTTACCTATCCTTATGACTTAGCTTGGTTTCAAAACCCACCAAAATGAACCCACAGAAATGTTAAGGAAAGACAAAAATCCTGTGGATGACCCTCTGGATGCTACAGCTCAACCTACAGAGGTCCCTGATACAGAAAAAAGAAGTATAATGCAGTGCAACTTAATCTGCTGTGGCATATTACCTGCAAGAGTCCTATTCTCCTGACTTTTTCTAAACTGTGCACCCCTGGTCTAGAGTCCTGGGTATCACAATGCTGCAGATAGGGCCCCTGCACGCCGTTCTAAAAGATTCGGCAGTGTCGGTACGTGGGAGGTATTGCAGAGCATTCATCTCAGTCAGGGCAGAGTGCCACTTCTGAAGGACCAAATGGAGGGCTATCATATTGGTTGCTATTCAGACCTCACACACAAAGATGAATAAAAATCCAGGTTTTAGTAAGAAAAAATTTTGCACATTTAAACATGTAGTGGCAAAGATTAAACATACCGTTCCGAACTCCTCACAGTTTTGTATGCCGGTATCATCAGTTCCTAGTTTTGTAAAACAAATTTTGACACATTACAAAATAACTGTTATATTTCCTATTTATAGATTTTATAGTTGCCTGAATTATCTCAGCCACCTCTGATGCTTTTGAGGGAAAAAGATATTAGATTACTGCTTTTCTGAGCAAACACAAATCAGCGCTTTCATGTCTGTACATCCCAGACAGATCTTCTCATATCATAAGGAAAATATATTGAAAACTGCAACAGCTTTTGAGAAAAACTATTAATGTGGCTTTTACAACACACACAAGTTGTCAAATACAACTATCTCAGTGCCCACACAATGAGTTACCATCTCTCTTTAATGTATGTATTTGCACCACCTAATTAATTCACTTTATGCACTATGATCAAAGACTCAGAATGGTCCCTCAGAAGTATGACTATGTAAACTTACTGTTAGAGATCAAGCTAAGAAAACCTCAGACATCAAAATCCAAAATAACAACAAGCATTTACAAGAACAGAAAATTAACTCTTTATGGTGTTTATCTTATTTTGAAAACTCTCCTTGTGACTAAATCATAAGGTAGGTAGGAATCTGGAATTCTGGTGCTGGAAAGTCACAGCAACATTTGACAGTTCCTGGAGTATGTCTCCGTGGAAGATAAGACATTTAAAACATCATTATTTTGTCTATGCTACATTTAAAATAGCAGTTGAAAGGAAAAAAAGCTAAATCCTTCTGACATAAAATTATTTCCTTGGGTTTGCAACAGATGCAAGATTCAAACTAGCTGCCCTGTGGTACAAGCCAGAGGAAAATCTTACTTAGACAACAGCATACCTCTTTTCTCCACATGTACCAAGTTAGTTATTTCTCTAAAATTGTTCCTCTCACAAACCCCACTGTACCTCAGTTATGACATGACACTAAATTCGTCTGTGACTCATAAAATGCCAGTGTGATGTGCCTTTTATTGAAATACTTCAGACTCATTAGTCTGCTTGAATAACAAAGAATGTCATAGTTTATATTTAAACGTTCAGATTTACTACAATTCCAGTTATCCCTCAAAATATTTTTGACACCTTGAATAAATTCGGTAAAAAGAGAATGGAGCTTGCTCTTTTCTGATCAGGACTCCTCCAGGGTTTGTGCTTGCTGTTTCTGGCACTAGTCATGACATGGATAGGTAGCACGCAGTCTCGTCAGAAAGTGCTTGCTCCTTGAGATGCCAGCCAACAAATGGGCAAACAAAATTCTTGAATAGTTTTGACAACTTTTAAGATGGTCTCTGAACAAATATTACCAAGAGTAATTATAGACCTGTGACCCAGACAACCCAGTTTGTTAAGCCTCCCCATATATCATAATTGGAAGACCCTGTTAGCAGACATCAGTTAATTACAGAGCTTATCTCTTGAGAAAGTAATGGCCAATACTTAAAACATGTACCTTTTTTGAGTAATTCCCTGTCTCAACTTCACATGAAAACATCAAGGTAAGAAGTTTCATTTGTTCAAAAATAAAACCAAGCAGAAAACAGGCTAATTTAGCTTGACATAACATAATTAACAAGCTCCTGGATGGGACTGTCTGGGTTTGGTAGCCTCCTGACAGCCCTTAGTAAGACGTTAAAGCGATCAACACCTGACATCTGTTAGCAAAGAGGCATTCTGAGGTAAAGCACAACTAAATCTAAAGAAATCAGGTACTTAGACCAGTTTAACTTTTTCATGAGGTGATATCCTGCCTGACACTGTAATCTTTCTTCCTGGAGTGACGCAAGACTTAAGTAAAAGAAAACAACTTGTAATCCCCCCCTCCCAAGACACAGTAATTATTTTTTAGGTGAAGAGCAATGAAGAACTATTTATCCAAGTTTAAAGAGGAATAACTTAAGCACTACATTTGTGCTAATACCTTAGCAACTGCAATTCTTAAAAGGAATTCCTTCAATGCTGTGCTAATATGAACAAAACAACCCACCTCAGAGAAAAAGGTTTATTCTCCTGACTAGTGAGGCAGAGAATATACCTAACAAGAAGTCTCACTTGAGCTCTGTACATGCACTTACTGAGGCTTTGGGTATGGTTAATAACATGAAAGAAGGTAAAAAACAAGTCACAGGTGAGAGCTGAACACCCTGAAATTAGATAAGAATGCTTTTGTATTTTCATTTTTAATGTATCAAAGATATGCTTTATTAAAAAAGGCCAGGTTCAGAAAAGATTTTTCATCAGCTTATAAAGATCATAAAGAGAGAGACAAATACTTTTTAAAAGCTCTAAAATAAGAGACATTATTTTGTATTAGGTGTCACACAAAAAAACCCCAGTATCATTGTACCATCACATTGTCATAAGGGCTCTTCACAAAGCTATTAAATTTAATAGAAGAAAAAACTAAAAATCACAATTACCACCGATGCAAAAAATTAAAAAAAGGTTGGTAGCAAGAAAACATCCTCACATAAAAATGCTTTTACCAATGGCCAAGCCCCTGACAGTAAATAAAGACATAACCTGGTTTTCCTTTGTTTTGTTTTTTTCTAAATACAGCATCTGCTGTGCTCTGCATGACAACGTCAGTTACCTTTACACTTTTTTTCTTCCTTTTGGTATTCCTGGGCACTTGACATGATTTGAAAGTTTGCTTTTGTATGGCCTGGCTGTAAAATTGTACTAGTCCAAGTTGAAGCATGTAGGCATTGCGGAAGCTGCTGTCCATTCCTCTGGATATCATAATTTTTGAAGTGTCTTTTCCTACAGAAACGATTTTCTGTTACGCCTCCTACATTCCATTTCTGATTTCTGTCAGGAAGGTGGATCAGTCTGTCCCACAACAGGAGGCCACGTCCTGGATGTTTGGCAAATACTGCAGGGCTACAAACTGCTGGCTTTGCCAAAATCTTGCTCAGGTGTGGAGTTTTGGAAAACAAGTGGTTCCCCAGCTCTCCTGATGCTGTGGTATTCCTGTGCATCTCCACTGGACTGCACTGATACGATGCAGAGCCTTTCAGCCATGCCCATTCAGCCACCATAGTTCCCCTTCGGTAAAAGTGAATATAAAATTTTCCTTTCTGAGAATCCTGAAAAAGCAGGCAGATCTATGTGGACAGGCTAACGCTAGATGTAACTTTCACAACATCACAACTACAACATGGGCCCCAGGGCAAGTTACCACCGATTTATTGCCTTGCTCATATGATCATTTGAGGTCTTGTAGGTCGAGGCTGGTCGTGAACAATTTTCAGATACTTAAAACACAAAACATCAAGGATTCAGCCTTGTTTGACTTTGCTCTTATCGTAGGCTGACCTGAGGGACACTCTGTTACCTAAGTGTGACATTCTTATGTGGGCATGCTTAGCAGCTCTGCTTTTGCTACCTACTGCCTTTCTCCGCCTGTGGTCACAGTGAAGTATCAGAGACGCTAATTTTATCACAGGAGCGCGGACACTTGGCTCCAGTGTGGATAATGAAAAATACCAAAGCTGCATGATTTTATCCAATTGGTCATTGCTTATTCTTTGGTATAAAAGAAACTGAGATACCACTAGCTGAAAAAATTGTAAAACTAAATATAGCCCAATTTCTATTTCTGGGCAGCAAAACTAAATTTGATAGAAATTACCTATAAAAGGTCATATTCTGTATTTAAAGAAATTATTTTATTTCATTTTATTTTATATTATATGTAACAAAATTCAAATACAAAATAGCTGTTTTACTTGCATAAAGAAAATAGCAAATTCCAGATATTTGATGACTGATACTCAAAGTGGTTTTAATCATAGTAAGATTCTGTTGTTCTGATCAACCTAAGAGTTAATTTTACATACATCTCACTCAGTAAAATGACACATTTGTAAGTAAGTGCATGTCAAGTCAATAATTTACAGAAAAAAAGATTCAAAGTAAACTGGGATGCCAGTTACCAGATCTATCATACTTTTGCTGTTTCTGAATCCTTTGTCTTAAGACTTCTTGTAAGTGGGATATTGTTAGCGCAGGACAAATTCAGAAAACTTAATAATGGTTAGTTTTAAACATTGTTATCCTATGTTAATTCCTGCATGTAAATATAGCTTTCCTCAACATGTTATTTAATTTTAGATGTAAACACCTTTCTCCTGCTAGGAATACAAGCTCACCTGACATTTGCAGCTACAAGTCCATTTCTTCTACTCACTGTATCTCAGCTGGACATCAATAACACGAATTTGAGAAAGTACCTGGCATCATGGACTTCAATGCAAAGGGCAGGTAAGTTACCTACATAATTTGCCCTTACCTACTTACTTCTAGCTTTATAGATCTGCTCTTAGTTCAGACTTGAATTTCTAAGTAAAATTAAAAACTAATTCTTAATGCAGGAAATATGGCAAGAGACTATCATTTGTAGGAGGATAATCAGTTTAAAATAGAATAGTGAAAGCAACCCAGAAATACTAGGCAATTTAAAAAAAGTAAAAGAACAGAATATAAAACTTTTTTTCATAATTTGAACACTTCGATATTCTCTTGACTTCATAAATTTAAGCTCAGAGGGAGGGAGAGAGGATTTCTCTGGTAAGACCTTCTGGGAGCTGAGAACTTATCTCTAAGATCTGAACTTAGACACTTAATTTTCTGTGGCACAGGGAGGAGCCATGCACTACAACCCACCTTTCCTCTAGACTTTGCATAACCTCAAACAGTGTACCTGGTTCAGTACAAGCCTACTCTCCCTTGAGTTCCTTCACACCCTAATTATCTCCCTGCATGCATGATAGTGCATCTTCACAAAATGCGAGAGTCAGGCATGTGCAACATATATATCAAAAATATAGGCATGTCTATGACACACTCATTAACAGATCCATGCTTTGTCAGCTCCTTGAGCAGGCCAGTGATGCAACACAATTCTTGACCTTGTTTAGAAAAGTCAGTTACATCCTCAGTTACTCAGGTCTTGCTATTAGTCCTCAAGATCAGCGATTTATAATCCAGGCTGTTCAAGCTCATTAGGTAAAAATTTCTTTATCTTTTCCACAAATTTATCTTTGATATTAAAGGCCATCTTTGCTGTCTTTTAGCCTATGACTATTTGTGTTGCCTTTGAGTATAATTAAAACCCATCCATTCATGACTATGGTAAAAATTCTGTTCCCCAAGGATTCAGAGAGGGTGTTGCATAAGACTTATAGATTTTTACCTTTAACAAGGAAATCCAAAACCCTTCATAACTTAAGAAATAAAATCAAAACATATTTTCCAATTTCTTTGTTTGCAAAGCATCTGTGGAACTTTGAAATATTTTTATACACATATTAAAACTATGAGGAGAAATTGATTCTATTACAGTTTCGATCATTTGGAATTTACCCAGGCAGAGTTTACCGAGGCTAGCCAAACATCAAGAAGCTATATCCTCTCTTTTCCTTTTAGTTCCCTTTGAAATTTGTCTCACTATTTTGTCTGCCATGTTAGCTATAGTTCATTTAATTTTACAAGTTTCCACTTTATTTCACAAATTCTCCTCACTCACCAGGGACATTTCACATTCAAGTTTTGCTAGTCAAAGATTAAGTTGCAAGGAACTACCACTGAGGGTTCTTACATTTTGTCTCTTTTTCTTGTACTTCATATACTGTGGAACAGTGGATGTTTATGTGTTAAATTACCATTCATCTTATTATAATGTTAAATTAGTTTCAGGAGAGCACTACATTATTTATTCTACTCCATTGGTTCTAACATATACTGCCTGAATTTCTCAAAGGCTTTTTTAAAAATTATTATTTATTTTTTAACAAAAAAGCACAGTTGAAATCTCCTGCATCTGCTCTTGGTCTTATCAACCCAAAATCTTTGATAAAGGATGATAATGTAATTTTGTCTCCACTCCTTACATGTAAGAGAAGCATCTCTCTCTCCCTCTAGCTACTGTTAAATTGGCTATAATCAGGGCAGGAAGCAGTACCTACAGCCTGCTGGGATGAACCATGACTAAAACCACAGGCCCATTTTCAGAGGCAAGAGGGACTAATAAGCAGGGCCAGAGCTCTTCTTATCAAGGAATCATCAAGCAATTTCCAACTGTACATTATAGCAATAACTGGCATCTCAGCAGTCAACAGATCAAAAGACTTCCACAAATGCCTATCAGAAACTTTTTTTAAAGGGAAGTTTGTTTTTATAGAAAGAGAAAAGTTTTAGCAGATGAACTGCCCATTAAGATTAACTGAAAGGACAGGCAAGGGGAATCCCTCAGAATTCTTTTATTAAAGGCCAAAGCAAATACTTCCCAATATGTAAATATAAAGGTTGGCCTGTTCTTAGACATGCAGCGTTATCTGAACGTCGTATGTAAAGGACTACAAAAAATGGAACAATAATTTGTTTTCATCTCAGTTATGTGGGCTTTTTTCCCAATTCTCTACTACTATCTGCCAACAGTGGTCAAAGAAGCAATGCACAGAAAGCTCTCCCGTTTTCAGTACAACTCAAATGAAGAGAGGCATAAAGTTGTTTCTCCAGAAAGAGGGAAGGTGGTAGCAGCCAACCAGGAGGAAGGACAATGTTTCCTGCTGGAATGAGCTGTACACCAACCCTGAACTTTGATCCTGATAAAAACTCAGAGTCCACAAAATAGGACCAAAAATGACACCGAAAGAATGCCTGCTCCCCATGCTCACAATAACCTTAGAGGCACTGCAATAAATTCTCCCTGCTGTGCCCCGAGAACTACATTAATTTTCCTTGCTTGGGATCTGCTCTGTTGCAATCAAGGCTGGATTTGCATTACCATTATTACTATTACTGCTTTAAACCACAGTAGCTCCAGTTAGCAGCTAGATCCATTGGTGATGAAAGCAACCACACAGGCAATCAGTCCTTGCTCCTCAGAGACTGACTACATTGCTCACACTTTTTGGGGGAGTGCAAACATTTATTTTTCACCCTCAGCAACAGGCTGTCACTTAGGCAAAAGGTAATTAACAGTTCTGGGATGTCAGAGGATTGCTATTTTCCCAGTTATAAAGATACTTCCTCTAACAACAAAAAGTTATTTTACATTCCAAAACTGCTCACAGCAGAATTTCCACTGAAAATTCTCCCTATACAGTATTTAAATTTGCAGCTGATCAAAATAGTGGCAAGTAGGAAAGCAACTTAGAGATCTCTGAATTGTCATTAACTTACTTGATTACAAAATGTACATAATAAAGTTTTGCCTTTTTGGATATTTGAGGTTTACTGAAAAAAGGGCAGCAAAGACAACAGCACTTCCCTGGTTTGGTGTTTTGTTCTGCCATTGAAGTATGCAAGCATATAAGGACATTGAAGTGGGTTGGCTTCAGAGAGATCAACTAAGGCAAGTGTAATCAGGATTAGGACTGAGGAGTGCACAGTAGGCTGATGAAGCAGCCTAGCTTTGCATGGACCCAGTCCAATAACAATAGAGGATTTTTACTTGATGGCTTGAGAGGAAAAAAGAAAAAAGTAACCAAGCTACAATTAAAGGACATGTCCCCAGTAAAGTCAACACCTGATTCATACTTTGTTCTAGCATTTTAAACCCCACAAAGTAACTATATGTAAAAGCACCTAAAGTTTTCATGTGCATTTGTGCTGGGAAAGACAAAAACATCGGTGCCAGACAAGGCTATGGTTTCATTTCTTCTCATTAATCTTGCTGTCAGTTCACAGCATTTTATTTTCTCTCATTTATTTTGATTCTTCTCTCCTCTTCCTCTTTTCTCTCCCATCCTTCCATTTTCTCCCTATGCTCCCTTATAAAAGAGGGAAACACTTCTCGATTGAGTTTCACAACTTTTAAACTAGGCTCATATGATCATTGAATAAGCAGAAGGATGGAGCCCAGCTCACACAGACTATCCAGACTCTTCTTAAATATGCAAATTCTGTCTCTGTAAATGTGCTAAATAAAACCTTTGAGAATATGCGAGTTCTTTCCTAAATTTTTAAAATATAAAAATTACAGTTCCTATAAGAAAAAAAATTGGAGAGTGAAAGGAACTGTAGCAGGTAGAACCAGCAATGTCTACTGAAACCATTAGGTGGTTTTCAATAGTTTAGAAACATGTGCATATGTGTATGCTTGTGGAGGTAAACAGCCAGGGTTATTTAATCCAGGACTGTTGTCCTGCTACTTGCTTCAGCAGTGGCAGTATTATAAAATATTTAAATATTACATTTTAGAATATACAAGATTAATTTTCAATATTTCCAATCTTCTGGACAAGTATTAAGTCATCATGAAAGAAGACCGCACGGATAATTACAATAAACTTTGTAAACAGTTTGTAATGTGTAAGAAAAGGCAATATTAGGAAACCTGTAATAAACAGTGTAATAGCTTTGTCCTTGTTCTTGATATATTTTAATGAGCTCCTCTGTGAATCAGTGCAATTACTTTTTAAAAACATGCTAAATTTCCATTAACTTTTAAAGTAATGTTACACATACACTTATCTCATCAAGAGCTGGGATTGACATTATGCTCAAATTTCTAAACATGAGAAAAAATTAATCAGAGGAAAAGAATACCCAGAGGAACATGACAGTTCATCTGTAACTTAACCAGAGGCAGGTTCTGAGCATAGGGAAGCAAATGGTTCAGGGTTCAGGGTTTTGTTATGTAAAGAGTTCTCTGAAAACCTGTCCTTTGAGAAATGAACAAGAATCATATAGACCAAGATGGAATCTAGCTACAGATAAAACAAACTTACCAAAAGAAATGAATGACCAAAGCCATATGGAGAAAAGCAGTAAAATACCAGGACACACCATGGAACTAGAAAGGGGGTGCTAACCAATACAGCCACATAGATGCTAAATGCATTCTTCCCTCTCACAGTTCTGCATGACACATGGGAGGGAGTTTTTCTGAGAAGAAGAATACCTGAACCACAGGGCTCACCTGGCTGCTGTTCTCCAACAGGAGTCATAAGTGGATAACCAGGAAAGAGTAAGAACAAAGCAAGCACATATGAGAGCTCCCACCAAGAGTCTCTTAATCCCCAGCTGCTCCTCAGCCCAAGGGACTGCCTGAGCCCTTGTGGCCTTTCCACAATGCAGCAATACCCAATGGATCTCTCTTTGAACTACAGCCCAGTCTACTCTTATGTCCATTTCCTGTATTCACAACGCCCTCTCACAAGGAATCCCAGTGTCTGTCTCTTCATTTGCAGAATCACCTCCCTCTGTTTGTTTTAAAACAACATAGACTTAATTCCCCACAGACAGCACCTCTCCAGAGCTCATTTTGCAGACTACTGTTCATGTGAATACAAGAATGTTAATGGATGTTTACTCTCTTCATGTTGTGTTAGATAATTCTTGTAATGCCTGGGAACCTACTAAAATAAAAGTGAGAAGACAAAACATCATTTTCAGAATATGGCTCAAAATGCATAAAACAGATCTTTAAAAATAAGAAAGTTACAGTGAAACCATTTAGGAAACCACTCAAATCACTTCTACAAATCACTTCAGATCACTGCTACCTTTTTCTAAAATCCTGATCCTGAATATTACTTTCCTCATGAGCTTTCAAATCAATTCATATGGTCTTTTCATAATCTCTCATTAGACTTTCCACTTTTTCCCACTGGGGAGTGGACAGTGTATTTGGCTGCTGCTTGCTAATAAAATCCTGGGATACATGCACATAATTGAAAGTCTCTCTTTTTTCAAGGTGGTGAAACAGTTCAAGTTATTTTGCTTCTAACACTGCTTAAAAGAGATAGCTACTATCTTGAAATAACACGTCCCATTGAAGGACTGAAGTTTGAGTAATGGCCAGGTAAAACAAACAAAGATATTAAAACTAGCAGTCTTGACAAATATGTAATTTGTTAAAGATAAAGAAGGTAAATAAACAAATAAAGTTTGCCAAAAATATGCAGACAAAGCTTCTTCAGTAAGAAAGACAAACTTGGATGTGAGGGGAGAATTCTTTCAACTTCAAGTAAACTCAGGCTTGGTCCAGGTCTAAACCATTTTCAGAAACACAAAAAAGCAATAGTAAAAGGCCTTTGTGTATGGCAACATTTACACATTTCCTTAAATATTTGTCTTCTTTTACAATGAGCACTGTAGTAAATCTGATGCTTTTAAAGAACATAATGAGAAGTTCATTTAGTGAATGTAAAAGGTATTTTTATATGGAAGTAACTGGAAAATGCCCAATTGGATTGATCCGACAGTTTGCCAACAGCTTTACAATTGGCACAAAAAAACTTAGACTGCTGTCTACATATAGGGATCAATACCAAGGACAAGTGTTGTAAGTTCCTTACTCTGACACACAGTTATCAGGAGAACTGAACAGCAGCTGTGGTCAGGCTTTTGAAGATCCTAAAATGGCAGGCTGAAACTCCTGTGGCAAGCACAGCAAAGTGCTTTATTTTATAGGCTATTGGAGAAGACTTAGAAAAAA
Source organism: Polioptila caerulea (assembly GCA_013397295.1). Classification (NCBI taxonomy): domain Eukaryota; kingdom Metazoa; phylum Chordata; class Aves; order Passeriformes; family Certhiidae; genus Polioptila; species Polioptila caerulea. Next base: position 1,582,651 of record VYXF01010446.1, on the reverse strand, counting down.
CAGAAAGACATTTCACTCCTTTTAAATAACTACTTTAAAAGCTTCTTGCCTGCAAAATGAACAAGTACATTTGATACTGACAACACTTTGCAGTCCTCCTAACCTGATGTCAATAGTGAAACACAGCTACACAGTCTAGGAATTACACTCAGAATTTCAAACACAAGAGTCTGCTCCAATCAGAAATAAATTTCAGGAAAATGAGTTAACAAAAGAAACAGCTCTGGTTTAAATGAAACTACTATAGAAAGGCACTAAATATACTGATAGATCTTTAAAAACAAAAAAGAAAACACATATCAGCATTAACATAAGGAAACATATTTAAAATTACTAGCAAATGCTACAAAACTAAAAAAAATACTGCTACTACAAAAAAATGTTTTTTCTCTCTGTTCATTGTGAAATCTAATCAGATCCCCCTCCCTTTTTTTTTTTTTTTTGAAAATGTGTGATCTTTTATGGAAGAAACAGCAGGTATTCGTAAGTTGGAAAGAAAACATATTAGAGAATAGCATAAAATTTGAAACATTACAAAATGTTTCCCAGACTACTTGGCTTTTGTATTTATATAGCACTTCTACAAAGCACTTTTAAAAATATTAAATTTTGAACCAAAAAAAAGGTAAAATTAACCCAGAGTGTCTGTAACCTAGAACTTAGCAAGTGTGATATTTTTAACTGCATATTCAGAAATACACTTCTAAGTAATAAGAGCCATCATGGAGTGATTCATAGCTTCATGCAAAAACATCCCACAATATAAATCTTGTTAACCTTTTGAAAATCCCCAAAAGCTCATTACAAAGCTGCTGAATCCTGGCGTAACAAAACCTTATATTAAAGTATTTACTGTCCTCCTAAAAAGTCCATTACTTAAAAGAAATAATACACTTGAGTTAGTCGGATTTTATCACGGTTTGGCAGGCAAAGAAGTGTCAGACAGTGATGTATGTCAAACTAAATTATCCTAGGAAAATCATTAGAGAAATTCGGGAGAAACAATTTCTCAGCTGATGTCAAACAATAAACTGTTCTCCACCTGAATTAATATCAAGTTTACAGGGTAATGAGCATTATAGTGAAAAGACTCATGAAGAAAATGTGGTACCTTTCCTATCCTATTACTTTTCTCAGTTCTTGGAAACTATGTGCAACACCCTTGGAGACACTGGTTTTCAAATGGATTTGTTGCACGAAAGCTGATTAATTTTCTTCTCCAAATGAGGGACCTGTTTCAAGAAACGTTGCATATTAAATTCTACTTACTGGAAATATGCATTTATGACATTTAAATTATATTCCCCAATGGAAGCACTTAATTTTATTATAATTCCTATCTTGATCTAACTTTACAGTCATTACCAAATAGAACAGTGTGGATATTTGAGTAGAAGCAAAATGACTGGGTTGATTTAGAAGCTCCCAAGTTAAAGCAGAGCAAAACCCCGGTCTTAACTGAAATCAGTGAAGGAACTGCTGCATTTTTTACTGGAACCATTATTACACTCTTTACATTATCTCTTCATCGGCCATTAAGGTAAAAATTACAAGATTTATTGCATTCTTCAAATACTATTTTCTAGGTTTTAGAACCCATTCTTTAATTTCTTCTTCAGTTTTCATTCCAGTAAATAAAGTAAGATGAAAATATGTCTCAAGGTTTGTTCTGCATTTTGGGAGAAAATGTACTGAAAGGAGCCTTCAGCGATAGCTACAGACAGTGAATAGTGATGCTAAACCAGAAGCTTCATTACAGTGTCAAAACAGAAAGAACTTCTAAAATTATTTAACGTATCTATTTATTTGAAAGTACCATTTTCTCAATGAGAAAATAGTACTTTCCAACTTGTTTACTATTCTATTTTGCAAATGTATGCACATGAAGGAACTTGCTCTTATTGCTAAGATAGTACTAATTTTATAATGCTGATAAAGTTTTTTTTCTCAGACATTACTCTGTGGGCAGGAATTGTTGGTGTCAACTGTAAAACTGCTGCTGAACACTGTTGTTTCAGCCCAGAAAACCAATCATACCATGGTCTGCATCCAAAGCAGCGTGGCCACCAGAGCAAGGAAGAAGATTCTGCCCCTCTATTCCTCTCTCATGAGACCCCACCTGGAGCATGGCATCCAGCTCTGGGATCCTCAGAACAGGAAGGACATAGACCTGGGAGTCCAGAGGAGGGCCACCAAGATGATCACAGGAATGAAACACCTCTCCTATAAGGAAAGCTTGAAAAATTTGAAACTGTTCAGCCTTGAAGAGGGAAGGCTCTGGGGAGACTTTGTTGTAGCTTTTTAGTACCTGAAGGGGGCCTACAAGAAGAATGGGGACAAATTCTCCAGCCTGCAAATGTACTAAAGCCTGGTTTTACTGTCAAGGTCAAATTCTACCATCCCCTGTCAGAAAAACTTCTCTAGATTGCAGTAGAACCTGAAGGCTTTCAGGCAGTGCCTACAAGTAGAAAATACATACTGCAGTAGAAACATAACATATGGGGAGAAAAATTATCGATCAAAACCACAGAATAATACAGCCTGTTATTTTAGCCAGCTGGTTTGGTTTCATATTAGATTCTGCCCCCATATTCCAGCAATTCAGTAACAGAATCTAAACTTCCATTATCATTCTTTAGAAAAGGACTTCTGTCTGGCTCTGGATCATGGTATTTATAAAGTTTTTGTACAGTTTGAAAGACTTTCATTTCATCCATGCTTCTCTTCACATTTACACTCATGTAGGGAATGTCATTCCTATAATCAGAAACAGAAAATATGAACTGCTCATAATGAAAAGTACTGAACATCTACAGCTCTACAAACAGCCATCTCCATCTCAACTTTTTTTTTTTATTTGCTTGTTGATAATTTTCTTTGCACATATTTGCTCTGCTGACTTCTGTCAAAAGAACTGCAGAAAATATAGGTCCTTCCAATTAGGCTTTGTGTTTCTCTGAGCTTGGCAAAGCTGCCCAGCCAGGGGGAAGTTCAGGGAGACAGGACTGATTAGAGTGCTTGTGGAAAATCTCCACAAACCCACACTCCACAGGAAGCCACAGGCCCAAGAGATAAGGTGAGGATAAAGTGGGTACACTGCGTTTCCTTCCTCATCCCTTGCCATCGCACAGCAGAAGCTACTAACTGCTCCCTCCAAAACCACAGCAACTCAAGCCCTGTAGTAAAATGCCATAAAACAGTTTAGCATGAGACAGGGGAGAACACAACAGAGAGCTGGAAGAGACCGAGTTACATGCCAGCGCTTTAAATTCTTCCAGAACAGGTATTTGCCAAATGAAATCACCATACCCAGAATGCCTGCAGGACAATGCAAAACCACTCTAGCAGGGCCTGCCAATGCAGCCTAAGGACAGTAACTCCCTCCCAGTCCTCAGGTGGCAGGGATGCTAAGTCAGAGCCTGACACACCAACCAACGGTCAGTATTTCACTTAATTCCACAAAAATTCTCTGCTTCCTTCTTATATTTGTCTCAGCTTCAATGGGCAGCAAAGAAACCATAAAAAGACACACTTTTTCATATTATCAAATAATGTGGTTTACTAAGAAAGCATGTATTTACGTAACACTCTGTTTCTTCCCATGAATTTTACTCTCTACCTCTTATCTAAAAACCTAAATTCAGGAGACCATCTTTGTTGATGAATGCAGCTGTTACCCCTACCTGGTCAGTGCAAATGGATGGGAACCTTCAAGGGAATTTAAAAAGAAAATTGATCTGCCGAGGCAAGTAAAAATAAACTGTCCCTTGGGCAGAACACCAGGAACACAGTCTTGTTAGTGATGATTTTTCCTATGTAGCATATGCTGTATTTTGCAGGTTTTTAAAAGGTCCCATTTATGCATTTGGCTCTTGAAATACATATTGACAAACAGTATCAGTAGAGCATTTTCTCAGGCAAATCTCTAAAACAAATTATGGAAGTCTGAAATTCTCTGGCCTATATATGATCTCCACAAAATAAGCACATCTTTCTAGACACCCTGTTCTGGGGTTAGATACATGGGGGTTCTGACGCAGCTAATTTATGTGTAACCTTCAGATGCTTTGCAACTGGCAGGGATAAGACAGTTAAGCAGGCTTAAAATGGTTAACAGACATGTCAACTCTGGGTCTTCAGCCCACCTGCAGACCTAGTCAATAATTCTCTGAAGTGTACTTGGCAATCTAGGTAAAATAAATTTGACTGTCTCTCTTTGAAACTCAGGGGATATGTCCATGTTATAAAATAACTTAGGCCAGTATACTCAGCAGAAACTGTTCCTGTGCTGGCAGCCTCAGCAGGAATGCTGAGTTTCAAAATTTTGGGGAAGATTACTATGTGTTCCACATCTCTATGCTCTGGATGGAGGAAAGATTTCCATTTCCAGCACCAATGAATTCAGAAATTGTTAAAGAAACCTTTTTCAATAAATATATAGCAATAATCACTCCAGAAAGGCAAGAAATATTGCACAGGTATTCTTATTAAATATGATTACCTGACATACTGCTGGGAGTTATGGATATGTAATCATTCTTGTCCTTCTTCCGTCACCAATGTCACCTGAAAAAAAAAAACAGGAAAAAAACCTCATGTAATATGTTCATAAAAGCTCATCTGCAGGATACCATTAACATCTAACCAAGATGGAACCTTCTGGATCTTGAATAATATGGTCCATGTCTGATGGCTTAACCCATTAAATTCAAAACACTTTGCTTAGCTACATAAGGTAATAAATGTAAATCAGGTCCAAAACATGGTGGACTGGAAGGAGCTGTGGTTAACAGGGATTTGGAAGTAACATCTAAAAGCTTATGCCTACTGATACTGAAAAAAAAAGCTTCTACCCACTTCATGGAATACTTTCCATTATATTTTTTGCAGAAGTTCCTCTAAGTCTCATATGTGACTTTAGGAGCTAACTGGTTTGTGCTTTACAGTTTCTAATGATATATGCCCATTACTCTCAGGTTCAGTAAAAATGGAGGATTCAAAGGAATTAAAAATTCTCTGTCAGTTACATCGATTCTTATGCAGTCATTTGAAACCCAAAAGTCTACTGACTTTTACAAAGTTCTGAGATGTAAATAGTAATTTTACTCAAACGGTAGAAAATTAATTTACATGTGCTTAAGACATAGCTTTTGAACAGTGACATCTTCTATTTTATTTTAACAAGACATCTGCAGCTGTGAAGAACTGAATCTGGCATTTTAAAGTCTTGGTTTTGTGTTCAGATTGTGCCCCCCTTTCAGACATCAACACATGCACACGTACACACACACACACACACACATACACAGACATACTAACCATACTCTTTTTCTGTTCAGTAGCAAAGATCAAAGCCCTGCAAGCTAATTTAGTGCCAGGAGAGAAAGTAATTAATACCAGTTACGACAATATCCTTCAGCTGTGTTGGTATTTATACCAGCCCTCACGTTATTCACACGGAGGCACCACTGGCACCATGCCCTTGTTCATCCATCCCTGCCCAAAACACAGTGCCCAGCTGGATGATCCCAGCTCGCTCCCTAGTTTAAGCGCCAACAATCCAACCCAAGCAGAGACAATCCTAAAGGCATTACTCCAGAATAGCGACAAGATCTCATTAGAATTTTTAAGTAAGAAATCCCGGGCCTACAAGTGACCCCAATAATGCCTGCAGAAAACTAGCCTGAGAACAGAGTCATGCCCTCTGGAACATCCCCCTGTACTCGGCACTGGTGAGGCCACGCCTCAAACACCGTGTTCAGTTTTGGGTCAGTTTTACTTCACTTTAAAAAGAACATTGAGGTGCTGCAGCATGTCCAGAAAAGGGCAACAAGGCTCGTGAAGAAAACATGTCCAGTGAGGAAGGGCTGAGGGTACTGGGGTTGTTTAGCCTAAAAAAGGCTCAGGGGGAACCTCATCCTTCTTTACAACTCCCCAAAAGGAGAATGTAGTGAGGTGTGACTGCAGTAAGAGGACCAGAGGCAATGGCCTTCAGCTGAAACAGGCAAGACTCAGATTAGATATTACACAAAATCTTTCAGTCATTGGAATAGATTGCCCAGAGAGGTTGTGGTATCACTATCCCTAAAGGGGTTTAAGAGGCATCTGGATCTGGTGCTGGATGATTTGGTTTAGTGGTTTAGGGGTTACTGGGGTAGTTCTGGGTTGATGTTTGGACTGGATGATCTAAAAGGCCTCTTCCAGACTTGCTGATGTCTATGAACAGGAAATACCTATTTTAATGTTAATGTGTAAGTGGCATTTTAGAGAGGAAGTAGAACCTCTCTTAAATTGTCCTAATCATCATTTTATGGTAAGAAACTGGTCTTAGTTAACAAACTTGTGGATTTTATTCCTCTGCATCAATTCATTGCCACAGCCCTGTCCCTGTTTTCTCCTGGCCACCGTTTCCTCACACAAGGAGCCTTTCACTTGAAATAAATATCCTCCCCTAGCAGCGGGGTGAACATCGAGCGCATCTGCAGGCAGAGGTCAGAACGAGAGAGCAGGTGAGCCGCAGCACCGGGTAATTAATGTGCCTGGGACGCGGCC